>JAMZEH010000050.1:4492500-4655000 GCA_024699665.1 Ostrea denselamellosa | reverse complement strand
GTTAAAAGTAGGCATTTCACAAATCCTACAGTCATCATATTCCGAAACCGTTATGTATACAACCTTTCGTTAGGTCGAATGCCTTTTGAGGTTGTTCATACCAATTTTTGTCTGCTCTGTACATACTTGATTTTGACCAGGATTGATCTGTTTACCTGATCAAAAAAAATAATAATAATAAGATTCACAGCGGGTGTGACCGGTCGACAGGGGATGCTTACTCCTCCTAGGCGGCACCCGATCCCCAACTGTAAAGTTTTCAAGGGTCCGTGTTTGCACTATTCTCAATTATGCATTCTTATTTTACTTTTTATATTGATCACTCTTCGTTATCGTCACTATTTCATGTATATGCAGTAATGAGGTTCATTATAGGCCAGTCAACGTGTACATTAAATTCACTACATACCCACGTATAAATCTGTTAAAGAAGTTCAATCAATTGTACGCATGCTTGCATGCAAATTTCGTTAAATCCATTTTGCTCGTTTCTATATGAACATTGGATCAAACACATAAAATCTTTAAACATTATCTGTACATTATATATACATCAGAACCAAACATGAATAATTTGGTGTTTTACGTCATTACTTTTGTTGCAAATCTCTGTGGTCCAGCCAGCTGCACATCCATTAGCACAGGATCCGTTGACGTGATCACATACTTCGCCATCAAAACAACGTCCACATAGGTTTATACAACCTTTCCCATATGTAAACTCTTTGCACTCTGTTAATTTTTAAAAACAATACGCCTATTGACCTTGACGGTCATCTGAGTAACATACAACAAAAGGCAATTCAACAAAGGTGTTAGTTTTGTTTTAAAAGGAATGTTAATCGTATTCATTTTCTTAATGTCCAAGAGTAGACAATTATTATTTTAATAATGTGATTTCTACTCCCAGAAGCCTTGAAACCAGCTAGCTCACATCTTTCACAGACCTATATGTATAATATGTAGTCACGATACAATAGATACAAATTACCTGTTGAATTAATTCACATCTTCATAGAGCGATACATGCCCTTCATAACCATGTATAGCGTGTTTTTTCCACAATAAACAGAAATAAAAAGTCGATATTTAAATATTAAATGTATTTTTAATGAACGTCCATTCTATATCGGAGTCGGGAATTTTACCATTTTAGTTGACAACTACAACCACTTTCTAACCATACATATATTATTTTTTTAAAATACAATGTAGGCAAAAGTAAAACAGAAAATAATTAGATATTAAATGTATTTTCGCTACTATAACATATCTATTTGGGCCCAAAACTGCTGACCCAGGTGTCGGAAATTCGGTAGAAGGCGTCGTGTTGTGTACCATACATATTTCAAGCATTGCATGGTACTCGGTTAAATCCGTGCGACTTTATCTTATCGTCAAGCTCCGCCTTGACACAAGAACCGCCAGGCAGGGAACATTAATTTCATTTGCATTTCATAACTATACACATAGATCATTGTATGTCCCCGGCAAGGAAGACTTTTATAGAATTCATGCATTTCAAAGAAGGGGCCTCCGTGGCTGAGTGGTTAGAGCATCGGACTCAAAATCACAAAGCCTCTCACCTCTGTCGGCGCGGGTTCGAATCTCGGCCGCGGCGTTATGTGAGCAAGTTTGCCAGTTTACTTGCGGAAGGTCGGTGGTCTCTTCCCAGATACATTGTATCTGGGTTCTCTCCTCCACCAACAAAAATTGGACGCCACCAGATAACTGAAAAATTGTTGAGTGTGGCGGAAAGCAATAAATAATCAATCAATCAATCAATCATTTTAAAGATTTAAACCCCTGGTGTAATGTCCAGTAAGTGCAGTTAATGTGTAATTGACAATTTTAGATCCCCATACCACAAATACATGCATGTTCCATACCATGATTTTAAGAAAGGAAGTTACTTATGTTTAAATGTTACGGACGGCGCACGGAGACGGACAGTCAGCAATCGCAATAGATCATCCAAGTGACTAATGACACCTAATCACGCATTGATTACATTTACAAATACATAAATTGATCGATATTATGAATAATCATTCTAAAACGAAAAAAATGATAATTCCACTACTTAGTATTTGTAAATCAGAACTTTCATTAAATTACATTGAAAGCCGAATAATCCAATCAACAAATCGTAGGAACTTTGGTTTGTATAATATATGAATATAAAAGTAAACAGTATTACTTTCAGTGCAGTGAGGTCTTATCCACCCAGACTGACATCCACCAAAGCATGATCCGCCCACATGATCACATGACTTGGGATCCACGCAGTTCTGACTACAAGTCTCATTACATTTTAAACCGAAATGTCCCGACTCGCACTCTGAAAAGATTGCAATATACTGAAATACCCAGACTCACACTCTGAAATATCTAGATTCGCACTCTGAAAAGATTGTAATATATACTGTACTACAGATATGGCGTCATAACAGAGACTCGTGGGTCGCAATGCTCACACGAGAAGCGTCACTAAATGAATGTGTCGCTACATAAATACACCGCAAAGCGAATACATCGCTAAATTAACATACTTATTAATATATCTTACGCTTTGACCAAATTAAGGTCTTCCATCTATCTATTGTAACTCTTGTAATTCTTGAAAGCGTGTCTGAAATATGATATTTTGCAGAAATACTGATTTGTGTGATATCATAGTGCATATTTCTCTTCTGTACAAGCCCGTTTAAAGCATCATAGCAAGTGACGGACCCTTCATTGCCGTGAGGTTTGTGCAGTGATGTTTGTTTTTTTTTATTTCCCATCGTGAATTTTTCACTCATATTGAGACAGCACCAACTGCAAGTGGAGTCCCACAACTTTAGACCTATACTTAGCGCCATGGGTCGTGGCAGTGGGGAACCTGTAGGATCTTTATCATATCAGCGCCTGTTGTGAATCAGACGCTCCATGTTTAAAGACTTCATCTGAAAGACCCGCAATTCTTATTTCTCAAGTGTTTAGCGCTTGGTGAAGTAGCAATCACTAGTTATCGTCACGGCTAAGGTTTGACGCAGTCATGTTACGCGCGGACGCTTTAACCATTGTGCCGCCGCTATGAAGGTGATATATATATATATATATATATATATATATATATATATATATATATGTGTGTGTGTGTGTGTGTGTGTGTGTGTGTGTGTGTGTGTGTGTGTGTGTGTGTGTGTGTGTGTGTGTGATTCACCATAAGTGGTACATGTTCAATACGTTTTCAAATCCTATTCACTGTGATTTCCAGCACTTTCTGCTTTCATATATAAGCCATGTTCTTTGTGTTATTGTTTATTGTTGCGTGCATTTATGACGTAGATAAATAACCCCTCCCAAGTTGTGCTTACGTTTTTTACAAACGTTTCCAGTCCATCCTGGTGTGCAGCCCTCTGAACACGTTCCGGTCACGTGGTGACATACAACGCCATTAAAACAGTTTCCACATGAGAATTTACAGTCTGCGCCGTATTTATTTGCTTCACATTCTGAGGAAAGAAAATAACTACGATATTTGTTTTACTTATTGGCTCATTAAAGGATAACATGGTCAGCTATTATTATTACAGGATTCCCACTTTCACTTTCCTACTTTCACATTCAATAATAGATCAGTTTCTCTAGCGAGTATTCAAATTCATTAGAGAAAGAAAATACAATATATATCTAATTCATTTTCATTTTCGATACATAACAGTAATGTGAACGTGAAAAATTTTGTAAATGCGCCCTATTAGTTTTCACACAAATAATAATATTTATGCTCCTCGAAAAATTTCAGGGTAGGGGGCATATAATGTATGTCAGTACGTCCGAGCTTATACCTCCTATACATCAGAAATTTTATCAGAAATTGATATGTTCCTTGAGACAATGATGTTTGGGTCAAGGTCTCTTATTGTCACTTTTGAAAGTTCAAGACCACTCAGAACATACAAATGTTCCTTATTTCAACAGTATTTGATATCAAAGTTAATTATTTTAACAGTTTTTGAACATGTATTGAATTTTATCATCTATCATAAAAATAAGTAATAGGCAAATGGATTTTAAACAAAGGTCTATCAATTCCATTTTACAAAGGTGAAGATCATTCAGAACATATCCATAAATAAGAAAACTTTATTTCAATAATATTTCAACAGTGATTCTCTTTTTTTGTGCTTTCTGATGAAGATCACCCAAGGTCATTTTATAAAGGTCAATGTCACTCAGAACCTATGTCTTATGAGAAAACCTATTTCAATAATATTTCAACAGTTATTCATCAATCTGCGATTGACTTCGGACAATGTCATTCAAGTTCATTCTTAAAAGGCCAAGGCCTCTAAAACATAGCTTGTATATATGTAAAAGGCATTTTTTAAAAGATCAATGTAGATCAAAACATATGGCTTGAATGTGTAAAAGGCTCTGTTTATTGGGGGGTTTTCGTATACACACATGCAATCATATGTCAGAGCACTAAACATTTGATTTTGAAATAGAAACATCCCTGTATCAAGTCATTCATCATATGAAGCACAGTTCAACCTCGTTATCTTGAACTCGATTGGACCGAGAAAAAAAATCTTCGGGATATCCGAGCAGTAGTTCCAGGTTACATGAACTTCATTATATTTACTGATCTAGTAAGCTCTTTGGTCATTAGATTTACCCATTTCAATTGATTTTCAACAAAGCAAGACAATAAATACATACACTGTAAAATTTTGCGAATGCAGCTATTTAATTTAACAAGAATTCAGTGCGTATAACGCGATATTTACAACAGAAAAAATAAATGCATATTAATAACCGATGTTTAATTATACTATACCTAATGTGGTGGAATAAAGTATAAACATGGGATAATTGGTTTCCTACAACTAGATACTGACATGTCCCTCCTTCACAAAGAGCTTTTTTCTGATATTTTACATGCACATCCCGTCATATTTATTTCTGGTCCGCTACTTTTATAATACTAGTAGGTAGTTAATTGAATCACCTTCCCTCCTTCAACAATTTAAGATTTTGAAGTATGGCCATAACTACCAATTTTAGAATTATCTAGTTTGTTTGTAAAGCATTTTAAAACAAAAGCAAAGTCGTATTATTACCTATACCACCCTCCCCTCTCATTTTTTTCGGTTGTTTTTTTATTATTATTTTTGTTTTTGAAAACTATGTTTCTTACCAAAAATAGGATTGTTTCCATTCCTTTTATGTCCCCATCAATGTAGCACAAAGCAGGCATTCACCTCTTCACGTCTGACCTGTTTGTGTTTATGTGTGTGTGTGTGTGTGTGTGTGTGTGTGTGTGTGTGTGTGTGTGTGTGTGTGTGTGTGTGTGTGTGTGTGTGTGTTTGTGGTGCGTGTGTATGTATGTGTGTGTGATGTAGCATGTTGATACAGTGTGTGTGTGTGTGTGTGTGTGTGTGTGTGTGTGTGTGTGTGTGTGTGTGTGTGTGTGTGTGTGTGTGTGTGTGTGTGTGTGTGTGTGTGTGTGTGTGTGTGTATGTATGTGTGTATGTGTGTGTGGTGTGTGTTTGTGTGTGTGATGTAGCATGTTGATACAGTGTGTGTGTATGTTTGTGTGTGTGATGTAGCATGTTGATACAGTGTGTGTGTTGTGTCTGTGTATGTGTGTGTGTATGTATGTGTGTGTGCTGTGTGTGTATGTATGTGTGTGTGTGTGTGTTTCTAACTTGTTTTGTATGCATGTGTGTACCCGTCATTCATCTTTTATGTACGTGTAATTCACTTGATGCGTACGTGTAACTTACTTTCTTCACATTTGTCGCCTCTCCATCCTTCGTGACAGCCTTCAGGGCACCTGCCAGTTATATGATCACATGACGCGGAATGTTTGCAATGTAGGCTACAGCTTTCTATGCACTTTAATCCATAAAATCCAGAACCGCAAGCTATATACGGATACATATTATGCAATATCACAGTCATGAAAATAAAATACAATACAAATATTCATATTTAGAAATTACCAACTGTTACATAAACCCGTGTAGTCTGTAGAGTGGTCAAGGTGTCACCGGTTACTCACTTTCGTTGCAGTAATCGCCTTCCCAACCTGGTGCGCATCCTTCTGAACATTTGCCGTCGATAAAATGACAGGGAGCGTCGTTTAGGCAGTTTCCGCACTGATAGTTACACATTGCCCCGAATCGTCCTTTGACGCACTCTGGGAAAACACATTACTAGACATTTTATTTTAGTATACTACAGCTACATATGCAATGTCTTTATTCGTGATGTCTTGGTAAAATAAAATTGTGAAAATAACATTTTCGTAGAAAATGAAATTCGAAAGATGAATAAAAAAAGGAAACACTTAAAAATATATAGTAGGGAGTGTGATACCATATTTCGACAATGTAGAAATTAACTTATTTGACTCTTTTGAAAGTTGATGTTGGATTCACGTTTGTCATCTGTCGATTACATACTTATTATGCACTTTCGGATTTCTTACCATTGTCACATTGCTTTCCTGTATAGCCATCCTTGCATGCGAAACAATTCCCATCACTGATGCTACAGCGGCCGTGGTCACAGTGCCTTGGACAATTCCTGTTACAATCGGTCCCGTAAATTCCAGAGGGACAGCCTGAACCAAACTCAGTAGTAAATCATCATCATCTTTATGATCATCGTTATCATTATTATCATCATTAAAATCATCAACATTGCATTCATCGTCAACGAGAAACAGTGATAAAGGTAACTTCTTGTTCAGTCTACCAGAATTTCGTCATTTGCGTTGCTTGCTCAGCAATCCGATTAAGCATTTTAAAACATATATTTCTAATAAATTTAAATCATTCCTCCGACAAAGCATTTTAAGGAATGACGAAACTTCAAATGATTATAGCCACCAAAATAATTCAGCCTTGTTTCCCAATTCATGGCTGTTATTTCAGCTCGTCTCTCTTCTGATTAGTTTATAACGCCAGGTATCTTGTTTTCAGATACCTGACGCCATGACCTTAACACAACTTCATGAATAGATAGGCATGGGAAGTGCGAATTAGATTGATCATATTTGAATATTTTGAGAATTACGTGTTATTTCCGAGCTGGTCGGGAGTGCTTCGATAAACGTCGCCCATTTATGTTACTATTTAAATCCGTCGGTTAATTCGGATCCAACTGATTGCAATAATATTTATTCATGCGTGGAACGCCATTCTAACAGTTTTCGGTTGAATACAAATAGTTAACTTGAAAAAAACTGTGTATGTCAAAATGTACTTACAACAGCGTATGGAAGACGTAAATTAAATACGATATATAAATATATATATATATATATATATATATATATATATATATATATATATGTGTGCGTGTGTGTGTGTGTATTAAACAAGTAAAATAAATATAATCCGTTTCCATGACGTTTCAATTGAGTCCAAAACATTACAGAAAAAAAATATAGATTTATATATGAGGGTATAATATATTATAACTTGGATTTCATGAGAAAAAAATTATACACCCCCTCCCCTTTTTATGTTTGTACTTATTACAACCAAACTAATAAAAAAAAAATGTCAACCTAGGCATATTTTTTGTATCACGTGCCCTTTTCTTGTTTATGTTGTTCGCTTGTTTCCTATGTAGGGGCCGGGGGTGGGTTATTAACAGTGGCGGGGTTGTCTGTAAATATACAGCGAACGTATTGAAACATCTGTATGGAAATCACATGGTTTGAAAAATGACAAGCAACAATACACGGTTACCTAAAAGGCGATCTTTATTGAAGCTTGGGGTTTTCAGTTCGACTGAGGCTTTAATAAATGAAGGCATGTCTTTAAGAATCTTTTAATGATAAATTGTTGAGGCAGCCATGTTGAAATACGAAGAAATATAATACCCGAATCATCCGAAGAAAATATTGTTTTCTTTGCTCAAGTCCTTTATATAGTTAACTATTTTTCTTTCTCTGTTTTAGTCTTGATCACATCAACGTTTGTGTATACTTCCCATAAACGTTTAGCATAGAAACAAATCTCTCCGTTAGATGGCGCTGATCTAGTAAAGAAAAGCATATGACATTATTGGAAGAAATTTGTGATCATGTCCGATAAAATCATGCGTTCCTTTTTTGAAATAAAAAAAGATAACTTGAGGGGCAATTGAAAAATATTTTATATTGCACATATGTATTAAGGGTGATCCCAGGTATCACGTTCAATTTACAAAATAGATATAGAAGGAAGAGTCCAAAACAATGTAAAATTATTCCGGGATAAAACAAAAATATTATAAAAATGAATCTGTTTTTCTTTCAGTAGACATTTATGCTTCAACTGGAATTAGATTCAATATACTTGTATCTTCTATGAGGCGTGCTCATTACTTGCACTTTTAAACTAGACAATCAGCGGCTTTTTTCCCCAGTATTTCGATGAACCTCGCTTTGAGTTAAGAAGCAAAATATTGAGGAAAAAGCGTCCCAGTAGTTTATGTGAACAAGACACAAACGCTGGAATGATCCAGACTACTCGGCGTCATTTTACTCACCTAACACTTCCAATTCACAGAGCTGAACGTAGGCGAATTTCGAGTAAGTGAGAGGATATACAACTGACGCATTGCGTTCGTTGTAGAATGTCACATAGCGGCCATGAATTGGGCACGTAACGTTCATAACACTAGAGGGCACTGTCATGTCACTGTGGTGAAAACACACGTGACCTTCTCTCCATTCCTTTGTATTGGAGATGAATATTTGAAATCCTGCCATAGTGTTTCCATCTTAAAATAAAATGTCCAAATATATATACTATATTCCTCTATTTCATCTAATGTTACATTGACTTAATTAGCAAATTTCTTTTCAATTTACTTATTAGAACATATTTTTACTGTAATAAATCTAATTATATGAATGTTGATCAATGTATTTCTTAATTCTAAAGCAATTATAACTGCGCAACATGCTCATGCTCAAGACAAGTCACATATGAACCTATCATTATGCATTCCATCTCTCCTACCCCGATTACTATTGATTCAAGGAGATAGAAATATAAAATCAGCGATATATAAATGAATTATAAGGGTACAAACACCTTCAATTGGTGACGTCTGAACTGAAAAAAAAATTCTGAATATGATGTAAAACAACAAGCCAAAGAAAGTGTATCAGCAGCGATGCCTGAACGTACCTGCGCATTCCACGCCTACGTCTTCATTGTGACGGCAGTTCGGGGATTCACTGAAAGCGTCCCTACACGTGGTCAGGTCAGTCTCGTTACCGACACACATCAAATCATCCAGCAATATTGGGCCATTTCCGGGACCATAAAAGGCCTCCTCACGAACCTTTACATTGTCTCTGTAAAAAAATGAAATAATAATAGATAAAATAAATAGATAAAATTAATATACATGTATATATATATATATATATATATATATATATATATATATATAGACACCAAAATAAACACAAAAACAAAATAAAAACAAGAGGCCTTATCGATCACCTGAACAATATTTTTCTTGTTCTGAATTTAATTTTCAGCACACCAATGTCACCGACAATGCCCATACTGACGAATGATTTTACACAGTGCATGTTGTATTAACTCTATACTTCTAATTCACAAGACAGGGCTTTGATATCCACAATTTTCGAACACTCTTTTCTGCTTTTTTCTAAATACTAAATATTCATTTATTTTTCATTCAATATCGCCATGACATTTCTTATGGAACGTCAGCTTTATTACTGTTGTATTATTTGGGTGGTGTTTGTATTTTATGCTCAAGGGAGATAAATTGTTTAATGATGTTGTGTGTTCGTTTTACGTCCCTTTGGGAACTTTTCACTTAGAATTAGATTACATGAAGAGAATATGTTGGTTCCAGCTAACAAAGCTTGTAACAACAGTGTCTTTTTTGTAAACCTCATTGTCACTACTATATTTTAAATAAACTTGAATTTAATTCAAAATTTGGTAATCGTGCCTATACTCCAACTGCCCTTTCGAAAAATGAAATTCTTCAACATCATGTCCCAGTTTTAAATACATTTAATATTCCAGCCATAAAGACGGAAGAATATGAGTTACCGTACCTACACTGGACTCCTAAACTTAAAAATATATCCCTTACAAACACAGATACATTGCTGGATCTAGTAAATGTTCTACTTAGCTCTTATCTTTGCTCCTCATAAGACTAATAACTATGGTGTCCCGATAGGGCCATGTGAAAAAAGCGCAAAAGCCCGTTTCTTAAAACGTTAACACGCAACACGCCGCGGCGCTGTCACACACAGCACGCAGTAGCGCTGTCACGCCGTCGTGCTGTCACGCTAATACACAACACGCCGTCGTGCTGTCACGCTAACACACAACACGACGTCGTGCTATCACGCTAGCACACAACACGCTGTCGTGCTATCACACTAACACACAACACGCCGAAGTGTTGTCACGATAACACACAGCACGCTGTCGTGCTGTCACGCTAACACACAACACACCGTCGTGCTGTCACTCTAACGTGATAATGCGACGGCATGTTGTGTATTAGCGTGATAGCGCGACGGCGTGAAAGCGCGATGGCGTGTTTTGCATTAGTGTTATAGCGCGGGACATCATAATTAACAGCTGTGAAGAAGAAACTTCAAACGTATTGTGCCACAACATATGTCAGAATGTGTGTAAATCAAATGTGGATTCTAAAAAAAAAAAATCAAAAAAATTATAGTAAATTAAAATCACAATACATCTCTTAAATCAACAACATCAAAACGTATGATTTTTAACACTTTACACAGCCATTCCTTATGATAAATTAAATACATCATAAACAGTTGCGTCTTCTACAAAAATGTAAATAGGCAATATTCATATATAGTGATCTGTCATTCCAAACATTACTTTGTTAAACTACACTCCGATTCTACGCACAAGTTCTCTGAAGTTAACAAAAAGATGCTGCAGTTCCTCATTAACAATATCTTCTTAGTTTTGGGGGATCATGTCTTCTAACAGTTTATTGGATTCACATGGGCACAAATTATGCTCCTGTTTTAGCTGACCTATTTTATATTCTTATGAGGTAAAATGTATTTAAACGCTTCTACATGAAAAGAAAAAAAATCTTTAGCTGCGGCCGTCAGCACGACATTCAAATGTATCGACAACGTTTTTCTATTAACAATAGCCCCGTGTGGATCTGGGTTATTGGAATATTCCTTTATCGTGTGTGTATGGTATTTATGTTTATCAACTGATTCGATACGGTCGCGATATCTCAGTGGTTAGAGCGTTCGCTTCGTAACTGGGAAGTCGTGAGTTCGAGCCCCGCTCGTGCCATGAGCGCGATGTAAAAATATGTAGTGATTGCTCGTTCGCCATACGCTCGACATTTAGAAGTGAGAATCGCGGGTCTTTTGGATATGAACTTAAAAATGGAGGTCACGGTAGGCATTGACAAATTTGTTTGTTTGTTTGTTTGTTTTACGTCCGGTGGAGAATTTTTCAATCATATTGAGATGCCACCAGTTGTAGGTGAGGTCCCACAAATTTTGATTAGCACTCAGGGTCGTAGCAGTGAGGGTTCTTTAACGTGCCAACGCCTACCGTAACACGGGACCTCTGTTTTTAAGGTCATATCCGAAAGACCCGTGAAAAATTATCGACGGGACGTAAAACAAACAAACAATCAATCAACGATATACAATAGTTAGTTCAACACGCTCAGTTTTTAAATCAAGACAGGCTACTGACAAACAAGTTGATGTTACAGGGGTTTCAAGTAAGTATTTTACAAACCCTACGACCGTTATAATGATCTAGTTTCCTAATGCAACCCGTCATTGGACCAAAAGCTGTCTGACGTGTTTCACACCAATAGTTAGCCCTTTCTTTACACGATGATTTTGTTTACGCATTACTCGTTTTACCTGAAGATAAAGTGTTCACGGAAGTTATGGCCGGTCAACAGGGGATACTTATTCCTCTTATTTAATTAGATTGATATGCATGCTTGGTTGATTAATTTTCGGATTTTTATTACTTTGGGATTTGTTTGTCAATATTTTTGCACGTGACCGCGGTTTGTGGCAGGATCTTTAACACTCATTTCCACCCACATGAATACATGTATCAACGCCATTTCATCATAGTTGATATCAGCTTCAAGTTCTTAGACCTGTGTTTCTATGCACTAGTTGCGCTGGCTCTCCCTGTTTTTAGTTTTGTAAATTTGTATCACGGGGATTTCTTCTGCTGTTACATGGGGACCAGGATCACTGCTAGTGTGACGTGGTCCAGTCCACTGAACCAATTTATTGCAAAAATTGCAAGAAAGAGGAAAATTAGTTCCTTCATTACCTATATACAATATTCCCACGAGTGTATGCATGAGCCTTTGGTCTTTCATTATCTATATGAAATAGTCTTTTAAGTCAATGCATGAGCATTCGGTCTTTCACTACCTATCAAAATACTGTTTAAAGTCTACATTTGGCTAAACTAACTCTGTGAAATCGTTATGGTCTTGCAACTAACAGAAAATTAGGGTATGTTGGCACTTTCAGCTGATGTCCAAAATGATAAGAGTTCTATAAGGATGTATTCATACTTTTTGTTGTTTTTATTTTTTAGATCGGATGTAGTGCTGTATTTGATATTTTGACCAACAGTTTAGGTATTAGCCGTTTTGGGCTATATTCTGGGGAAATTAACCACGTTATAATATGGAACTACAGTCCCTGAAATGTTATATATTACCATTTTTTTCCGTTCGGTCATAGTTCGTTCACTGGGCGCTTTCGTTCATTGTTCGATCATCGTTCGTTCACCGTGCGCTTTCGTTTATCGTTTGTTCACCGTGCACTTTCATTTATCGTTCGTTCACCGTGCGCTTTCGTTTATCGTTCGTTCACCGCGCGCTTTCGTTTATCTTTCGTTCGCCGCGCGCTTTCGTTTATCGTTCGTTCGCCACGCGCTTTCGTTTATCGTTCGTTCGCCGCGCGCTTTCGTTTATCGTTCGTTCGCCACGCGCTTTCGTTTATCGTTCGTTCGCCGCGCGCTTTCGTTTATCGTTCGTCCACCGCGCGCTTTCGTTTATCGTTCGTTCACCGCGCGCTTTCGTTAATCGTTCGTCCACCGCGCGCTTTCGTTTATCGTTCGTTCACCGCGCGCTTTCGTTTATCGTTCGTTCACCGTGCGCTTCAGTCAGTTTTGCGTTCACTGTTCCGTCACCGCTCAGTCTTTTATTTTTGCATTGTCATTCGGAACACCCCATAGTCTAAAGAGCGAACTTCATAGCGAGGCAAAAATAAATAAAGAGTAAGAGTGGAAGGACACCTTCTCATTGAATCAGAAATTTAATTTTTAATGACTAAATGTCAGGATCACCAACTGTGAATATTCAAAGAAAACTGCGGACCACTCACCAACACCAAAGAACAGAACAAACCATTGTGTTACAGAGCATTTGTTATCATTACAGTATTGACAAGGGTTTTAGGCAAGTCAATTTCTCCTTAAGCGTAACACCCACCCCACTCACCCCTTCCCGGCTAATGTGAAAACAAAAATCCCAAAACAAGACTACACTTCAATGCACACACATACCCCAATGTCAAACTGATTTAACAAGTATTTCAGATTATTTTTGAGCCTATATTTATGATGAAAGACATTGTTAATAAATGTGTTCACTCCTTTCGCCAAATTTGAAACCATTTTTTCTCTAACATAAAGATGTATTTTTTTCTAGTACAAAACATGTTTCTCATACATTTCTGTCCAACAAATAATACATTCATTAAATATTCTAAATGTAGTTCAGTACAATTTTATCTGCATCGAAGATGTACAAATATTTCACAATCTAAATATAGTTCATTGTCACACTAATAATATTTGTACCTAAGACTTAAATTATGGAATTCTAACCTCGAGTAGAAATACATATATTTGCGATAACGAAAATGACTCAAAAAGCTTTGTGGGATTCAACTCTTTGAACAAAATGTCTATGCTTTGTAACGACGAATTGATTGATTGATTGTTTGTTTGTTGTTTTCCGCCACACTCAACATTTTTTTCAGTTATCTGGTGGCATCCAGATTATATAGGTGGAGGAGAGAATCCAGATATAATGTACCCGGGAAGAGATCACCAAACTGGGAAACTTTCTCACATATATCGGCGCGAGCGAGAACTAGATGTGAGAGGCTTTGTCATTTTGAGTGCAATGCTCTAACCACTCGGCCACGGAGGCTTCCCTGTAACGACGGAATATATTCCAACTGTAGATCATGTAGTATCCAGAATCGATTTTATATTTATCTATTGATCTAATATTCATATTTTTTCCTCCCTGATTATAAAATAAGTGCAATCCAAGGGAAAACTCCAAAACATTCCGAATAAATAGAACACCTTGCGTTCAGCCGTTCGATTTGCATCGAGTGTTTGCTCTGCGTGCGTTCATCGTGTGTTTACCGTTTGTTCACAGTGTGTTCACCGTTCGCACACTCTGCGTTCACTGTTAGCTCACCGTTCAAGTGGGTAAGTAGAACGTGTCAGGGACTATAACTAAATATATAGATATCTTTTTGCAATGGGTACAGGTTTTAAAATGAAAGTTTTCAATTTTTACTTTACATAATTTTACAGGACCAAATATGGCTGTTTGTAAACCTTGTCTTTGTTACAGAGAGAGGTATGAGGTACACTTGTGAAATCCAATTTCTTTAAATTTGTAAGTTATATTTTCGGATAAAGATTGGAATTTTAAAAATCGTTTTCATTTCCAACATCTTAATACCATTGCACCTTTAGAGAAGAAAAAACTGGGAGGGGCGTGGTTACTGTTATTGACAGTATACGATACAGGAAGTAAACTGACACTCACGGAAGATAACCTGCCATAACGCAGGTCACAGCCCCGTCTTTCTCATCGAACAGATCATCACACACAGTCCCCCATCTACCATTGTGGTACAATTCGATCCTACCGCTACTTTCAAATCCTCCGCCAACCAGACGAATTCTAGTTTCCATATCAGTCTGTTCTAATAATAAAAATCAGACAACCAGTCAGATCATTCGACACGAATGGAAATACTGTGCATCATCACTGTGTCCGAGGGCGTTCTTCAAACCTCGCTCATGGTATAAGCCATGCACCTCCTAAAATTTGTTTTTATGTGTACTCTTGTAAAGTATATGAAAAAGATTCAAAGGTAACAGGGAAATTGTATATATATTGATAATCGAACCCGTGACCTTTGGAACAAATATGGCCGATAGAGCTCAATGGTTAACAGGCTAGTTAGAGTTATACGCGTGATGTAACTATGTCATTCAGTCGTCTGAGAGTTCTTACAATGTGACTGAATTGCAGAGCTCCACCATTCAATCACCTTTCAATTTACTGAATTTCATAATTACAGTTTTGACAGCTGTAGTAGGAAGGACATATATTTTTATAGCAGTAGCACACCGTTACAAACGCATCAATATCACGGTAGCACATAGGTATATTTTGTACAAAGCTCACGGCCAGAAAAGCACCTATATAAAAGTAGGGCATAGCTACAAAACTATTTATATAATATCAGTACACAGCTTCAAAAACATTTATATAACAGTAACACACAGCTACAAAACTATTTATATATCATTAACAGACAGCTACAAAACTATTTATATATCATTAACAGACAGCTACAAAACTATTTATATATCATTAACAGACAGCTACAAAACTTTTTATATAACTTTAGTACACAGCTACAAAACATTTAATAGTAGCGCATAGCTACAAAAACATTTATATAACAGTACCACACAGCTACAAAACTATTTATATAACATTAACACACAACTACAAAACTATTTAAATAACATTAGTACACAGCTACAAAACTATTTATATAACATTAACATACAGCTACAAAACTATTTAAATAACATTAACATACAGCTACAAAACTATTTAAATAACATTAGTACACAGCTACAAAACTATTTATATAACAGTAGCATACAGCTATTTACAGTCGCCGGATAGCTGAAAAATTGCTCAGGCGACTATAAATAAAACACAAACAAACAAACAAAACTATTTATATCACATTAACATACAGCTACAAAACTATTTATATAACATTAACATACAGCTACAAAAACATTTATACAGTCCATGTGCATCTAGGGAGATAAAGATAATGACATTACGATGACAAACAGCTGTTATTTCACAGCATGTTAGCTTCCCAACCATTAACAAAGCCATTTACACAACAATGGCGACATGTAATGTACTTCAGAAATTCACTTCCGGGTTTTCAGGTTCCACGAAATAGGCGTTTCAAGTTTGTGGACTCTTTTGACGAAGTTCCCTAATTTGTGACGACAGTGATTTAAGTGCTGAGAACATTTTAAGTGACATTGTCGGTTACTCCCGTGATAAGTGTACATAGAGAGAGAGAGAAAAAAAAACATTTTTAAGGAAGTTTCATTTCATCGTTTTTAAGGAGGAAATTGTAACAGATGACAACATTTAAGCATTAGTCATTATGCGAGGTTGCTTCCTTGTTACGTAAATCGTCAATCTCTTTTTTCTTTCTTTTTTTTTTATTCATTTGCCTTTTCTAAGATACTGAGATTCAGCCAAAACGTGTACAAACATACTGATTGAGTGTGTATTCTTTGACGTCCATCTCGAGTATCTTTCACTCGTGGGGGGGGGGGGGGGGGGGGGGGGGTCACCATTGCCGTTGAAGAGCTGCAGATTTTAGGCATATGTTACTTCTTACGGTCTTTAAGTAAGGAGATATATTTATCGTGCCACACATGCTGTGACACGGGGCCTAAGTTTTTGGGGTTTCATCCGAAAGACCATCTAATTTAGTCACCTTTTACGACAAGCAAGGGGTACTGAGAATCTATTCTAACACGGATCCCCACGGGGCGTGTAGAAACACATCATACTGTAATGAGACACAGTACTATATATATTTTTTTATCTTTGGTTGGTGTGTAATGTTCGTTATTTTAGCGTATGCTAACACACCCACGAATTCAAATTCTACACGAACACGACAAGGCTGAAATACGATAGCGTACAATGAAGTAACTCCCAGAATATCCTTTGTTGATGTTGTTACACCCCGCCCTGTCATTTGACTGTTCATTAATATCTATCAGCTTTGCATTGTTTCATTGAAGTGTCAAATGAATGAAATATTTTTTTTTTTCATTTTTTGTCCATCATGATGGAATAAAATCAAAATATTTTCACATTTTATATTGGTGGTAAACGAATGAAGCAGTAGGGACATATGCGATATTTCTGACAAAATCTCCATTTTTTTCATCCTATCGATATAAAATGTCCTTGTATGACTTCCAAAATATATTTAGCATTATATTGTAGTAATGTTACAATAAATTGTATATAGGCTTTGGTACAATGTAGCTCAGTGAATAGCATCACATAACTAGGATTGCAAGGGTGCCTGGTTCGATGCCCATTATTTCCAAAGAATAAATCTCTCCTTCTTGACTACAATAACTGTGTGCTGTCCATATATATATATATATATATATATATATATATATATATATATATATATATATGTGTGTGTGTGTATGTGTGTGTGTGTGTGTGTGTGTGTGTGTGTGTGTGTGTGTGTGTGTGTGTGTGTGTTAAAATAAGGTTGTTTTACTTGTAACAACCAAGAACTATAAATATAATAGCTCTAAAACAGACATGATAATATGCCCCAATATTTTTGTAAGTACAAGATAGAATGCAAGTAAATTGTATGTGAAATGTCACGATGAATCATATAGTAATGAGAAATGTTGCATATGTCTTAAAATCCCTATAAGTTATTTTCACCATCACCGAATAGAAAGAAGACGCTTTGAATATTTCCCATAATTGTTGTACACCTACTTGTTTGGTACGTAATTCTTATATTCGACACACTTCGTACAACTCCCAGATCGACTTGCCACCACGCTTGATGCTGACCGGAAGCTGTCATAATGCATTCGGGCATGCGCTGTCCATTGTTTCCATCCACTGCTTTTGAACTGGTGTCTTTCAGTATTTGGTACTTTGAACTCATCGTAGTGTTTTTCTTTAGAGCAAGATTTTCTGGAAATGTTTTTTCTCAGATAAAAATTGCATTTCCAAATGAAAGAATGTTGAGTATTTTAAGCTTCATAACATGTTCTATTATTCATAGGCAAAAAACGTGTACATGACTTGCGTTTAATGATTAGACCGTTGTTAAGATTGACATCGTTTCGTACTCGCATTTGAACTGAGACTAGCAGAGTTGCAATAGAAGGGAGAACATTAACGTAACTTTATGACGTATTGTGACATTTGAATTCTACCCAACATTAACCACTCCTTCTAAGGGTTAGCATTGTGAAAAAAAATAGGCGGTGCTGTTATTATAATGCGCATGTGTCAGTTTTGAAAAGATTGGATGTGATTGGCATCATATTATCAGAGTATTATACAAGGCAGTGGGTATCTACCCTACTAACTTGGTACGTGCTCAGGTGTCAACCAAACTCGCCCGAAATGTGTACATCTGGACATAATGCATGTAGTATACAGCATAAATTATCGTTCCATCTCAGATAATTCATGTACTATACAGCATAAATTATCGTTCCATCTCAGATAATTCATGTACTATACAGCATAAATTAAAGTTTCATCTCAGATAATTTATGTACTATACAGTATAAATTATCGTTCCATCTCAGATCATTCATGTATTATACAGCATAAATTATCGTTCCATCTCAGATAATTCATGTATTATACGGCATAAATTATCGTTTCATCTCAGATAATTCATGTACTATACTGTATAAATTATCGTTCCATCTCAGGTAATTCATGTATTATACAGCATAAATTATCGTTCCATCTCAGATAATTCATGTACTATACCGCATGAATTATCGTTCCATCTCAGATAATTCATGTACTATACAGCATAAATTATCGTTTCATCTCAGATAATTCGTGTACTATACAGCATAAATTATCGTTCCATCTCAGGTAATTCATGTATTATACAGCATAAATTATCGTTCCATCTCAGATAATTCATGTACTATACCGCATGAATTATCGTTCCATCTCAGATAATTCATGTACTATACAGCATAAATTATCATTCCATCTCAGATAATTCCATTCAATTGTGTTAAATTTTACCGACAATTGACTTGTGAATTATAAATCTACATATAATATCCATAATTTCAAACAAGAGGCCCACGGGCCTTAACGATCACCTGATCATTAATTAAAAGTATCACTAGCCATAAAAAAAATGTCCCCGAAAGTGTCTATACTGATGAAAAACTTTACATGATATATATAACATTTAACATGATATGACTAATTTGGATCCGTCCTAGAGTTAAAACCCTGGGATTGCGACATTTCCAATTTTGGTACATCTTTTTCTGCCTTTCATGAATATGCATTTAGTTTTCATAACATATCAACAAAATAAAAGGAAACTTCCAAATGACAATATGTCATTTTTTTATCTTGTCCCCAAAACCCCAGTTTACTCAGTTGACTTAATAAATGTTAATTTCACTCACTTTAAAGTTGCACTAGATGTGCGCAGTTTAACAGAAAGAAACAATTCTTATTTTCTTTGATTTATAAAACCAATCTGTACAATATTATCTTAATTTCATTTTGACACAATGGTTACTGTACCCTCTGTGTGTTCAACACTTAATTTGATCTACATCAGGTAACACACGGGGTTCCTTGGTGGGACAAATTAACCCTGCGTGGACGTGTGGAGAGATAATCCACTTTTCACCAGATTTAATCTGGATTAACTTTTTTTTAGTGTGAATATAAAGATATTGATAGATTTTAAAGCCACGCATACATCTATTATTCGACTTTCCCATTCCACCAAATAAATGTCAAAATTTCATTCCCTTTCCTATACCTTTTAGGTCACGTGAGTAAACTCAGATACCCTATAGCTATTGATCTGCGTCTGTCGTTGCACCTTACGCATTGAACAATTTTAACATCTTCTCGATAACTCATTCCAATTCTTTTCAAATTTGACATGAAGCATCTTTGGCACAAGGGGTAAATTTCATGATCTCCGGGGTAGAGGTTCTGATTAAAGGCGGGGTCAAACTTGTTGTATATAATGTTTATGTGTAAAACATTTAAATGACATCTTTTTATGCTATAGATAAAATTGAAACTAAATAGATACTTAGAAGGAGAACGTAGTCCTTTACCTAAATTGTAAATTTAATGATCCTAGTGGGTAAGGCTTTTGTCTTCAAACAGGAGTCAAATTTGTTATAGTGATTAATGTTTTTATCATTTGAAAGACGTCAATAATTTTAGTAATACAGTAAAAATTATCATTACAAAGAATGATGTACCAAAAATGTAAGCTTCGCAAGCACAGGGTTTTGACTCTAGGACGGGTCTAGATTTGTCAGATCGTGTTAATGTTACATTATATTATGTAACACCTTTCATCAGCATACGCACTTTCAAAGTCGTTTAATTTTTATGAACACTTCTTGTTTTGGAATTGCGATTTTGCTGAATATTAGAATTTAGCTTAGATATTCAGAACTGGATTTTTTTCCCCCTAGATTTGATAGCCCCTGCTACTTGTGATACTTTTAGCTGTTGTTCAGGTGACTGATAAAGGCCTGTGGGTCTCTTGTTTATTCATTTTGTATAATGATTTATATAATTCTACCTCCTTTCAAATGCGGGTTAGTTATCGTGGAATGAATTTATCAGGCTCAGGTTAATTAATTAATTCAACCCAGGTGTGACATCTGAAACGCGCATGTATGGTGTGTCATTCACCAGAAAATGTTTTATAGGGGAAGTGCAAGGGTTGCACCCCCTCCCTTTTTGTGGAATATTTTCAAACGAAATTGGTCTTTTTGCAATTTTGAGTTTTCAAACATCCACCACCCACTCCACCTCTTTTAGCGGAAAAACGTCCACAATTAGGACGCAACCACCCTATCCCTCACCACCCTTTAAAAATCTAGATCCACCCCTGTGTACCACTATATACAAGTTAAACTGAATGGCAACTGTTCATTGAGATATTAGTACACATACTTACATGAATGTACAATAAATAAGAAACGTCATAAACTACTGTGTGCGAATTTTTACACGTGCGTATTCTGACAGAAAATCTGGAAAGCTGGACACCCACTCCACGAGATTTTCTAAAGAAAATTATCATTTTTGCTGAATATTTCCCAATTATTCAGTTGTAAAGACCTGATAAATTCCTGATATATATACTTGAACTGACACCCCCCCCCCCTCCCCGGAACAAAATTACCAGAGTAAAACACTCCTTTCACATAAAATATTTTCTACATCTACACATTTCAGATCATTCAATTTCATTACCATACGAAGTGCATGTCTATAACAAAATGGCGTCGCCGGAAGTGGATAAAACCTTACTCACCATAAGATGAAACAACGCTGATTTCCGAACAAATCAGAAGAAATGCCGAGATATGTCTGATATTCACCATGGCTTCCTGTTGTATCAATGGTTACTTTTTTTAGTTATTTAGATTATCTGTTTAAAGATACAAATATACATGTTTGATGCTCCTTTCAATGTATGGTGATGATTGATGATGATGATTGGTTTTTATATAGCGCTTTTCCAGCATATGCTGCTCAAAGCGCTTCACAATACATTATTACCCCCAGCAGACCTTATAACATTCCAGAGCTTTCTCAGTGCAAGCTGCCGTTAAGGCGCTAGAGCACTAACATTCTAACAATATCTTTCACTGGCTATAGCCAGGTACCCCTTTTACACTTGGGTGGAGTGAGGAAATTTGTGTAAAGTGCCTTTCCCAAGGACACGACGTCGGTCATGCGGCGGCCAGGAATCGAACCCACAACCTTTCGGTGTAGAGTCTAACAACCTACCCACTATAATGGTGATAAACAATGCATATCAAACGTGGGGTATAAGTGACTGCCATTTTGTGGAATATATATATATATATATATATATATATATATATAATTTCATGAATGTTTTCAAACATACCAGTATATACCAGTATAAATTTGTTGATTTTTCAAATAGAGATATATTAAATACAAACACATAGGGATATTTTGTAAACATAAATTTCTCTGATTTATTTGAATACTGGACTTCGGCCAAAGTCTGGCAAACATAGATATCATACACATTTTTTTACTTTAATAAAAACAATTTATATATCATATCAGAAAGAAACAAAATGAGAAATACCGCTTACGTTATGTGTTCGTAATTTCCTGATTTCCGATCCGCTTTGTGAAAATTTTTTTACATCGAAGCGTAAATACAGTTTCTTTATGAAATATTTGTTAACTAATTCATTTAAATTTTTAAAATGATTTTCATGTAATTTACCAGTTTTAAGGATGTTTTTTTTGACGTTCATGATCAATTTGAACATTATATGATTATAGATCGTGAAAGTTGACATGCGTTTAAATCAGTAAAACGAGTTTCACGCATCACTGTTTGTCACGGTCCATTCCTAATTGTCGTTTGACGTTTATGGGGATTTTTTGTCATTTTCGTTACACCGCTTTAAATGTCCTTTCTGAAACGTTGTGACCGATTAACGAGAATGGATGATGAATGACGTAAACTTGCGCTGTGAATTATATGTAGAATGCATTCTATCAGGATTAACGAATACTAACCAGCAGACATAATTACCCCCCCCCCCCCCGACACACACACACAAACCCCGAAAAATGTTCAGCATTGATTTTCAATGCGAAAATATAAGCACCCATCAAAACAAATCTGCAAGGATTGCAGTTTATAAAATTTACTATTTTAAGACAAAGCTACAATATTTCAAAACTATATGTATCTGTAATATGAGTTCTAAATTAGTATTATGTAACTTTATGTGAGACTAATAAAAAATATTAACACTTTGAGTTTCGTCTACTTACTCAAGAACAAATATGACTTTTGATGCGGAAGTCCTGAATCAAGACAGTGTGAACAGTTTTAAAAATTGAAACGCTGACTGCAAACACAGCAAGTCCAACCCTTTTTAAGAGTATTTATATATATTTCTCTTTTTGTATTTTAAAACATCAAAAATACGTACACTAGCCCCCCCCCCCCCCCCCCTCCCCACACACACACACACACACAATGAAAAAACCTAAAACAATATCAAGCACAGAGGCGGCATTGTGCAGTGACAACACAGCATTAAACATAGGAAGACTATGCACATTACAAAACAGTATCAAACATACCGACACAAAGAAAACAAAAACACCATTATCTGTTCATGTAGTTACAGCACACGGAAGGAAAATTATACACATTCCGACATTACATAGAGATAAAAAAAATCAAGGCATACATTTGCTTTACATAGCTGTACGTGATACGAGAGTTATACTGTTCACGTGTACATACAGATCTGTTCTATGAAACACTTCCGCTTATCATGCCGAAGCGGTTCCGAATTTTCTCTGTAATTACATTGTCCGAACATCATCTAAAATAGCAGTCCTTCTCAGTCGATCTTCAATAAATTCAATACAGTCAACAAAATCACGATATGAAATCCAATATTCCCACACTTGCAAATATTACTTTGGTAATCTTTTCACGACCTTCAATTCGATTTATTTTCATTTGCAATAAACTTAAGAGTAACTAGGCGAACGTAATTATAAGACTGTTTGGGTTCGCATCTTGTAGCATGCACTGTTGCTCGATATGTACTTAGGTTGTGAATGTTTGTGTGATTTCCCGTTTTGTCTTCACTTAAAGCTCCGTTACCCTCGATATTCTTGTATTTCCTTCTGGTGATGGCGGATTCGGATTCTCGTTGTTAAGTGTAATTGTTGGTACTGACAATGGAATCTGTTCCTTCGGATCATCCGCTGTCTTCGGATCACCCGCTGTCTTCGGATCATCCACTGCTTTCGGATCATCCGCTGTCTTCGGATCATCCGCTGTCTTCAGATCATCCGCTGCGTTTCCAGACAAAGGTAAGTTCTCAGAATCACTTTTGTCTGCTTCACCTTCGGGAGGACGTTTGATTTCTAAAGAAGCATTCTTGTCATCTTTATTTTCTTCATTCGTTTTTACAGAATCCGGTTCCTGCATGTCGTGAGGTTGCGCGGAATTTATTGGAGAGGCGTCTGTTGTATCGACTTTATTTACTGAATTTCGAGTCTTTGCAGAGTTTACCTCGTCTTTGTCTTTGTTTGGATGAAATGTGGTTATTTCCTTTGAACCGAAATCTCCTACGGCATTTTCCAATAACGTTACGGCTTCCACGGCGTTCTTTTCAGGGGAAGGAGGCTCGAGGTCAATTATGGACTTATCTAGTAGAAATTCTCCGGGCGTTGAGGTGTCATTTAGATTTTCGAAGTCCAGCTGCACGTTTGGAGATTGTACGATGGGCATCACTGTCGGCGTTACCATGGCGGATTGCTTTCCTACTGACTTCCGTCTTCTGTGCGAAACAGATTACGTAAAATGAAAAGTTTTAATTATCAAAAACTATTAATACTAATAAAAAAAACCGGGCACTTATACTGATTTGGAACCATCTTATTTCTAACTTTTTAAATATAAATCCACAGTAACTAAACATAAAGCACGTGTCGCTTTCTTTTCTCAACTTTTTTTTCATATGTTGGAGATTACGTTACGCGATGTGGAAAAAAGAAAAAGGAAAAGATAATGACCATTGATTAACTCATAGTTCCTATTAGTAATACAAATTTAAGAATTAGGCAAAAGCGGATCACTGGATATACCAGAGGTTAGATCAGGTGCCTTGGAGGAGTAAGCATTCCCTGTCGACCGGTCACACCCGCTGTTAGTCCAATATGATTGGCTGTTTATTGTTTTCCGCCCAGGCTCAGCAATTTTTCAGTTATCTGGTGGCGTCCAGTTTTTGTTGGTGGAGAAGAGAACCCAGATACAATGTACCCGGGAATAGACCACCGACCTTCCGAAAGTAAACTGGCAAACTTTCTCACATATATCGGCGCGAGCGAGACTCGAACCCGCGCCGACTAGAGGTGAGAGGCTTGTATAAAGAACGGCCTAACAATTGATAGTTGGAAAACGATAAAATGACAAGAATAAAATGTAAACTGTTAGAATTCGAATTCACATACCTTCTTAGAATGCAGGTCACAATGATTGCTGAAACCACGATGAAACATACGACTAAGATCACTGATACTGTAACTGAAAATGAAACAATGGTTTTATTTTTACTTCCTTTGACAGTTGTGGATTAAGTCCAAGATATACACATGTTGTGTTGTCTATTTAATTAAGAAAGACGATATCTAGATTGATGGTATGATAGGGATATTGATAAATGTATGGAAGCATAAAAATAGCTTATAAAATCAGAACGTAATTACAAAGAAACTACTCCACGCTTCCATTCTTTATATACCTCCCATAACAATAATAACAAAAAAGACCGCAGTCTTCTATATTAGCGGAAAAAACCCCCCACAAAGTTTATTTTCGATTGTTATTATTTTAAAGGATTTATTGATGATTAGTTCATTGTTTGGGTTTCTCGATTATTTCATCATTACTGAATACAGTTTGATATTTTTGTTGTATTATCACAGACGGCGTTTGCGTGAACAGCGTTAAAACAAGGCTACCCTACGCCGTTTCCTGACTCGATTCAGTAGCGAGTGTACCCATCCCTGGCTTCACTCGCTTCTTTTACTCCCCTGAACACTGACGACCCCATCAAAGTGCTTATTGTCCTTTGAGGGATATTATTCCACTCCTTAGTTGAGCAACATTATATGGGACGTTGCCGAGCCTTCAGACCTTCCTGTCCAACACGCCCCACAGATGCTTGACTAGGGACAAATCTGAACTGTATAGTAGCCAACCAAGAACTGGGACCTTGTTTTGAGCCAGAAAGTCACGACAAGGCCTAGCAACATGGGACTCGTGTTGCCCTGCTGCAACTTAAGATAGCGTTGATCGATAAGTAGAATGGCCTGTGGTCTTAAGATCTGATCCCGATATGTTATTGCTTTAAGATTGCCATGAATAACCACGAGAGGTGTATTTACGCCTCGAGGTATCCCTACCCACACCATAACGATTAGGAGCATATGTAAGCAACCGCTGCATTAGACATTGGCGTTGCCTCTGGGATATTGTTGTTTCTTGTGCACCATGTTGCTTAGCTACATGACGTTGCGAATGCCCCTGTACTATTAGAGCAGTGGTCCTACCCCTATCTATTCATTCCATCACGGCATTTTACAATCTACAGTTGCTTCAAAACGAATGTGTAGGTGATCTGTACTGTTCCAATGTTCAAGTAGCACATGATGTGCAGGAGTAGCTCGGATGCACGTTTTCTTGAAAAATCTGATGAAAGCGTGCAGCGTTGGATGGGGTAACGATCAGCTGAATTTTAATTGAGAACATTTCCACAGTGCACGGAATTATTTAATCAAATTCCATCCACGTATCTAAACGTTATATCATAAAAACCGATCGTTTCTTTTTAATTTTTCCACTAATATATATTTCCTACATTTTACATTCTGTGGCATAAAACAGAGGAATAAATGTAAAATTAGCATTTGACAATAAATGAATATAAAAAAGGGGCTAAATATTTAAATGGAGCCAGAAAAACAATGTATTACAAGTGTGTCGCATTAGCTCAGCGGTAGAGCGTTCACGTCATAACCGGACTGAATTCGAGCCCTGCTCTTTCAGTCTTTCTGATTTAACCTTAAAAACTGAGGTCCCCTATCGCGACAGGCTTTTGCAAGTTAAAAAACCCTCCATGCCACGGCCCTGAGCGCAAAGCATAGGTCTAAATGTACGGTACTTGAACTACAGCTGGTGACGTCCCTAAGAGTGAAACATTCTCGACGGGGCGTAAAACAACCAATCAACAATCCTATACAATACGTAATTTGTCGTTTCGTTTCTCTTCCAATTTTAACCCCGTGGGGACCCGGGTTAGAATAGGTCCTCAGTACCCCTTGCTTGTCATAAGAGGCGACTAAATGGGTCGGTCCTTCGGATGAGACCGCAAAAACAGAGGTTCCGTGTCACAGTAAGTGTGGCACGATAAAGATCCCTCCCTGCTCAAAGGCCCTGAGCGCCGATCGTAGGCCTAAATTTTGCAGCCCTTCACCGGCAATGGTGACGTCTCCATATGAGTGAAAAATTCTCAAGCGGGACGTAAAACAACATACAATCAATCAATCAATCTTACAATTTTACTGACTGTCATTCTGATAGTTTTTGCGATGTATTCAATATTATATAAACTCCTTCTTACTTGTTACACTGATGTTGCCATGTTGCATTTGGCCCTCAGAACCAGGATCTGTCACCACCGTTTCCTTGGTAGTGTGTTCCATCATTTTTGACGTCGCTCCCATAGTGCGGGGCTTAACCATCCTCGATGTAGTCACGATTTTTAACAATTGAGTAGTAGGGACCGTCTTATTGAATTTAACAGTCATTTGTTCAGTGACCGTTTTACGACTCGAATATTCAAAACTAACATTCTCAGCTTCTCTTGTGTAAGAACTTGCTTCCATGTGGGTGGACATTTCGAAGTCGCTACCAGAAGTATTAGCACTCATTCCCGGTTTTGTTGGACCACTGGTTGAATTGATATCGATACCGGATGTAGGAGTAGGCATTTCCGGCTTCGTTACATTGACATCGGCCGTTGCAATTGTGGTGTTTTCTGACATCAATGCGGACTGTGTCGAGAAAGTATTCACAGTGAAATTCTTTTCTGGTGTGACGTCCGTGGTCATGTTGAAACCATACGAGGTGTTAACAGTCATTCCAGAGCAACACAGTATCCATTCTATGGTATTAATAGAAAGAAGGCATATATTTATAGACATGACATATATTAGGAGCTATAAATAACTCTCCTTTTATGTCTACTATTGAGACAGCGCCTATTGCAATATATATATATATATATATATATATATATATATATATATATATATATACACACACACACACACACACACACACACACACACACATATATATATATATATATATATATATATATATATATATATATATATATATATATTACTGAGATACAGAGATAAGTCACTGATTTTGAGGAGATGTATATTTAAGAATGAAATTTCGTTTTCGAAAGTTCACGAGGGTATGAACTGTTACGCTTCACATAGGCATACCTTATAAGTATATCATACTGCTTTCAGTTTTGTACAACCGTTAAAATAAATATGCTATAGCTATCAAGATGCATGTGTCCATTATTTAGATGTGCAACTGCAACGCATTCATCATTACAATTTTGAGTGGTGTTTGTTTGAGCTTTCATCTGTGAACCACAAATGTCTACAATCCCTTCATCAATGAGAGACAGACAGAGAAAGAGAGAGATTGAGTGAGAGAGTGTGAGAGAGAGAGATAAGGGGAGAGAGAGAGAGAGAGTGTGTGTGTGTGTGTGTGTATGTGTGAGAGAGAGAGAGAGAGAGTATGTGTGTGTGTGTGTGTGAGAGAGAGAGAGAGAGAGGGAGAGGGGGTGGTAATAATAAACGTAACCATTTACAGCAGTACAAACATTCATATAAAATATATACCACGGTAATCAACAACGGGGTATTCTAGTGTGGGTAGTTGTGTTCAAAACTTTATGGAAACCTACAATCTTCTTGATCCAATCCAATGAAGACCCGGGTTAGAATAGGTCCATAGTACGCCTTGCTTGTCGAAAGAGGCGACTAAATGGAGCGGTTCTTCGGATGAGACCACAAAAACCGAGATCCATTGTCACGGCAGGTGTGGTACGATAAAGATCCCTCCTTGCTTAAAAGTCCTGAGAGCCGAGCATAGTGCTAAATTTTGCAGCCCTTCACCGGCAATGGTGACGTCGCCATATGAGTGAAAAATTCTCGAGCGGGAAGTTAAATATATAATCAATCAATCAATATTGATCCTCACGTGAATATTACGAATGACATAAAATATTAAACTCGTCTGCACTTTGAATTCTAGGTTAAGGCAGATGCGACTTTTAGAGATAGTATCTCTCTCTCTCTCTCTCTCTCTCTCTCTCTCTCGATAGATAGATAGATAGATAGATAGATAGATAGATAGATAGATAGATAGATATGCATGACAATGTATAGAGAACTGAAAATACTGCTGGTTGGTTTGGTATACTGTACATCTTTTCTCGAAAAAAAAAGGTATCCAAAGGCGTGCACCACCTTACGATGAATAGTTAAAGGTAGATTGATCAAGCCCGTGAGTATCTCATCAGTCTGGAGCCACGACAACCAGAAGCTGACCAGTCACTGATCAGTGTGGCATAAAGCTGCCTGTACTACCTTTCAAACTCCGTGTCCGTGTCACACTATCCTTACAGCAATTCCAAATTTGTACAAGACAAACCCTTAAAAAGTATATCCAAGACGTATGTTCTAGATGCTTAATTATATAAGGACTGATAGTTAAGAAAAAATACCCCGTATATAAAGTTCTATACGTGTCTGTCATTATTTCACGCATGCCATACGCAATATATGAAACTGAACAAAACATTCCGAAGAAAACCTACCTATAACAACTGTATATATAATTGAAAAATTCCGCATTCTCCTTCCTCCAAAGCATACAATTGTATAACACTGGCAACTACAAATTTTACATTAAGTTCTAGAAGTAAAATTTGAAACAGGAAACTCTTGATTCACTGACTTTTTTTTTCTCTTCCTTACTCACCGGAAGTCATCAGTGTTTATCATAACGCTGATGGATGCGACTCTCCTCTTTTCGGAAGTCAGATTTTGAAAGCGGGCTTCCCCCAAATTACTCCTTATTGCTAACGAATTTGTATAGCTGTGATTTTTAACTTTAATGATGAATTCGTGTCAAAATAAACATAGGCAGTAGCATTATAAATGGATTTTTTTTTAGAAAACAGAATTTGATATGAAAGATACATTGTCTTAATTCTAGTAATATCATTTATTGTTGGGCATCGCTTTGTTCTGATAAAAAGATTACGAAGTTATTAAATGTTCATACTCCACATTGATTTGACTCAGATTAGTATCAATGTAATATTTTTAAGTGACTATTACTATAGACGCATTAATCACAATGAAACGGAAAACGAACATTTCTCATGGTGACCTGCCGTCCGTGAGATCAGACGTTTTTGATGAGAAAAAATTATGAATTCACTTATTTTGATGATTCAATATAAAGACCTTGATTTGTCTGTACATTGTACGATAAAAATAGTAACTCCTTTTATTTGAAATTCGACTGTCTTCTTACTGCTTAATATTAGTGATAGAGTGAGACGTGTTGGATACTTCTGAAGGCTGAGGTTTCGTAAGATGACTGATTTATTATTATTATTATTATCATCATCATCATCATCATCATCATTATTATTATCATTATTATTATTATTATTACAGTTGAATTACTGCACTTTGTCAGGAACGGATTTTGTAAATATCACAGACAAACAACCTCGCCAAGAAAATTTCATTTTAACAGAAATTTTGGATATCTCGAAAAAATCTCAAAATTAAGTCCGACATTTCTTTTCTTTGAGCAGTCAAAATTTAAGTAAAATCTCAGACTTAAGTCTAACATTTCGACTGACGTTTTTTTTTTTTTTCTTTCGAGAAATCCATGCCCTTAAACAGTAAAACGGGATGTTGCGGTACCAAATTCCACGAAATGAAAGTACATGTAAATAATTTCGTCTGCATGGTGTTGAGAATATCTTTCCACACCATAGACAATTTAGACCCGTCAAAGATCTAGACATATCTGCCATGGTTTTCAACCTACCATAAGATTACTTATAAGCTTTACAAACTTTATGTATCTCATATAGACACTATCAAAAACTTTATGTGTAAAAATCCAGCATTGGCTGTCTCATTAAAGTTCTATTTCAAAAAAATTATTTTGAAGATAAACAAGAGGCCAATCAGCCACAACGCTCATCTGAGTCATCTTGTCTCTGCAGTTTTCAGCTGTTTGGATTTTTAAAAGTTTTTTGGTTTTTTTTGCAATCTGTATTCCCATGATAAAAACGACCCCAGATTGTGGTAACTAAGGCACAAGGTCACAAGATATAAAATCACGGTACAGACCCTAAAGCGCATTACTATATGAAATAAACCATTCCGTTACTGTTTTCTACTAGAATCGTTTTGTTCACACATCAGACACTTCTGTCCAAGCGGTTTAGTGTTCCGTTTCCAGACCATAACATTTCTTTCTCATTTAAAACCTCTTGATAAAGCGTTCGTTTCCTTAAACCATTCGTCCCGCAAGATCATTCGGAACTCACCTAGCATTATCGAGTCATTGCAGATCAACAAGACAATAAACGGGAGCAACTTAAAGTAACGTAAGAAAAAAAAACTATAAAAAAAAAAAACATTAGGCCGGATTTAGTTTTAGATTTACAAAACGCTCATCTATATGCATTGTAGTTTCTCACTTTAGGCCAAACAAATACAATAAATTATTATTTTGTTCTCAAATCGCAACCCCTTTAGTACGTAGATAAAAAGATAGATGTAATAGATCTCTTACTACGATATAGCATGATGTATGTGTTGTTCGTGTTATTTCCAAATGATATTTCATATTTTAGTAATTGTAATATCCGATCTTAATTACTTTGTGGCCAATCAATTATATTTTTTTCTTGCAGCAGTAAAACATGTCATTAATGTCGGATATTAGAATTACAAAATGGAAATTCGAGGTAGAACAGCTACTGTTTAAAATCTTTATGTACGCTAATCATGCTTTTATATATGACTCCTGTGCTGGAGTCGAGCAACACAGATTAAATGCTATTGTCCTCAGGACGAAGTCCGCCTCCTCCAGACACGGTTCCACTGGATTGCGTTTTCGTACAGGAAACTCACTTTCACATAAATGCATTTTATATAAAGAATAAATATGCATCTTAGTTTAGTGAAGATTATTGCAGGAAACATACACATTTTTGTACAAAGCAAAACAAAAGTGTCGAAAAGGGTAAATTAAAAGAAAAATGTACTTGTGAGGTGGAGTGGAACCATGAGAAAATAGAAGAATGAAGCGGTACAAATGACTGAGCTAGGTGTTCGAGTTCCTAAGCATTAATAAAGCCCGTGTAAATACCATCCAGGTCTTATAATTCTCGGCCTTTTTATGTCCCCAGAATCTAAGTCTCGGGGGTGGGGGGTGGGGCATATAGTTTTTATTTTTTCGTGAATTTTTACCTCAAGGCAGGTGTGATCAAATAAATTGTAAATTTCAGTCCCCCTGCCTCCCCATGGCCTTAGAAGCACCGCAAAACGTTGACCAATTTCCAAAAAACTTTCTTTTTTACGACCGCATATTTTTAAGAAAAAACTAATTAAAGATGTAGAACAGGAAGGTCGTTAACAAAATGTAAAATTCATTATCCCCGGGGTAAATGTCCTGACTTAAGAGCAGGCCCAAACTTGGTATATATAGTGTATATGCGTACACCATTTAAATGTATCTTCTTCAATGCTGATGATATCATACCTGAATATTACAAGTTAGCTTAGATATTCAGAAGACGAATTTATTTATTTATTTTTTTGTACATTTCATAGTCTTTGGGGCTAGTGATACTTTTAACCAATACTCAAGTTACCGATAAGGCCCGTGGTCCTCTTGTTTCATATGTACTTTTTAAATGTTTGTAATAAGTTAGTTGGGATTATCTCTCCTAAATTGCCTAGTACAGACGATGGGGATTTTCAAACATCAAAATACATCTGCCATCATAAGATAGTGTAGAAAACAAATTCAGTGAATGGTTTTCTTCCAATTCCGAAAAAAAAAATTACTCCACTCCATATCTCGGTATAAGCATCGTGCAGTGTTTTACTGTTTTGGTTGATTTTACCCGGTCGTCGCCGTGATACTGATTTACCCTGAAACCAAACAGGTCTAGAAAAACACAGAGAGTTCATCCTTCCGTGGCGCGTACCAGCACAACACGTGATTCACGATATACTCCGACCTCGCCATATACTTCATCAATAATTTCATTTCTCATGTTTAAAATTTTAAATAAAAAGAAAAAGAAACCAGATAAATATCGAGAAAACCATTTTATTTATTTTGACTATGGACTATAAGGACAACCTTCTATTTATTTTCATGCATCTAAAGTCACACATTTCAATTTACTACAACATAGCGCATGACGTGACTCAATTCACAATTAACAGAAATTGTATTTCAGTGTAATCAATGTGTGATATGAAAAAAATTATTCGCGCACGCGCACGGTGTCATTTACTGTAATTCATTTTTTCCCAAATGAAAGATTAGGGTTTCAAATTAAGGTAGTTATACCCTCATGCAGTTATCACAATTATAAGTGTGTGTGTGTGTGTGTGTGTGTGTGTGTGTGTGTGTTGACAACTTTTTAAAAATATCAGACATACAAAACCAAAAGCTTATATCAACATCAAAAAAAAAAAATCGCTTATAATGAATGTCATCAAACAAACATGATGAAATATATATTCTTACAGGTATGGTTTTAAATCTAGATTTAAATTGACCTTAAACCATGACTCATTATCCTGACTAAGAATCTGACACAACATCAGAAGGCAAGGCAAGGCAACCTTTAACGTTCTCGTCTAAGGTCTTCATTAAAATTTTGAGTAGGTACAAAATGTGGTTTTTTTTAAGTCTTGGTATCGTTTGGATTGCTGTATCAACATCAACCATTTTGAATTTAGTACAAGCCAGCAAGACAGTTAACATATTGTCGTTCATTATTACAGATGATTGGTATCAATCAGATGAAAAAAAAATAAATGTGCATCAGTAACTGAGTTTTGGGGTAAGCCTGTTTTCTTCTTTTTCTTTCATTAATTCGCAAACCACCATCTGGTGTATTGTCGCGAATGCCAGCCAGTTAATCAGGAGAAAAATGATAAACATATTTTAGAAGGTGACCCAACACACTCACCCATTATTTACATAGTTAATTACACTATACATAATAAAAATCCTAGCTAACACTTCAACCCAACCTCATACTCAACATCACAAGGTAAATTCCTTGCACATTTCTTTAAGTTTTATTTATTCTTGTTCTATATTTTTTTTTTCATGTTTGTTGTTGTTGTTGTTTTTGTCATTAATTATCATATACATTGTATAAATACTCATGCCCATAATCATAATACATTCATAAATGTGATGACTTTGTACCTTATTGGAGAAGGCTTAAATAGGCTTATAGCCTGCTGCCTAATCCTATTATGCTTTGTACCTAATAAAATACTGTTTAAACAAAAACAAAAGTTTTATTTTTTCTGCTTCATGTAGATGATGGTTAAAAGTAGAAAAATATGTATTTATATCAATTAACAATATAGTTTATCTAAATTAAAAACTACAGAAGATAGTTGTCATATCAATTAAAATGTCAATATCCGATTACAAGCAAAACAGATATAATACACCTGACAAAAAATTGTATACCTGTGTATTATTTCTGTTTTTGATATCATGTACCAAACTTCATTATTTTTTAATGTTTCCCACAATAGTAGAAACAATGGACCCCATTGGTTCTGCTTTTCTCAATAGCAATGTTAGTCTTTTTTTCCTGGTGTGGCGTTCGTTTTTAAGCACCCCTTGAAATATCCCACGACTCCTTCCGTCTCCGTCCTTGACCACTTGGTACGAGCTACAGAAATGGAAATAAATCATTCCCACTGAACTGAAGGCAGTGCGTGCGCAGGATAATACAAGTCACTTGGGTTAGGCAGACTAATCATTTTTTTTAGCTCAACGTATGTTGAACTAAAATTATCATTGATGTCGTGTAACTCTTGCTTTTATAAAGCACAATGTGTATGCGTCACAAATGTCAAAATAAATAAGTTTGTACCAGTTTGTCAAATCGATCAACTGCTAATATTCGGTTTGTGGGATTTTTTTTTCAATCGAATACCCAGATCAAAAATAAAATCGTTCAATTTTGATACATGTTAATTATATCCAACGCATTTTTCTACATTTATAATATTTTGAATTATTATCATTAGGACACACGAATAATTAATAATAATAATAATAATAATAAATTACGGAGTTAGAGAATATGATCGGCGCAAAAAAAGGAATTTTTTTCCAGAGTTTTGTAATGATCAAACCAGCGGAAGTTGAAATCCAAATTGGACATTACGAGGATTGAGCCATCCAGATTTATTTCCTAACGTTTGTTTAAGGGACCTTCGATCAGCGCATCAGGAATAAGTCTTTCTGGTTTCTCTATCGAATGTTCATTGAAAAAATTAATCATTACATTGATATATCATAAATGATTAAAGTTGCTGAATCAGATTGTTGGATGGTTCCCTAAAAACCGAGGTCCCGTGTCACAGCAAGTGGGCACGATAAAGATTCATCAGTGCTCAAAGGCCATAAGCGCCGAGCATAGGCCTAAATTTGCAGCCCTTCCCCGGCAATGGTGACGCCTCCATATGAGTGAAAAATTCTCGTGTGGGGCGTTTAATAACTAACCAACCAAGAGTTATTTTTCATTGTGCGAGTCATTTTTCATATGAAGTAGCGTATGGATTAGATGCAGTTCGGGGAGGATCTATCAGTTTGACTGACATCCGTGTTTATCTGTAGGTCAGCAAACCCTATCTCAAGGATATTCTAAGGAAATTGTGTCAAGGTTATCTTAATTTTCAATACCCATTTTCTGAACCATAAATTCAAGATACTGATTTAAACCATACAATGCTAAATTAAATAAGCTTTTCCTGCACAGGTAACAGGGTAAATTTCCAACGATTAACTATGAAATTGTCATGACTTTCAGTAAAATTTTGACTGGCGTCATGAGAAAAGGGTCTTTACGGTCAAAACTTCACAAAATTTTCAGATTATCTCAGAATTATATTCACTATCATATTTTGTTCACGAAAATATAACAACGATACCGATATCACGTGATTTAACATTTTAATGGCAATCTTTGAAACACATGTGTAAAAGTATTATCAATGTCAACGTAAAGAAATTGTTACGTCATGTGACGTCAGCTAATATTTGGATTATATTCCGTGTCAATGAAATCAATTCCTGTCATTAGCCTTTTCATATATTGATTTAAAACATGTATCGTTGAAAAAAGAAACTTACACAAATGGTAAGCATTTCGATTTTCAACTATCTGAACATTTACACGAAAGTAACACAGCATCAATTTTACCATTCCAGATTAAGGTAACATTACCTGTCATGTTATATATCTACCCGGTATATAGAAATCGCTATTAAATAAGTATACATGCACTTTATTATTAGTTATATGGGTCTAATCAGGGGTATACTGAATTTTACACCGGTCTGTAAATCAATACACCCTGAGGCCGCAGGGTGTATTGATTTATACACCGGTGTAAAATCCAGTACACCCCTGATAAGACCATATAACGAATTTATTCCCCATGTAACCTTTAAAGATAGTGTAATTGTCATATATAACCCTAACCACCTTTCTACCGGGGAAATATTGGCAAATATTTTCGCCATAGTTGCATGCGACGTTAAATGCCAGTTACTCTCGACACAGCGTAAATGCGATGACGTAACAATGCATTGGGGCTATTTTATGATTACCTTGCCAATTGTGACGTACCTGTGTGACAAAGGAATGTCATTTACGCCCAGGTATAGCCGGGTGTAAATAAATTTTCGCACAAAAGGCGTTATTTACACCCAGCTCTGAAGCCAATCAAATGCCGAGATTTTGGTTACATAGGAAATAAAATATTATATTAATTGCACTAAAATGAATTGGTGTTACTTTGACAGATGACAAAAATTCTCAGAAACAAACGTATTTCATTTCCACCACAGGAACATTTTGTCAACGATGACTACACGGTGCTTTTTTTAAAGTTTTTCACTGTCCTTACCAGGTTTTATTCATATATATAGATATATATAGATATGTGTGTGTGTGTGTGTGTGTGTGTGTGTGTGTGTGTGTGTGTGTCCTAAATGGAATTTTGTCCAGCTATTAGTTAGATGCACATAAAACAGACGGACTAAATTAGAGAGATTAATAATCCAGAATCCAGCATCTGCTAGACTTTTTTTATACGGTTCGACAAAAGTATGGCATAACGTCAATCATGATGCAAAAAGAGCGTTATCCAACACAATATATGTATATATTTTATTTAAAATGCGTTTATCAATTCAATACCGAGAAAGTTGTAATATTTAACCTGAAAAACTATCACGAATGGATATGACATCCATATGCTGTAGCATAATTTTAAAAATATAAAAATAAAAGAAACGCTACAGCTCATTTTGGTCCGAAATGAGAAAACAATTTTCCCAGAGCTTTCTCTAATTTTGTTGCATAGTTGAATGTATAAACTTTGCAAAAATAACACATTTCTAAAGTTGAAAATTTTCGTTTAAATACAAAAATTAACAGTTTTTGAAGGCCGTTTTTTAGCAACATTAAGATCTCATCTTTCGGTCTTCGGACGCATGCGCATGGAGGGTAAATAAACCAGTGAGAATTGGCGTACAGTGGCTAAACCCAGAATTTTGACAAATTATGCGAGAAAAGGGTCCAAATGGAACGAGATACAACACATACGCACGCTAGAATTTACGTGGGGATATCACTATGACCCTCTAGCCACGAGACACACACGCAGGGCTTTAAAAGTAAGTGCTATTTCTATCAAAACATGTGGCGTGCTTTATACAAAACATCTGGTTATAGGGATATGAAAGGTTCTCTGTTATAATAATAATTTATAATTACTTAATTATAAGAAACAGGAAATAAACCCATACTCGAGAAGCGAGTGTGGACCTTTTTAAGGGGAATTTAAATACGTTTTTACATAACACGTGTGTTGTCATACTGAATCACGTGATGCAAAATATCCCAGTCAGAATGAAGAAACCATTGAATTCTGGATGATCTTTAAAGCTCATTTGAGAGCAATTTAATACATCCCTAATGTTAAAAATTGTCAGTATTGTTATGGTTTTTATTATTTTACCTATACATGTTTAAAAAAAAATTCACTCAATTAAAATGTGCAAAATGAGCTGTAATGCCTCTTTAAGAAAACAAAGTGATAGGGCCGATGGACGACAGTAGAACCTAACGTCGTCACCAGCAAGGTAGTGATTGTACCTTCCATACATGCCAAAAAAAGTGATTTTTTTTCTTAATGATGTGAAGTATAGGGGTCACCTTGTCTAGAATGATGTGTGTGTGTGTGTGTGTGTGTGTGTGTGTGTGTAAATTTGTAGGAGAAATTCCAAGGTGTAATGAACATGATGCAGTTGGTTTGAGCACGAGGGACAGTCGATATGTGTTGCTCTCTCTAACGAGGTTTACACATTTATTCTAAATTGCGTGTTCACCTTTTGAGGTACAGAAACATCTATATATCTAAAACTTCATTAGCTGCAGAACTGTACCTCTCTGATAAAATATTGGAACATATCAGAGAGCTATGGTTCTGCAGCTAGAACGTAATACCCATGAAATTAAATTTCAAATTGTAAAAAAAAGCACATTCCTTTATTATGCAATATATACTTGGAAACCGTTTATCAAGTTACGAAAAACCGGTCGCGGTATCTCAGTGATAAGCGCTTTCGCTTCGTAACTGGGAGGTCATGAGTTAGAGCCCCTAGGTCGTGCCGCGTCAACTTAAGAAGTAAACATAGGCACTGATTGCTCGGCATTTAGAAGTGAGAATCACAGGTCTTTCCGATATGACCTTAGAAATGTTAAAGAAACCTCACTGTCACGGCCCTGCAGGAACGTGTACAAAGCTGTCTTAGGAGACGTCGTCAAATTATGAAAATGTTAAACACAACTCAAATTTGTTTACATATTGAGTCATACCTATCCTATGTAACCATTAATAATAAAAGATCAAACAAATCTATTTCAGTTTAAAAAATATGAAAAAAATCATAAACTTTATTTTTAGAATGCTTACAATTTATCATAAAGATACGTAGCAATGTTTTTCGGGTGTGTGTGTTACCGAAGTTACTAGACTGTACCATTAACAAACACAGATATTTATACCCGTTCAATAAAATTAATTGCATGTAACATCTAACTAGAAATCTATTTGACTTTTCTCTTGTGCATATATAATTTCTATGTTGAAACTTTCATGTGATGATTTATATAAATAATTCTCCCAGGTTGTAAACAAATTCAACCAACAAACTCAGGTTATATTTACGTTGACGCGATTGTGACGTTTTGTTCAGGAACTTTGACGTTTTCTGAGAATTGTGACATCGAAAGATAAGGGCCTTTTTCTCATGGCACTTGCCTTTTTTTTTTTTTTCTTTTTTTTTTTTCATGTTTTCCTGATGTTTTTCTCGCAACCATTTTTTTTAAAATGTTTAATAAATGTAACATTGGATAAAGGGTTCTACCTTTCATCAGAACAAGTTAAGAGACCTGTGGTTAAATGAAACATACATGCACGTACAGCTTATGGGTATGTTTCACACTAACAAAATATGGCGACTTTTCAACACACTCTGTTGTTATCTTATATTTTTATTAAGACGGTGTATGGAGTAATTTCAGGATTCTAATTTTCACACTTTTATATATCGTGGATTTTTTAATACCTCTAGTTTTTGGAATATCATTGTTGTTTTTATCTTAATTCTCGATGTGTTTATTTGCACTATGGTATGTTCTGCGCATTTTCAGAACTATTGGCATACACGTATGAATCTAAAAAAAAATTAAAACCCAGGCTGATAATCTGTTCTATCTCCATTTATTTCAAGTACACAAAAGCTACGCAATTATAAAATCTTGTCGCATATGTAATATCAAGTATGTCTAAGCGTTTATTAATTATGAAATTTATTAAATAACAACTGAACCCTGTATTGTAATCATAGACACATAGACAGTGATTAGTCTTACATACTAGCAATTATTTATCCTGAGTAGTCGACTTCGTTTTAACCGGTATTTTGGAGGGGGTGCGTTATTTCCCTTGGTCGTACTTAGATTATCAAACTCTCTCAAGTTTTCTTGACTTGGCGGATCAATGTTTATCGTGAATATAGCGAATATTTTCAACTCGTTATTATTTTCCTCCACCATACAGTAACGCATTACTTTAAGATTAATGATGATCAGAGCAGTGATTTTGGTCCGGTCCTTCCTGTGTTTACAATTGGTTCTCAAGATATTGACACACAAGTTTGTTAAAGGCCTAATTTGGTGATTATGTGCACACCTTTGCTCTACCCTCTCGAAAACTCCATTTGGGAGCCTTAACTTCTTTTTCTTAGTCTCACCTTGCAGAATTTCAAAGGTAAAAACATATTTCTAAGAGTCATTTCTTCCAGAGGCATCCGTTGTAATTTCCATGAGTTTAAGTTTCGATATATCGTTTCTCTTTACTAGTGGTATAATGTTAGGTTGACACCGTTTTCATAAGGGATGAAATAGTCTTAATTAGATCTGTACATCTCACAAACATATAGCATATATCCTAAATGCCACTGTACGTCCTAACCCCGTTGTAATACTACTTAAAAATAAAGTACCACTAATAGCTATAAACTGTTTGAAGGTTGACTTCCAATACTTGCGATTCCAGTCGAATTGCGGAAATGCGATAAACTGACGAAGGATCAGAATTTAACGACTACAGAAAAATAGTCGTGTGATTAATATATTTGATATTTATTTTAATTGAGATGTTCCTTTTTGCGATAAATGAGCTTGGGGTGGTAAAGTGAGGAAGGTTTTTTTTTTTTTCTTTAAAACAAAATCTGACATGGAATAAATTGTTAGCGATATTCAATTTTTGTGATCTCCTCACTCTGTTGTAACCCGCATTACGTTGTACAGCGTTGAATATGCGACATTTTACTGTGGATGTCCTAGTATAATATCGCCGGCACATTTAACAATTGTCGTGATTTAACGATTTTCGTGAAGGGCATATTATCTATCTACCAATCAGAATTGTAGTATCATACTAAGAATTGGCAACAATTAGATCAAAATTGACCAAATAACAGGAAGTCTGCAAATGTTAATAATAAGCATGCAAATACTATTAACCAAATAACAGGAAGTCTGCAAATGTTAATAATAAGCATGAAAAGACAATTGACCAAATAACAGGAAGTCTGCAAATGTTAATAATAAGCATGAAAAGACTATTAACCAAATAACAGGAAGTCTGCAAATGTTAATAATAAACATGAAAAGACAATTGACCAAATAACAGGAAGTCTGCAAATGTTAATAATAAGCATGAAAAGACTATTAACCAAATAACAGGAAGTCTGCAAATGTTAATAATAAACATGAAAAGACTATTAACCAAATAACAGGAAGTCTGCAAATGTTAATAATAAACATGCAAAGGCTATGCTTTGGATTTAACAATGGATCGATATTCTAATGTACTATGTGAGTAAACTTCATAAAAACCAGCTATCTAGCTTGTAGTCTGCTAGATGACACCCATTGTTTATAGTATTCTTATTGTCCGCTTTTTTTGATGGACAGAATATCCGATTCTGCCATTGCTAATCGGTCATTTATCTTTGCTAATTCAACTTTAATTTCTGCGCGATCCTTTTTGGTATCCTGAATATTTGTGTCCATTGTGGACTTCACTTCCGTTATCATTGATATCAATTTCTGAAGGCTATCGGAATCATTACCCAAATTCCCTCTTGGTACAGAGAAAGTTGACAGGGAATTGTATGGAATATCAAGCTTGTCAAAGATAGTGTTGATCGGTGTCAGTAAGCACGATCCATATGAAGTTTTTGCAATGGCCATTCCGATGCATTTCACAACAAGGGGATTTTCATTTGTAATGATAAAGACAATTGCACCCGAGTCACCATCGTTTAGAAAACATTGTGTTGTGTCGGATGGTTGAGATGGGTCGATTCGTGGAATCACTTCTAGTTGACCAAACACTCTTATCCTGTAAAAATCGTCGACATTCACGTCAACATCATCAACGATCTGCGCGCTACTTCTGCCTATTCTTAAAGACCCTAGGGTGATTCCACTAGCTGCTCCCACTTTCAGGACAGGTTTTCTAAAATTATATCCACTTACTAAATCAATTTGCCCGTTTGAAAAATGTGGAGGATCTTCAACTGAAAAACCTGAAAATTAAAGATTATTATCAGTATGTAATCGAAATTTAATAGAGAATTCGCAATGAATGAGGGATTTACGTTACTTTACTTACCCGCTGCTACTAACTGATTTACTGAATACACGTCCGCAAAAAATCCATCGCAAGGGTATCTGTCTGTGATTTCTACAAGGGCTGCATCGACACTCGTAACTGTCGGATCTCCATGTGCGAATACCGTGTCTGCAACTTCCCCTATTTTCTTACCTTCCTTATCAAGAACACAAACCTCTTGTCTTCTAACATATTCTGAGCTTTTATTTTCTTTCAATATATTTGTAGGAAGCACGACGTGTGCACATGTAAGAAATGCTTTCCTTTTTGGATTCTCAAGATCAAGGAAACACCCAACTGTTCCCGTTTTCTGAGCATTTTCTGTCTTTATCTCCTCACTAAATCTAAGTGTTTTTCCAGCAAAGTGACAGACACCCTCACGGACATCAACTGGAAGGTAATCTATACTTTGAGGAAATATCCCCTCCCCAACAGGGACAACACCTTTCACTTGGCAATGTATAACGATTGTTGGCGTTTTCAACACGTTTCGTGATTTAGTTTGATATCCCTTTGAACGCACACATGACATGTTTATCAGTGTTACATTGCTGTGGCATCGAAAGATATTCTCAACCTTTTTAAAGTCAATAGCATTGTGTTGAAAAGAATCGGGTTCAAAGTTCTCATTTATGAGTAACCTCTCCGCCTCTTTGTTACACTCGTGTTTTGTACGTATGATGAGATCTAAGCCCCAAAATTTATCACTTAACTGGTCATTTATTGTTGATTCTGTAATTACAACAATAGTATCGATACCCCTTGTCATTCTGTATGAACTTTTTACTTGATAACCTGTCCATATGCGAATTACTCTTAACTTTTCCTCATACATTTTTAAGAATTTGTTTCGTATTGCATCCACAATCACTTTGGTGCAAAAATCTGTGTCTGGTCTCGCAGAGCAAAATTCACTACAAATGTTCCTCATTATTTCTGGGGATGTGAAACTGAGAAGAGATTCGATATACCAAGCATCTCTTCTGGTGGCAGCCAATTTAATTTTTTGACTAAAATCACACTCAAAATATGCACTGTCAGCACTATTTACTTGATGAATGCAGGCTTTGCATGCAGTTGGGTTGTTTTCGACTGCTAGTGTTTTCAGATTAATGTCCTCATAAGTCTTGTGTTGGCCGAAGTTCGTTCGTTTGTGTGAAGTCATTGGAAAACCCTTGAATGGTAATTTCCACACAAAGGCGTCAAGGAATGTTTCTAGTGCATCCAAACATTGAAACATCTTAGATTTTTGTATTGTTCGAATGATATTTCTAAGGCAACGACATGCTTCTTCTTGACATTTTGAATTTGAAATTTGAAATGGAATTATGGGTAGTCTTAGTCTAGGTGACCACATCTGCCCAGGGTGAATGAAGGGTTCTCTTAAAAGAGGGAATGGAAGTACTGTATAAGTAGAAAAAATATAAAGTTGATGTGAAGTCCAAAGTATGAATACTAGAGGTGATGTTTGGTACCGTTTTCACATTTTGTGTACATTTATCATTTATCAAGTAAAGAGTGTATATTGTATGATCCTCCTTAACTACGGTCAGATAGCTGCATGGTATTCTCACTTTTTTCTTTCAAAATGACCTTGTAGCGTATGGCAGATTTGTGTTAACTTGCCTGAATGATACACGGTTGTAAGGTATAGAGATTTAGCTCTGTATGTTCTGAGTTAAGCCATGGACCATGAGGAAAAGGTTTTCCATGAATAGTGAATGCCGATGTGCAATGTATTGGTTCTTCATTGGCATTTTTAAAGAAAAATAATTTCAACAACCTATAACTAATACTATATTGGGATGTCACACATATGTCCCAGAAAAGCTTCTCATTTCAGAAATTGCTCCAGGTCAAAATTGACTGCTGAAATGGACTCGGGATTCTCCATTCACACTAGAAACTAAATTTTATGAAATTTCGAGAAATGTTGGTAGCCATTTTGAAATGACAGCAAACTTGAAACATTTATAAATTGAATGGAAAGAAATACTGATGCTAGAAATGAACTTAGAACCCCCAATTGACCCAAAGACTCAACTATATAGAACCCAAATGTATAAATTTTAACAATTCAAGTTATTTCTGTATATGCAGTCATTTAAGCATTATAAACATTAAAAATAAAAAAAATTAAAATTTTCAGTGCCAATTGTGATCATGCCCCTTTAAATTTCAAATTCAACAGGGGACACTATCAGGTATATACTATTACTTGTTAGGTTTGCAACTGACTGTCTATCGATATATATTGGGTTGATCAATCTCATAGACAGCGAGGCGAAACTGACACTAAATTATCAACCTAATAAGTGATTTTATTTCTCGAGGAACATTATCTGATAAAAAGCCAACATATGCAAAGGAATTGATAATAACGTTATTGAATGTTAAGACATATATAGGCCTATTGTTAACAATCATAGGCTTCATCAAAAGATTGAATTCATTGCATTTTAATTTTTTTAATTTAAGTTTAATTTTGTTAACAACGTTGTTTGTAGTAGTTTTCATTGAATCAATGTTCAAAGGATGATTACGGATTTATTGATATATAAATACCGATATCGATACGGGTATGAAATGAAACGGTATTGTACCGGTAATTTTGAAACAAATCCTCGGTACGGTACTAATACCGAGTAACGATGTTCAACCCTAAATAGAACTAACTAAATATTTAGATGAAGTAGATCGTCCTTTATCAAAATTACAACTTCCATTACGCTACGGTCAGCATTTTACCTAATGACAGGTTGTGGTATCAAACTAGATCGTTTTGACCACCATATTATCTGCGAAATGTTGACATTAAACATTCAAAATGCCTAATATGATTGATTGATTATTTATTGCTTTCCGCCACACTCAACAATTTTTCAGTTATCTGGTGGCGTCCAGTTTTTGTTGGTGGAGGAGAAAACACAGATACAATGTACCTGGGAAGAGACCACCGACCTTCCGCAAGTTAACTGGCAAACTTGCTCACATAACGCCACGGCCGAGATTCGAACGCGCGCCGACAGAGGTGAGAGGCTTTGTGATTTGAGCCCGATGCTCTAACCACTCGGCCACGGAGGCCCCTCAAAATGCTTCATAAAATTTTGATACTGTACACTACAACTTTGTATTGGAAACCTATGTGTAGTCTTTTTGTGATTAGTAAGTCTTTTCAGTGTTCCATACTTTTTTGATAGTCCGTGTTCATTGTTCTCTCTCGTGAGGTTATCCCACCAATTCCTAAAACGTATGATCGCATCAAATAAAATTGACGTCTCTTAAGTGGAGAATATTCATTATATTTGGAAAAGGGATTGATTTGATACTCACCCCAGTCACCAAAACTGAGTTCCTTAACAGCATAACTGTCCGTCGATGAAGAGGACTTTCCACCAGGACTCTGCAAGAGAACAAGAACAGTAAAAGTAATCACGAAGGCATATGAGAACTTGGTGAACTGATATAATTTTCAAAAAGATATTAGATAATTTTTCATGTTACCTTGGGGTAAATAATCTGTCTTTCCATCTCCAAATTAAGTGTTACAGGTAAGCCTCACTGATCTCCAGATGGAAAAAAATGTAAGGGACTAATTTCCATTGGTATATAGTGCGCTGCTCTATCTAATGCAGGTGCCATTTATCTTGATATCCATTGATATTCTATCTGAAAATATTGAATTAATATCTTACACATGCTAGATATACAGTGAAATAATTTGCAAGTATGTAATGTCGGTTGCATGAAAAACAGCATCTTATCAAATTAAAACGTAATCCAGGCTCGTCATCTTTTTTTTTTTTTTATTTTATTTTATTTTTTGACTTAAAATGAAATATCCACCAAATGCTAGATATTTTCCTATTCTGCCATTATCTTAACACACCACCTAATGAAAAAGAAGTTGTTATATGTATCTTTAATTCAAACAATAATAAACAATATTAAACAAGTTATATGCAAAATAAAGAAATAAAACTTTGTTCATTAAATTATTTTAATTGTCCGATAATGAGTCCCCGTCCATCTCGCACTGATGCAAACTCATCGGCGATTGCTGAAAATGTCCAATGCATCTGTAGCGTCCATGCGCGCGCAGAATCGACATATCAAAGGATTTAACCTTCGTGACTTTACTCAGCGCATTGCGGAGAATGTCCACTTACTTACGACACAGCAATAGCAGGGATTACTGAAATATGTTTCAGGAGAGTCACAGGTTCGGAGAATATACATCTGGAAGCTGGAAACATCCGACATACTAACTTCACCAAATTTGAAATAGAAACCGAGGATGAATTGCTTGTAGAAGTCATTTCTCGCGAGCAATGAAAGGGATATCCAAAACGTTACAGTAGAACTGTCATCGGGTGAGATGGCAACAACCGAGGTCCCGTGTCACGGAAGGATTGACACGATAAAAATCCTTCCTTGCTCAAAGACAATATACGCCGAGCATAGGCCTAATTTATGCAGTCCCATATGAGTGAAAATTACTCGAGCGAGACGTTAAATGATGTATAACCAATCAACCGAATCACGCCGTTAGTTCCTTGAACAAAACCTTGTATTCCATCGTATTTCAGATTATAGTATACACCATGTACTTCCAACATATGTATTCTTTGACATCCAAATATTTCAATTATAAACTTTCCAGCGCCTACTGGTCGCTGTAGCTCAGTGGTTAGAGCGTTCGCTTCGTAACCGGGAGGTCGTGAGTTCGAGCCCCGCTGGTGCCATGGCCGCGTCAAACCTAAGACGAAAAATAGGTAGTGATTGCTCCGTCGCCAAACGCTCAGCATTTAGAAGTGAGAATCACGGGTCTTTTGGATATGACCTTAAAAACAGAGGTCCCGTGTCACGGTAAGCGTTGGCACGTTAAAGAACTCTCACTGCTACGGCCCTGAGCGCTAAGCATAGGTCTAAATTTGTGGTACTTCATCTACAGCTGGTGACGTCTTAATATGAGTGAAAAATTCTCGACGGGACGTAAAACAAACAATCAATCAATCAATCCAGTGCCTACATGTAAACCACAATGCCTAGATATAAACTACCGTGTGTTCTTGTTCTTCTTTTCACCAGTTTATCTGGACATGTCATTACTGGTATATACATTAGACGAAGATCCACGCAAGTATAAATAAAGATATAAGTAATATTGCATAGCACTGACTTAAATCCATCACTCTACCTTTTTAATATCAAAAGCAAAAGTAGATGTTTAAAGAGTTTTACGAAAATTATTAATCAAGTAAAATATAATAAAAGCTTATATACGTGGCAAATGAAACAGTATTGAAACTCGGGAACAAGCGTTTCGGAGTTTATTGGCAGCCTGTATTAATTTTGTCTTGCAAACATGACTAATGTAACAGCTGTTTAATAAATACATTAGATTTTACCTTGTCCTTTTTTGTATCCAAAGTAATAAGTACATTGAGCAGTTTCCTGGTTACACAGAGTAATATTCCACCATAGCAATGTATTGGGCTGTACTGTACTGAGCATTTACAGAGCGTCATACACGTCCAATAGCTTGTACATGGTTTTTATTCATATTTGAATGACTCTGAATGGGCTCACAATGATTGCACTTAAAGTATTTTGAATGGTTTTAAAGTTTAAAAAAAACAAACTTCATTGACAAATAAATGTAGGTATCATACTCCACAATGTTATGGTTTGTTTGCATCATATTCCACAATGTTATGGTTTGTTTGCATCATATTCCATAATGTTATGGTGCAAATAAACCCAGGATAGATAAAAAGGGTAACTTGATATTTACAGTCGTGGGGTAATGTGCACAAGTTGACTGGCTGTGACATGTATATAAGATAAAATACATCAATACATTAGTAAAGACCGCAATTAATTCTATTTGTCCGTAAAATGACGTAATTCTATGTAAATAGACAATCAATTAAAAAAAAGGAAAACTTCTGTAGAAATAGCTTGAGTGTAGCTCACTTGAAAACTGATCATTTTCATTTACTTTTCTCTTGTTTTGTTTGAACTGCTGGTTGTCTACTTGTCTTGATATATCTATCTATCTATTTTTATATATATATATATATATATATATATATATATATATATATATATATATATTCCGGAAATGAAATGCTTCAAAACAATTGAAAATGAAGTACCTACCTTTCGTCACGAAGAACCCATCATTACAAAATGGAGTCTTCAGTACATTGAAATCGTCACGATTGAATGCGTTTCATCCGGATAGGACCTTCTGAGATCAACTATACTACCTGAAATTAATATATAATGGAGTAGACTTAAATTCAAATTGAAATGATCAGTCGTACGTAAAGTAATTCTCTTTAAACGGTAAACAAGAGGAACCTTTTGACAATATGCCAGCGCACTTGAATATTTACGTTCTTGGTAACCAATATTTTTAGTTAAATTTATTTTTTGTTTTCATGATATTCATTCGTTTATTACATGCATCTAGTAAATTTGCTGTGTGCTTTGGTCAAAGTATTGAACTGACCACTCGGATATTTCTTGTTATTCAGCTCAGCTAAATACATTAGCTTGAATATGAATAACGAGTCTTAAATTTTTATATATTTTTACAAGTGCATTCCTTTGTAGTTTGGATTTGACGTCCAACAAGTTCTAAATTTTCGGAGGAAATGAAGACATTCGAAGACTGCATTGTACATTATAACAAATTGAAGGAAAAAATATATCATTATCGAACTGACTACACGACTCATATTTTATAAACAAGGTTAATTATTTCCTTTTTTTATTATGGATTACAAAAGAATGTTTTATTTGTGAATGAGTAAAGTGAAGTAGACAATAATTTCGGGTAGTAGGACCATCCTTGTGGTTACGCCTGGCAAAGAGGACATTCTTTTCAACAAGCTGGTAGTTTAATTTAAAACCCTTCATATCAGGTATAATGTATTACCTCATTCGGTTTCTTCTTCCTCATTGCACAAGATCACTGTAATAATTTAGATAACAAGCAGTGCTTGTACAACGGCTATCCAAAATGTTTGTGGATAGATTTTTTTTTTAATTTTTTTTTTTGTCTGTCATTCTGTTTGAAACTTCAAATCTTTCTAATAATTTTTGAACAGTAAATGTTAGAGCTTTGATATTTCACATGAATAATCCTTATAACAAGACCATTTTGTTCCCTATCAAAATATTTGACCTTGTAACTTTGACCTTGGTGATTGACCTACTTTTTGAATCTTAAACCTTGGCCATGATATTTGAATGGCAATTTTTTGTTCTCAAATAATTTGAAAACAATTCTAAATAATCTGATAAACTCTCTCATATATGGCTCATAGCATCTGATCGCACGATATTTAATGTTCTCAAATGACTCAAAAAGTATTATTATTCATCTAAGAAAATCTCAGAACTATGTCTCACCATCTCAATCAAATCTAAGTGTGTAATTTCAATGTATCACACATTCTAACAAACTATCAAATTGGATACATTTCTAAGATTATCTTGTAGTTTTTAAATTTATTTTTTACGTTATCCTGAACGTTTTTTTGTCTTCATATATGACTTATTGAATGGCTGTTGGTCCATTATTTACGGAACATAATAAGATATTATTATAGTACAAGTAAAAAGCAATACTGCGTAGATTTATAATTAAAATATATGATTGTATGGTTATTGTAATATAGACATAACGAATCCAGGGTACCATGATACTCTAGGCTGAGGATTAAGAGAGGGTTTTCCCATCGACTGTACCTTATGAATACCCATGTGTAATATAATATTATGAAACAATACTAACTTCTATATATGACCTAAATACTCACTAGCGTTTAAAAAGTAGCAACAAAAAAAAAATTAATAAAATAAAAAAAAAATAGAAAACAAAAAATCACATTGCCTACTCTTAGTTACTATATTTATCTCATTTCCGTATCATCTTATGTCCTATTCTATGCATTTATTGTTCTTTGTTTTAGTTTGTTTGATTGCTTTGTATGTAACGCGCTGTCCGGTAGCTCAGTGGTTAGAGCCTTCGCTTCGTAATCGGAAGGTCGTGAGTTCGAGCCCCGCTCGTGCCATAGCCGGGTCAAACCTAAGACGACGTTTTTTTAGAAATATTAAGTACTTTAAATATGATACTGCGTCGGTATCTTAACAGAAACACAAATGTGTGCGAAGAAGCCCCTGAATTTATGAACCCCATTCATTAGCAGATATGGGCATTGATTTAGAGACTGCACAATCCTAAAAATCGTTGGATTTTTAAGCGCCCAGCGCTTAGAAAAAGTAAACAAATGTTACATCTTGCAATGTTTAATAGAGAATCAAATTAAAAATAATAATTAAAAACTCTAATGACGATTAGTTAACATCGGGTTTACGGCGTTCTGGTGCTTCAATTCGTAACTGTATCGCCCAGTTCATTGAATTGTTGAATTTAGAGCTGTATATCACAGATTTGGAAAATTGAACGTTTGAATTAATAGAAAGAAAGAGATAGGTCGGCAGGGAAAAATAGGGTAGGTTGGTAGGGTAATCTTAAAACTTCTCGAGATGTTCAACAATATACAACCGGTGGATTGTACCATATCAACCTCTTATTCTCTACCCAACGGAGGTGCTGCTCACTAACACCTCTGTCAATAACAAAATTACAATATTTTTGTAAATTGCTCTGTAAACTTAAAATAAACATTTAACATAGCTTTATCAATGTATGGCGCAGAATTTTAAGATAAAGTTGTTTTACCTTTAGTAAATAAACTGTAATTTGGATTTTAATTTTGAATTTTAATACTGTCCCATTTTTGGTGTTATCCTAGATATATCGATAATTCTAGTTCCGCGTTTTCACAAAACCCTGATCCCATCTCTGGGGTCTCCATGGCTAAGCGTATGCCAGGTTGTATTATTTATCGGAGTGATGAGAGTAGTACACAGTTCATTGATAAGATGCAAACATTCGATTCTTTTATTTTATCATTACATGTTTAGTTTATCGGAACGGGAATAGTTACGTATAGCATATTGTTTTAATAGTATATATAAGGATGAATACAGGGCTTTGATAATTGATATGAATGGGTACATTAACGGAAAGAGGTAGGAACATTATATACTCTGCAAAAAAAGAAACGCATAATGGATTTTTTAAGATTTTAGTAGATGTATTTTGGATTATGATTTTACAATAAAAAATGTAGATATTCACTAGAATTGTTTCAATTGAAAAAAAGTACAGTCCAAACCTTAGATATTGGTGAAAAAAAAGTCAGATCATCACAGTTAAGAACACTTCCTGTCACGTTTAAGTTAGTACCGTGTATGACCACCTCGAGCTGCCAACACAGTTCTGCATCTCCTTGGCATAGAGTCAATCAATGTTCTTACGTTATTGCGTGGAATTGTTCGCCATTCCTGTTGTAACATTTGACGGAGCTGATCGAGGGTCTGAGGCGGAGGTTGGCGCAGGCGCACACGTTTATCCAGTTGGTCCCATAAGTGTTCAATCGGATTCAAATCCGGTGATTTGGAAGGCCATGGTTGCACATTAATGTTGTTCTGCTGAAGGTAGTCAATTGTTAAGCGGGCTGTGTGAGGCCTAGCATTGTCATGTTGGAATAACTCCCTCTGTCGGTCAATTACGCGCATAAGGTGAGGTTGGAGGATTTCGTCTCTGTACCTTTGAGCCGTTAAATTGCCCGGGACATGTACCAGTTCTGTTTTACGGTCATTAGAGATCGCCGCCCACATCATGACGCTACCTCCACCGAAGCTATCCACTTCTTGGACATACGAGGAAGAGAAACGTTCATTCCTGCGCCGGTGTAGACGGATTCTTCCATCACGTTTCTGTAGCAGAAAACGGGACTCATCGCTGAACCAGATTCTACGCCAGTTGCGGAATGTCCAGCCCCTCATTCTGTTGCACCATCAGACTCTTTCTCGTCTGTGTAACGGTGTCAAAACTGCTCCAAAATACGGTCTTCTGGGTCTAATGCCATATGGTCGAAGTCGGTTGCGGACTGTCTGCGAGCTGATTCTCCTCAATCCAGGTATTCCGACTGCAGTAGCTGTTGCAGCAACGGTTCGATTCCGTAGATGAAAGACCCGGATGTAGCGATCTTGTCCAGGAGTCGTAATGCGAGGTCGCCCACTCCTCGGTCGGTCATTAGTAGAGCCAGTCTGCTGGAATCTGTTCCACAGCCGAGAAATTGTGCTCTGATTTACATTTTCAGTTCGTGCAATCTCACTTTGGGATACTCCGGCCTGGAGACGGCCAATGACGATATTTCGAGTAGCAGGGTCCAACCTTGGCATGGCAGCATTTTAACGTTATGATGAATTCAAGCTTCAAACTTCGTCCTTTTATACGCTTTAATGTAGTGGTTGAATTAAGCACAAAGTTCTCGTGAAAAACGTAAGCCAAATTCCATGGCGATAGAGGTGATGTGCAATTTTAGAGAGTCGCCGAGCTAATTTGGCAGAGAGCCAAATCAAATGAACAGACCTTTAAAGTTTCATACTTACCTGTAAAAAATCAATTACTCAATTGACCATTTCAGTTTACCTGGTAAAATACATAATTTGCATTTTTAAAATTTCAAAAGGGCTATGCGTTTCTTTTTTTGCAGAGTATATATATATATATATATATATATATATATATATATATACTTGGGCTATCAACTTCAATTTTTACTAGTGAAATGATAAGTTTTACTGCCCTATCGGACCACTGGATATGACACAGACTGCCTAGATTTCAATTTCAACGACAATGGAACAATGTCATGATTGGGCTTATATCTTGTTTATTCAACAGCGGGTTTCAAAGACGTCGTATTTGAGTGCGCTTAAAAGAACTCGTTCTTAGAAACACTCTTGAATTTGTCTACATAATTTTACTTCGTAACAAAAGTGAAATCAAGATTGATTGATTGATTGATAGTTTGTTGCTTTCCGCCACACTCAACAATTTTTCAGTTATCTGGTGGCGTCCAGATTTTTTATTGGTGGAGGAGAGAATCCAGATACAATGTACCCCGGGTAGAAACCACCGTACTTCCGAAAGGAAACTGGCAAACTTTTTCACATAATATTTTATAATAAACACTCGGTAAAATAATAATAATAAATAAATAAATAAAAGATCTAAAAAAGACAAATTAAGACTGCAAACATCTAAACTTTTATTGTTTACGTTTTTACAGTTACGCTGTATATCCAAAGAATATTTCACACGTGTTAATAACTAGTTCTAAACATCGCGATGGAAAGAGTGGAATCAAGCGATGTGAACTTCACAACTTTATGACGTTATTTCTCTGTTCTGTAAAAAATACCATAAGCACCCTTTTCTCATGGGGGCAATCATATATCGGCGCGATCGAGAATCGAACAAATGCCGACTAGAGGTAAAAGGCCTAACCACTCGTCTACAGAGGCCCTACCCTCCATATAAAATATGAATTTCAAATAAACTGGAAAGTATAGCATTATGGTCTATTGAGCCACAGTAAAGCTATACAGCAAGTCCCCGCTTAATATGTGACAGAAAAAAGGTAACTTTGCAGTTCATTTCACAGACTGGCGATGCAATTAATAAGAATGTAAATAAAGATTACAGTTTATACAAGTCTTATTTTTATTTGCCTGCAATAGAGATGCATTTATTTTCGCCTAGATTACTCATACAGGTCATCATTTATTATTACAAAATTTATCACTTAACTGGTCATTTATTGTTGATTCTGTAATTACAACAACAGTATCGATACCCCTTGTCATTCTGTATGAACTTTTTACTTGATAACCTGTCCATATGCGAATTACTCTTAACTTTTCCTCATACATTTTTAAGAATTTGTTTCGTATTGCATCCACAATCACTTTGGTGCAAAAATCTGTGTCTGGTCTCGCAGAGCAAAATTCACCACAAATGTTCCTCATTATTTCTGGGGATGTGAAACTGAGAAGAGATTCGATATACCAAGCATCTCTTCTGGTGGCAGCCAATTTAATTTTTTGACTAAAATCACACTCAAAATATGCACTGTCAGCACTATTTACTTGATGAATGCAGGCTTTGCATGCAGTTGGGTTGTTTTCGACTGCTAGTGTTTTCAGATTAATGTCCTCATAAGTCTTGTGTTGGCCGAAGTTCTTTCGTTTGTGTGAAGTCATTGGAAAACCCTTGAATGGTAATTTCCACACAAAGGCGTCAAGGAATGTTTCTAGTGCATCCAAACATTGAAACATCTTAGATTTTTGTATTGTTCGAATGATATTTCTAAGGCAACGACATGCTTCTTCTTGACATTTTGAATTTGAAATTTTAAATGGAATTATGGGTAGTCTTAGTCTAGGTGACCACATCTGCCCAGGGTGAATGAAGGGTTGTCTTAAAAGAGGGAATGGAAGTACTGTATAAGTAGAAAAAAATATAAAGTTGATGTGAAGTCCAAAGTATGAATACTAGAGGTGATGTTTGGTACCGTTTTCACATTTTGTGTACATTTATCATTTATCAAGTAAAGAGTGTATATTGTATGATCCTCCTTAACTACGGTCAGATAGCTGCATGGTATTCTCACTTTTTTCTTTCAAAATGACCTTGTAGCGTATGGCAGATTTGTGTTAACTTGCCTGAATGATTCACGGTTGTAAGGTATAGAGATTTAGCTCTGTATGTTCTGAGTTAAGCCATGGACCATGAGGAAAAGGTTTTCCATGAATAGTGAATGCCGATGTGCAATGTATTGGTTCTTCATTGGAATTTTTAAAGAAAAATAATTTCAACAACCTATAACTAATACTATATTGGGATGTCACACATATGTCCCAGAAAAGCTTCTCATTTCAGAAATTGCTCCAGGTCAAAATTGACTGCTGAAATGGACTCGGGATTCTCCATTCACACTAGAAACTAAATTTTATGAAATTTCGAGAAATGTTGGTAGCCATTTTGAAATGACAGCAAACTTGAAACATTTATAAATTGAATGGAAAGAAATACTGATGCTAGAAATGAACTTAGAACCCCCAATTGACCCAAAGACTCAACTATATAGAACCCAAATGTATAAATTTTAACAATTCAAGGTATTTCTGTATATGCAGTCATTTAAGCATTATAAACATTAAAAATAAAAAAAAATTAAAATTTTCAGTGCCAATTGTGATCATGCCCCTTTAAATTTCAAATTCAACAGGGGACACTATCAGGTATATACTATTACTTGTTAGGTTTGCAACTGACTGTCTATAGATATATATTGGGTTGATCAATCTCATAGACGGCGAGGCGAAACTGACACTAAATTATCAACCTAATAAGTGATTTTATTTCTCGAGGAACATTATCTGATAAAAAGCCAACATATGCAAAGGAATTGATAATAACGTTATTGAATGTTAAGACATATATAGGCCTATTGTTAACAATCATAGGCTTCATCAAAAGATTGAATTCATTGCATTTTAATTTTTTTAATTTAAGTTTAATTTTGTTAACAACGTTGTTTGTAGTAGTTTTCATTGAATCAATGTTCAAAGGATGATTACGGATTTATTGATATATAAATACCGATATCGATACGGGTATGAAATGAAACGGTATTGTACCGGTAATTTTGAAACAAGTCCTCGGTACGGTACTAATACCGAGTAACGATGTTCAACCCTAAATAGAACTAACTAAATATTTAGATGAAGTAGATCGTCCTTTATCAAAATTACAACTTCCATTACGCTACGGTCAGCATTTTACCTAATGACAGGTTGTGGTATCAAACTAGATCGTTTTGACCACCATATTATCTGCGAAATGTTGACATTAAACATTCAAAATGCCTAATATGATTGATTGATTATTTATTGCTTTCCGCCACACTCAACAATTTTTCAGTTATCTGGTGGCGTCCAGTTTTTGTTGGTGGAGGAGAGAACCCAGGTACAATGTACCTGGGAAAAGATCACCGACCTTCCGCAAGTAAACTGGCAAACTTGCTCACATAACGCCACGGCCGAGATTCGAACGCGCGACGACAGAGGTGAGAGGCTTTGTGATTTTGAGCCCGATGCTCTAACCACTCGGCCACGGAGGCCCCTCAAAATGCTTCATAAAATTTTGATAGTGTACACTACAACTTTGTATTGGAAACCTATGTGTCGTCTTTTTGTGATTAGTAAGTCTTTTCAGTGTTCCATACTTTTTTGATAGTCCGTGTTCATTGTTCTCTCTCGTGAGGTTATCCCACCAATTCCTAAAACGTATGATCGCATCAAATAAAATTGACGTCTCTTAAGTGGAGAATATTCATTATATTTGGAAAAGAGATTCACCCCAGTCACTAAAACCGAGTTCCTTACCAGCATAACTGTCCGTCGATGAAGAGGACTTTCCACCAGGACTCTGCAAGAGAACAAGAACAGTAAAAGTAATCACGAAGGCATATGAGAACTTGGTGAACTGATATAATTTTCAAAAAGATATTAGATAATTTTTCATGTTACCTTGGGGTAAATAATCTGTCTTTCCATCTCCAAATTAAGTGTTACAGGTAAGCCTCACTGATCTCCAGATGGAAACAAATGTAAGGGACTAATTTCCATTGGTATATAGTGCGCTGCTCTATCTAATGCATATGGCATTTATCTGGTATTCATTGGCATTCTATCTGAAAATATTGAATTAATATCTTACACATGCTAGATATACAGTGAAATGATTTGCAAGTATGCAATGTTAGTTGCATGAGAAACAGAATCTTGTCAAATTAAAACGTAAACGCAGGCTCGTCATCTTTTTTTATTATTATTATTATTTGACTTAAAATGAAATATCCACCAAATGCTAGATATTTTCCTATTCTGCCATTATCTTAACACACCACCTAATGAAAAAGAAGTTGTTATATTTATCTTTAATTCAAACAATAATAAACAATATTAAACAAGTTATATGCAAAATAAAGAAATAAAACTTTGTTCATTAAATTATTTTAATTGTTTTAATTGTCCGATAATGAGTCCCCATCCATCTCGCACTGATGCAAACTCATCGGCGATTGCTGAAAATGTCCAATGCATCTGTAGCGTCCATGCGCGCGCAGAATCGACATATCAAAGGATTTAACCTTCGTGACTTTACTCAGCGCATTGCGGAGAATGTCCACTTACTTACGACACAGCAATAGCAGGGATTACTGAAATATGTTTCAGGAGAGTCACAGGTTCGGAGAATATACATCTGGAAGCTGGAAACATCCGACATACTAACTTCACCAAATTTGAAATAGAAACCGAGGATGAATTGCTTGTAGAAGTCATTTCTCGCGAGCAATGAAAGGGATATCCAAAACGTTACAGAAGAACTGTCATCGGATGAGATGGCAACAACCGAGGTTCCGTGTCACGGAAGGATTGGCACGATAAAAATCCTTCCTTCCTCAAAGACAATATACGCCGAGCATAGGCCTAATTTATGCAGTCCCATATGAGTGAAAATTACTCGAGCAAGACGTTAAATGATGTATAACCAATCAACCGAATCACGCCGTTAGTTCCTTGAACAAAACCTTGTATTCCATCGTATTTCAGATTATAGTATACACCATGTATTTCCAACATATGTATTCTTTGACATCCAAATATTTCAATTATAAACTTTCCAGTGCCTACTGCTCGCGGTAGCTGAGTGGTTAGAGCGTTCGCTTCGTAACCGGGAGGTCGTGAGTTCGAGCCCCGCTGGTGCCATGGCCGCGTCAAACCTAAGACGAAAAATAGGTAGTGATTGCTCCGTCGCCAAACGCTCGGCATTTAGAAGTGAGAATCACGGGTCTTTCGGATATGACCTTAAAAACGGAGGTCCCGTGTCACGGTAAGCGTTGGCACGTTAAAGAACTCTCACTGCTACGGCCCTGAGCGCTAAGCATAGGTCTAAATTTGTGGTACTTCATCTACAGCTGGTGACGTCTTAATATGAGTGAAAAATTCTCGACGGGACGTAAAACAAACAATCAATCAATCAATCCAGTGCCTACATGTAAACCACAATGCCTAGATATAAACTACCGTGTGTTCTTGTTCTTCTTTTCACCAGTTTATCTGGACATGTCATTACTGGTATATACATTAGACGAAGATCCACGCAAGTATAAATAAAGATATAAGTAATATTGCATAGCACTGACTTAAATCCATCACTCTACCTTTTTAATATCAAAAGCAAAAGTAGATGTTTAAAGAGTTTTACGAAAATTATTAATCAAGTAAAATATAATAAAAGCTTATATACGTGGCAAATGAAACAGTATTGAAACTCGGGAACAAGCGTTTCGGAGTTTATTGGCAGCCTGTATTAATTTTGTCTTGCAAACATGACTAATGTAACAGCTGTTTAACAAATACATTAGATTTTACCTTGTTCTTTTTTGTATCCAAAGTAATAAGTACATTGAGCAGTTTCCTGGTTACACAGAGTAATATTCCACCATAGCAATGTATTGGGCTGTACTGTACTGAGCATTTACAGAGCGTCATACACGTCCAATAGCTTGTACATGGTTTTTATTCATATTTGAATGACTCTGAATGGGCTCACAATGATTGCACTTAAAGTATTTTGAATGGTTTTAAAGTTTAAAAAAAACAAACTTCATTGACAAATAAATGTAGGTATCATACTCCACAATGTTATGGTTTGTTTGCATCATATTCCACAATGTTATGGTTTGTTTGCATCATATTCCATAATGTTATGGTGCAAATAAACCCAGGATAGATAAAAAGGGTAACTTGATATTTACAGTCGTGGGGTAATGTGCACAAGTTGACTGGCTGTGACATGTATATAGATAAAATACATCAATACATTAGTAAAGACCGCAATTAATTCTATTTGTCCGTAAAATGACGTAATTCTATGTAAATAGACAATCAATTAAAAAAAAGGAAAACTTCTGTAGAAATAGCTTGAGTGTAGCTCACTTGAAAACTGATCATTTTCATTTACTTTTCTCTTGTTTTGTTTGAACTGCTGGTTGTCTACTTCTCTTGATATATCTATCTATCTATTTATATATATATATATATATATTCCGGAAATGAAATGCTTCAAAACAATTGAAAATGAAGTACCTACCTTTCGTCACGAAGAACCCATCATTACAAAATGGAGTCTTCAGTACATTGAAATCGTCACGATTGAATGCGTTTCATCCGGATAGGACCTTCTGAGATCAACTATACTACCTGAAATTAATATATAATGGAGTAGACTTAAATTCAAATTGAAATGATCAGTCGTACGTAAAGTAATTCTCTTTAAACGGTAAACAAGAGGAACCTTTTGACAATATGCCAGCGCACTTGAATATTTACGTTCTTGGTAACCAATATTTTTAGTTAAATTTATTTTTTGTTTTCATGATATTCATTCGTTTATTACATGCATCTAGTAAATTTGCTGTGTGCTTTGGTCAAAGTATTGAACTGACCACTCGGATATTTCTTGTTATTCAGCTCAGCTAAATACATTAGCTTGGATATGAATAACGAGTCTTAAATTTTTATATATTTTTACAAGTGCATTCCTTTGTAGTTTGGATTTGACGTCCAACAAGTTCTAAATTTTCGGAGGAAATGAAGACATTTGAAGACTGCATTGTACATTATAACAAATTGAAGGAAAAAATATATCATTATCGAACTGACTACACGACTCATATTTTATAAACAAGGTTAATTATTTCCTTTTTCTTTATTATGGATTACAAAAGAATGTTTTATTTGTGAATGAGTAAAGTGAAGTAGACAATAATTTCGGGTAGTAGGACCATCCTTGTGGTTACGCCTGGCAAAGAGGACATTCTTTTCAACAAGCTGGTAGTTTAATTTAAAACCCTTCATATCAGGTATAATGTATTACCTCATTCGGTTTCTTCTTCCTCATTGCACAAGATCACTGTAATAATTTAGATAACAAGCAGTGCTTGTACAACGGCTATCCAAAATGTTTGTGGATAGATTTTTTTTTTAATTTTTTTTTTTTGTCTGTCATTCTGTTTGAAACTTCAAATCTTTCTAATAATTTTTGAACAGTAAATGTTAGAGCTTTGATATTTCACATGAATAATCCTTATAACAAGACCATTTTGTTCCCTATCAAAATATTTGACCTTGTAACTTTGACCTTGGTAATTGACCTACTTTTTGAATCTTAAACCTTGGCCATGATATTTGAATGGCAATTTTTTGTTCTCAAATAATTTGAAAACAATTCTAAATAATCTGATAAACTCTCTCATATATGGCTCATAGCATCTGATCGCACGATATTTAATGTTCTCAAATGACTCAAAAAGTATTATTATTCATCTAAGAAAATCTCAGAACTATGTCTCACCATCTCAATCAAATCTAAGTGTGTAATTTCAATGTATCACACATTCTAACAAACTATCAAATTGGATACATTTCTAAGATTATCTTGTAGTTTTTAAATTTATTTTTTACGTTATCCTGAACGTTTTTTGTCTTCATATATGACTTATTGAATGGCTGTTGGTCCATTATTTACGCAACATAATAAGATATTATTATAGTACAAGTAAAAAGCAATACTGCGTAGATTTATAATTAAAATATATGATTGTATGGTTATTGTAATATAGACATAACGAATCCAGGGTACCATGATACTCTAGGCTGAGGATTAAGACAGGGTTTTCACATCGACTGTGCCTTATGAATATCCATGTGTAATAATATAATATTATGAAACAATACTAACTTCTATATATGACCTAAATACTCACTAGCGTTTAAAAAGTAGCAAAAAAAAAAAAATTAATAAAATTAAAAAAAATAGAAAACAAAAAATCACATTGCCTACTCTTAGTTACTATATTTATCTCATTTCCGTATCATCTTATGTCCTATTCTATGCATTTATTGTTCTTTGTTTTAGTTTGTTTGATTGCTTTGTATGTAACGCGTTGTCCGGTAGCTCAGTGGTTAGAGCCTTCGCTTCGTAATCGGAAGGTCGTGAGTTCGAGCCCCGCTCGTGCCATAGCCGGGTCAAACCTAAGACGACGTTTTTTTAGAAATATTAAGTACTTTAAATATGATACTGCGTCGGTATCTTAACAGAAACACAAATGTGTGCGAAGAAGCCCCTGAATTTATGAACCCCATTCATTAGCAGATATGGGCATTGATTTAGAGACTGCACAATCCTAAAAATCGTTGGCGCATGCGCCCAGCGCTTAGAAAAAGTAAACAAATGTTACATCTTGCAATGTTTAATAGAGAATCAAATTAAAAATAATAATTAAAAACCCTAATGACGATTAGTTAACATCGGGTTTACGGAGTTCTGGTGCTTCAATTCGTAACTGTATCGCCCAGTTCATTGAATTGTTGAATTTAGAGCTGTATATCACAGATTTGGAAAATTGAACGTTTGAATTAATAAAAAGAAAGAGATAGGTCGGCAGGGAAAAATAGGGTAGGTTGGTAGGGTAATCTTAAAACTTCTCGAGATGTTCAACAATATACAACCGGTGGATTGTACCATATCAACCTCTTATTCTCTACCCAACGGAGGTGCTGCTCACTAACACCTCTGTCAATAACAAAATTACAATATTTTTGTAAATTGCTCTGTAAACTTAAAATAAACATTTAACATAGCTTTATCAATGTATGGCGCAGAATTTTAAGATAAAGTTGTTTTACCTTTAGTAAATAAACTGTAATTTGGATTTTAATTTTGAATTTTAATACTGTCCCATTTTTGGTGTTATCCTAGATATATCGATAATTCTAGTTCCGCGTTTTCACAAAACCCTGATCCCATCTCTGGGGTCTCCATGGCTAAGCGTATGCCAGGTTGTATTATTTATCGGAGTGATGAGAGTAGTACACAGTTCATTGATAAGATGCAAACATTCGATTCTTTTATTTTATCATTACATGTTTAGTTTATCGGAACGGGAATAGTTACGTATAGCATATTGTTTTAATAGTATATATAAGGATGAATACAGGGCTTTGATAATTGATATGAATGGGTACATTAACGGAAAGAGGTAGGAACATTATATATATATATATATATATATATATATATATATATATATATATATATATACTTGGGCTATCAACTTAAATTTTTACTTATATATATATATATATATATATATATATATATATATATATATTATATTTCACTGCTAACTTGGGCTATCAACTTCAATTTTTACTAGTGAAATGATAAGTTTTACTGCCCTATCGGACCACTGGATATGACACAGACTGCCTAGATTTCAATTTCAACGACAATGGAACAATGTCATGATTGGGCTTATATCTTGTTTATTCAACAGCGGGTTTCAAAGACGTCGTATTTGAGTGCGCTTAAAAGAACTCGTTCTTAGAAACACTCTTGAATTTGTCTACATAATTTTACTTCGTAACAAAAGTGAAATCAAGATTGATTGATTGATTGATAGTTTGTTGCTTTCCGCCACACTCAACAATTTTTCAGTTATCTGGTGGCGTCCAGATTTTTTATTGGTGGAGGAGAGAATCCAGATACAATGTACCCCGGGTAGAAACCACCGTACTTCCGAAAGGAAACTGGCAAACTTTTTCACATAATATTTTATAATAAACACTCGGTAAAATAATAATAATAAATAAATAAATAAAAGATCTAAAAAAGACAAATTAAGACTGCAAACATCTAAACTTTTATTGTTTACATTTTTACAGTTACGCTGTATATCCAAAGAATATTTCACACGTGTTAATAACTAGTTCTAAACATCGCGATGGAAAGAGTGGAATCAAGCGATGTGAACTTCACAACTTTATGACGTTATTTCTCTGTTCTGTAAAAAATACCATAAGCACCCTTTTCTCATGGGGGCAATCATATATCGGCGCGATCGAGAATCGAACAAATGCCGACTAGAGGTAAAAGGCCTAACCACTCGTCTACAGAGGCCCTACCCTCCATATAAAATATGAATTTCAAATAAACTGGAAAGTATAGCATTATGGTCTATTGAGCCACAGTAAAGCTATACAGCAAGTCCCCGCTTAATATGTGACAGAAAAAAGGTAACTTTGCAGTTCATTTCACAGACTGGCGATGCAATTAATAAGAATGTAAATAAAGATTACAGTTTATACAAGTCTTATTTTTATTTGCCTGCAATAGAGATGCATTTATTTTCGCCTAGATTACTCATACAGGTCATCATAGTACGACCTACTATTTAACACTGTGACCGTTTGATGAGAGAAATACTTTTACATGTACAGCTATATTATCTCAATACATTGTACAGTCATGTGCGTAAGGGGTTTTCGTCATCAGTATCTAGTAATGAAACGGATTATTTTTTAATCAAAATGATATCACTTTGTCAAATGATTATCCAGAATCTACTGCGTAAGGTAGATTGCGGGGTATTTAACTTCATGGGTTCATGTACCACATGATTGACTGTTTTATCACGTGATATTCATCCCTTCTGACGTCATTCTACACTAATACAGGTGCTGTAAAGTCGATATATATCTTAATTGCATGTACAGCTTAATCACATTACTATGGAAATGCTGGGGATATTACAAACATTCGTAGCTTAGTTATAAGTAATATTTTGCGTATTTTAGAATAGGTATCAAACATTTTCATACAAGCTGCACCTCCCCCTCCAGTATAGAAAGCCACTGGAATCAAAATTATATCCCTTTAACTGTGTATATGTAACTACGTAACGCAACATACGTTCAATGTAATGTAGAAATGTTAAATGTCAATGTAGATATGTAAAATGTAAATGTAGAAATGTTAAATGTAAATGTAGAAAATGTTAAATGTAAATGTAGAAATGTTAAATGTAAATATAGAAAATGTTAAATGTAAATGCAGAAATGTTAATATGTAACTGTAGAAAATGTTAAATGTAAATGTAGAAAATGTTAAATGTAAATGCAGAAATATTAAATGTAAATGTAGAAATGTTAATATGTAACTGTAGAAAATGTTAAATGTAAATGTAGAAAATGTTAAATGTGAATGTAGAAATGTTAAATGTAAATGTAGAAATGTTAAATGTAAATGTAGAAATGTAAAATGCAAATGTAGAAATGTTAAAGTAGAAATATTAATATGTAACTGTACAAAATGTTAAATGTAAAAGTAGAAACGTTAAAATGTAAGTGTAGAAAATGTTAAATGTAAATATAAAAATGTCAATATGCAAATATAGAAAATGTTAAGTGTAAACGTAGAAATGTTAAATGCAAATATAGAAATGTTAAGTGTAATGTAGAAAATGTTAAATGTCTATCTAGTTATACATGTCGTTACCCAATGCATTATCCGTAAGATTTTAACGTTTAGATAAAACGTTTTAATTGGTAGTGTTTAGTATGTTCTTTGATAAGAATAACTGCAACACTTATTTTGAGGGATAGGAGAGTCCATCTTTTGTTCTGTTAGCCATTGGAATTGAATTCTTTTTCGCTATTATATTTTTTTATTTCTAGATTCCTGTGCAACTTAAAGGCGATTGCCATCAAAATTACCTGTCTGTATATCATACTATTGGGTAAAAACAAGAAATCTGCAATATCGAATTTAAAAACAAACCGATTTTTTCAAAGGTTACCTGCGTCACTCAGGTTATCCTTAAAATAAGGGGACAAGAGGGGCGTAAGTATATCTTTTTTTTAAATATCTCAAAAAATAAAAAAGAAGTTGTTACGCACAATTACATAATTAAAGCAAATTCGTTTGTTTATACGTTAAAATTTACAAAAGGTGATGTTTACAAATATCGAAGTAAACAATGTGTAAATCGTAATCATAAATCCCCAAGACATATACAAGTTCGAGTGTAGGGCAACACGGACCTCCGACAAAGCGAAGGTAGGATCAGGTCAAAAATTGGAAATATTTTGTTAAACATTGTAAAGCAATTAGGAAACCTACTCAACGATGTAAACTTTTAGGGGTCAGTCACTTAATTAGCGGGCCAGTCATTCAATTTGTGGGTCAGTCATTTCATTAGGGGGTCAGGGGGGGGGGGGGGGGGGGCTTAAAAAGTGTGTTCTCATAATCTCAGACACTGGAAATGTTGTTTTAGCATTATTGGCGTAGTTTGTTATGACCTTTTACGACTGCTGATGTCCATATGTCTCTCAATCATAAATAAGATTGCCAACATACTATAAACTATAAACTTTTGTTTCTAGGAAATCGACATATTGATACTGCAAGTAACATAGTGTTCTACAACTGAACAGAAACATATGGTATGTACAATGACATGATATACACACAAAGTAAGAATCCGTTTGAGTGTGCATAATAAGATATACTTTATAAACCCCCAAATCCCAGAATGAAATATACTAATACAGAATTATATTCTACCACAAAGTCTTCCACTTCTGCTTCGCATTTAGATATTTTACTGAAAATAGATGCCGACGCCAAACTAACAACTCAACTTTATGACAATCGGGATTATTTCAATTTCTCCACCGTCAACTTCCCATATTTATGTGGCAATATACCATCATCACCTGCATATGGTGTTTATATCTCCCAACTGATTCGATACGCAAGAGCTTGCTCTGCTTATGATCAGTTTTTAAACCAAGGCGGGCTACTGACAAAGAATTTCATGTTACAGGGTTTGGTACAGTCTCGTCTAAAGTCAGCATTTCGCAAATTTATGGTCGTTATAACGATCTAGTTTGCCAGTACAACATACCATTAAGTCATATGCTGTCTTAATTGTTAGGTCGTTCTTGGCACACTGATTCTGACTACGGATTGCTCCGTTTACCGGATTGGAATATAGGGTTCATGGCGGGTGTGACCGGTCGACAGGGGGTGCTTACTCCTCCTAGGAACCTGATTCCACCTCTGGTAAGACCAGGGTCCGTGTTTGCCGATCTCTCTGATTTGTATTTTCTATAGGACTTACGAAATTGAATACTGTTAGTTATCTTAGCCCTTTCATGAGGTAATTGCTACTTTATTCTTTATTATTTTTGAGATAGAACTATGCACACAAAACTTTGGAATCCACTTCATTGAAAACTGCAACAACAAAAATTATTATTTATTTAACGTCACTAATTGGAACAGAGTAATGGCACCATGAAAATATAGTTTCATACTTTTGTCTATTTTAGGATGAAGATATTTTATTTCCTTGCGCACACCAAAAGCTGATGACTGGCTTGAACGGTCAAAATGCAATACCTCTCCATCTTATGGACCGGTCGGTCCAACCTACAATATTGCCATTGGTTCGTGTGTTTCCTTATTTAAAATTTATTTATTTATATCTTTTACAACATTTGCTATTTCAATCACCAATTATCTTCACCTTCTTCATGCCGTTATTTTTATCTTGGAAAAATAGGGAACATGTTTAACCAGACACTTATTTTCTCGTACGTTTTCAATTTTAGCAAGAAGATACTTCTCCTCCTGGTTCAAGCAAAGATCACGTGGCTGGTTTGAACGGTCAAAACCTTATACCTCTTTATCATAGGTCTATGAATCGGTCGGTCCACGCTACGATGTCGTCATGGGTTTGTATGTTTCCATTTTATAAAGGATGGGATGAAATGGCTATTTAATTAAGTTTCTTCTTCCGTGGTCAACAAAAGCAATTCTACAAAAGTTAAGATCTGGTACACAAACGCTGTTTTCATATTATATAATATTTTTATTTTTTGTCATGAGTAATGACGAAAAATTGACTGACTTCGACATCGAGTTAACATTGGATTTTCCTTTTGTGAACATTGTCGACATTATAGACATTGCAATGTCGACAATGTTTACACGATGTCAAGTTTACATCGTCTACAGCATTGTTAATTCTTACATGTCTACATCGTCGACATCGCAATGTTAACAATGTTGACACGATGTCAAGTGTACATTGCCTGTATCATTACCATTTTTTCAATATCGTACAGCATGGCGATGTTGACGATGTGAATGATGGAAACAGGAGAAAAGGGTACACAATGTTGAAAGGATGTTGACTCGATATCGTACAATTTTGCGATATCGACGATGTAAAAAGGTACGAAACATACAATGTTGACACGATGTCGTTTCGATATCGGTCAACATTGCAATGTTGACGATATGAATGGTGCAAAGAGGGTAAGCGGAACACAAATGTCTATCAAATGCAAACTTAATATCATATAACATAACAGCGATTTATAAACATTTAAATGAAAAACAATGTTAACTCGATATTGAATCAACACCGTTCATTATTGCGATGTCGACAATATCGATAAAACATCGATCATTGGTCTTACCTACGAAAGTCCACGCTGGCGAAATGAATACACAAAACAAAGCTTTGTATCAAATGTGTGTAAAATTGGCGCATCTCTGCATGGTGTAAGGAAACAAAACAAATATGTTTTAGACGTATTATGACATTTAAAGATATAATGCATTCATACAAGCAATATCGTGCCCCTTATAAGACGTGCTACCCGACATAATGAGCACTCGAATTTTAATTTACAGTGTAGTAACTCTTCATAGCCATGCATGCTTTAAATACGTAACGATTTGATACTATCACTTTTATGTAAAATTATACAATGTGAAGAGGTAACAAATTCATAACATTTCAATGACTAGGTCATTGGTAGTAAGCTCCATGTAATTCAAAATAAGAACCAAATATAATTGTCATCAACACCAGTTTAATTCGCACCTATCGTCCTACTTATACAAAACTTGTGAAATTGATATACACGTAAGTACATAACGCAGTAACATACCCCTGGAAATTGTTATGTAAACATTAGGAGCGAGACCTTTAGAACATAAAGATGAAGATACTCAAATGGAGTATGAAAGCCTTATCACCAATCATTCGAACGTTATGGCAGATTAAAATTTTGCGGATAAACAGACCGATTAAACGACCAAAACGTATATGTTTAGAATATGTAAAGAATATCTAATTACGGAGGGCATAAAAATCAAACAATCATTCTATGCACACTTCTTAATACTGGGCACACTTACGTTGACCATTAGATGACCATAAATTACATACATACGTTCACTTTAAAAAGATAGCACACTGCATACATATGATCATGAAGCTGTTTTCTTGCAGGGTCGCTCAAGTCCCGTACCTATTGTAAGTGAATGCTTTAGGAACTCCAGATCCATTTATCAATCGTGTAAGTGATTGTATATTTTATGATTTTGCAATTGAAAAAAGTATAGATTCTCTCTCTCTCTTATATATATATATATATATATATATATATATATATATATATGTGTGTGTGTGTGTGTGTGTGTGTGTGTGTGTGTGTGTGTGTGTGTGTGTGTGTGTGTGATTATAATAGGAAATGCTTAATCATCCTCGGCACCTGATTGTACCTTTGGTATTTCCAGGGTCCATGTTTGTCATACTCTTCGTTTTGTAATTTTTAGTAGAATTATAAGATTGGTTATACTTCTCTATTGACAATTGTTGTTTATTCTTGGGACAAAGAGTATATAATTGAGCATTTCAGGACTCGTGTACTTTTGGGATCTTAGAAGCAGGACAAAAGCCGATAACAATGACGCATAATTAATCATCTTTTTCTGTAAAACAGGACATTTGTAAATTCAGAGTCATTCTGCAGGACGGCCTTTACTAAGATTGTTAATGTTATGATCCCCGAAATAGTAGTTCTGACTCCAAGACGTGGCCCATCTTAACATTTAGTGTTCAGGCACAAACCATTTCAGTTACGTCTTTTGTTTACTATCGATACTAAATTGAAAACAAATGGATATCTAGAACTAATAGTTATCACTTTGCAAACTTTATATAAATTTCATGATCCCAGAAGTATGTGTTTTAAACCAGGTTGGGGTCAAAATGGTCATCGTGATTAAATACATGAGCAGCGAGATTACCTAACATTGAGTGGTAAATATACTTTTTTAAACGATTCATATTTGTAGCTGTACTGTCTACATTGGATGAGGAACTGATACATGAGGGAGATGCATTACACAATAGTACACCGGATGTAAGGAATGTCATGCCTGAAACTCTAGTGTTTAACTCACCATCTATAGATAATATTATCCCTCAGTCACGTCCCCGAATCAAGAGTCAAAGGGAAAAGGAATGTTTATCCACTACTAGGCAATATGAACCTGTCATTATTGTCCAAGGATCTCCGGCATATAAATCAGAATGGCCTGTGAGAAAAACATGCACTTGCTCAAAAAATCTTATAAAAGATTTGAAAACTCTGAAAGGACATCCGCTGTTAGATATTATATCTTCGATTGTAAATGTTGTCGCCTTTCAGATTCCGTTCGATTGGTATTTAACAGTTCCCAAGATTATAAACAGCAAGCGTCGTAAATCGATTTCAGAATTCAGAGCTACTGAAAGCGTTCAGAGAAAACGCTCTTGCCCAGCGAATACACACACTCTGAATGGCATAAGAAGGCAGTATACTCTTCTAGACCTGATTCAAACAATACAATATGCTGGTCAAAAGAAAGACGTGAATTCTATTAGATTCTATTTTATGCTTGCACCAGAACACTGTAGATATTTGTGTGACGTTTTATGTGTGGAAAAACCAGACTGTGGTGTAATTACCCAAACTATTCTGGAGGCCATCAAAGAAACCTGTCGCAAAATGTACCAATCAAAGTATAAAATTTTAAAACTATGGGTAGGAAGTAAATTGCCAAAGACATCAGGATCGCGCTTTGATACTGTCGTTGTTGTTATAGAGGAAAGCACACAACGAAGGCCAGAGGATTCACTTTGGGGATTCCATGTTTTAGTAGTGTCAAAAAATGAATGTAATGCAGAAGCAAATGCATTATTTCAATACGAATTGCAAAATCCAACAGAAGCGGCTGTCAATGTTCTGAATAAAAACGAATTGTCAGACTTATTCAGTAACCACAGTAACATTTCCTTGATAAATATATCCAATGCTCAATCAAAAGGATTTGGCACGAGTTCCTTTCGGGTAAGAAAGACACTGACGCTTGTTATTTACTGCCATGTAAAGGGAGTGATACCTTTCGGAGAGCAAATGTTTCCACGTAGAGTGAGTGGATTTAAAGTTGATGTTAGAGAAGGAACATGCAGTCTTGCAGTCAGGGGACTACGCCTCAGTGATAGCATAAGTGCAGAGGACAATACGAAATTTGGAACTATCGGAGGATTTGTAGATTTGCAGTCTCCGTTTCGTAAGGCGTTTTTAACATGCGCTCATGTTGTGTTGCCAACAAATACGTTACGTAACAAATCAGCAACAGAGTATCTCCAGAAGAGAGAGGTAAGAGTATTTGATGTAGAAAAGAATGGAATTGGTACAATTTCCAAAGTTGTATTTAATCCAGGACATACAGCAGACGTTAGTGTTGACGCAGCTCTGGTACAGGTTACAGATCGATATCCCCATGATGGACACTTCTGTGATGTTTCAGAAAATCAACTAAGCGGAGCTGGTATGTAAAAATATATCATTTGTTTTCATCAAATTAATTTGACTGTAACAGTATAACTCACTATTCGTCTTGACAAATCATGGTGGAAAAATATATGTTCGTCTTTTGATGATACTTATATCCTTGTGTGTTAAAAATATTATACCACTGTATATTTTAGGGCTTTTCGTGATGAAGTCATTGCATTGTAGATAAATATTAAAATCCTTTCATCTGTGATAGTGGTTTAATTATTTTTGTGCTCGAAAATGTATATAATTTGCGCAGTTGTAAGTACATTTTCATTGTTGTTACAGTCTAAATTTATTATTATAGAACATTAACGTCAATGATGATTTACACTTCTTATTATTGGATAGTATACAAGTATGTGGGTTTTCTGTTAAAATGTACTTATTGAGTAATGAAGTGAAGGTAAGTTTGCTCTATTCAGTGTCCCTGTCAACCAGTAATTTGAATTATCCTCCTTTGGGTTTGTGGGGGGGGGGGGGGGGGTCAGCCATAAGTCATTCGGTGAAGAGCCAACTTTCCCTACTTTACCTTACCAAACGTCAGATATTATAACTGCGAATTATTATAGCTAATGATTAAGTTTTCATACAAATTTTATGAGTTATCTCATACTGTCTGTAGTTCACTGCAGTTGATGGCAACATTATAAATGTCAAGGTTACGGAACAACATATTAGAAAGGGCGACGGGGAAATAAAATATTTACACCGCAAGATAGCGGACAGGGGAAATACCATGTGACAAAATGTTGACACGTGTTTACTAACACGTGCTTTTCGTATTCCTTTAGGCTTTTCAGATCACAACGACCTACATTTTTCAAATGGACAGATAGAACATATTTCTACCTTCAATTTCCGGAAGCATGTTATAAAGGTGGGAGCTTCAACTGGACTAACTATTGGTTCACTAAGAATGGGCAGAAGTTGTGCCCACATTATAAATGACTGCGATGTAAACATCGATGACTCCTTCAATGTTCAGTTGTTCGGACAGTTAGAGGTTTTGCCAAGGATAGATCCCTCCCAACCTTCTGACTCCCAGCTACCTTTTGCGAGTGAGGGAGATTCCGGGGCTCTGGTATTCACTATTAATGAAAATCCGATCGTTCTAAAATGCATTGGAATGGTTGTTGCGAAGACGTCCTATGGATCATGCCTAATGACTCCAATAGACAAAGTACTTGATGCCCTGGATCTTCCATATAATTGTTTCTCGAAGTTTTCGATACCAACCAGCAGCCAGAACTCTGATTGTGAGAGTCTTCGAAGTGAGCTGAAGTCCATCACTGAGAAACTGACGTTGATGTACTCTACAATGACAATGATGGCAGCTAGAACTGAGATCATGGCGACTAAAAGTGATATAGAAAGTCTGAAAAAAGACTTAGAAAAATTTAATGACAGGTTAACTATCGCTGAAGCAAAGGTCAGAAGAGGGGGGGAATCTGATAAAACGGGAGAATGAGAGAAACTGGTCATTGATTGGTTTAAATGTCAACATTGATATAAAACTAAACCCTTTGATCTTTTTATTATCTGAGTGATGTATTGCGATTTGTAGATGGTCATCGCCCGTTGTGCGTTAACAGGTGAATAAAAAATCAAGTCCAGGAACCCAATGTTGTCTTTCATTGTCACGGCACCCTTGGATCACCAAAAGCGAGGTCAAAACCTTATACATAATGCAGTATTTGAAAATCATCTTACATTTCTGGCATCAAGCAGACGAATTCTATATATCGTCATCTCATATAGTACAATGAACTAGAATGCCTGTATTAAAATTGTTCATACAGCGAAAATGTCTCATTTCTGTAAAAATCTTCTCGACTTCTGAGCATCAAACCACCAAATTGGGCATGAAACACGACAGACACTTCTTCCAAAATAGTGAGATTTATGGTCCCTGTATCCAAGAATCTGCTCGTAGGTCGGAGTTCAAAATTTTAAAGAATTATGCAATATTCATTTTTTTCTTTACTTGGGAATATCCAGAAGATATTACAAAGTGTAGGAGTAGTAAAAATAACCAGGAAGTCTCGTGCATACATTGTCAAAGAACGAGCCACAAAGTACGTACCAAAATTGATTCTTTCATCAAAATAATGACCCTTTCACATTTTTTCTAGGATCGAGATGTTCCAGAACAATTTATAGCAATACCTTTTCTAGATTCCGTATTAGAGTCGTTTAAATTCAGTTTTCTTTTCAACATGAATACTATATAACGTCATATTGATTTTATTATAATTAAAATAAAAGATATGTACCTTTAGATAGGTTGGTTATTTGTTTTACGTCCCTTCGAGAATTTCTCATTCATATTTAGAGGTCTTATGGGCAGTTCCACATAAAAATCAGGCAGAGGGTAATACTTATATATATATATATATATATATATATATATATATATATATATATATAAAATAACATTGTTTATAAGAATTCATTCTGTGAAATTAGCCCCGTGGGGATCCGGGTTGATAGAATAGATCCTCAGTATCCCTTGCTTGTCGTAAGAGGCGACTAAATGGGGCGGTCCTTCGGATGAGACCGCAAAAACCGAGGTCCCGTGTCACAGCAGGTGTGGCACGTAAAGGATCCCTCACTGCGCAAAGGCCATAAGCGCCGAGCATAGGCCTAAATTTGCAGCCCTTCACCGGCAATGGTGACTTCTCCATATGAGTGAAAGATTCTCGAGCGGAACGTTAAACAATATTTAATCAATCAATCTGTGAAATTATTCTTTCATATGACGCACCTTCACAGAGTTGTGTTACTAAAAATAGAACATCCATGTTTTGACCAAAAATGACTCATAAAATGCTATATATTCTTAAAGATTTTTTTATCAAATGACAATCTCACACATTTTCAAAATGCTTATATAAAATGAAGGAGAAAGTTACTATCTATCCATTTCTGTCGTCGTGAGTATTTATGATATGTTACCATTGTCACCGATGCTGTAAATAACCAACATATTTTTAAATAGAAAAAAAATTCCAACTTCCAGACCATTGTTTGTTTTGTTTTGTTTTGTTTTTTTTTTGTTTTTTTGAAACAGCAAACATTTTCGAAAATGTTTCATAATAACATGAATAAACAATATGCTGTTGAATGGTTTTTATTAATTTATTTTTGAAAGTTTTGATTGTGCTTACAAACATTTCAGTGAAAATTGTGAAACAATGGCGGAAAAATAATACATTGTCATGTTTTAAAGTTTTCTTTTACTTGCAAACTATTCGAAAAACAGGGGGGGGGGGGGGGTCATTTTCTAGTAAATATAATATTTATGTACATCTTAGATTATCTCGTTGATGTGTTTACATCCCACATACATCTATGTAAATACAAGAAATTATAGCGAACAGAAAATTGGGACGGGATCGAAGTCCGATTATTATTAACTCATTTCAGATTTCCTCAGGTGTAAACATAAACAACTTTTAACAAGTGTTAGGGCCTATATATTACTCTTAGTGGCGAGTTTAACTTACAAGTATTTTTGGCCGGACAGTTTGAAATGGGTGGGTAATTAATACATTAAAGGCAAATGACTATTTAATAACTGGAAAATTAAAAAAAGACAAATATAGTTATTTTCTACCAGGTCCAGGGGTTCGGACCTTCAATTCACTCCACCCCTGCTCCCAAGTACACGATTGACATAGCCTCTACCAACTGGATATAGAAATTCAATTTCAAAGAAAACGGGGAAAATATTTTCTGTAATGACAAAAAATCCTCAAAATATGAAAATCGCACAATAGGGTAATAAAAATCCTCAAAACTGCATCAGGGACCCCGTGGGGATCCGGGTTGTTAGAATAGATCCTCAATACCCCTTGCTTGTCGTAAGAGGCGACTAAATGGGGCGGTCCTTCGGATGAGACCGCGGAAACCAAGGTCCCATGTCACAGCAGGTGTGGCATGTAAACGATCTCTCTGCTCAAAGGCCATAAGCGCCGAACAAAGGCATACATTTTGCAGCCCTTCACCGGCAATGGTGACGTCTCCATATGAGTGAAGGATTCTCGAGCGGGAATTTAAACAATATTTAATCAATCAATTAAAGAAAACCGTATCCATAGCGTGGCAGTAATTATCGAGAAAATATATATATAGTAATGTAATTTTCAAAAGAGAAATTTAAAACATTATATTACGGAATCTTAATCTTGTAACATAATGATTAACTATTTCAGCATTTGCAAATGTTGAATAAATTGCAACAGGTCTGGCTACCTCTTTTTGTAACTGTGAGCATACCTTGAGGTCTATTCACATGCATAAATTAATCAATGAATTTTCATTGTCATAGTAAGTGGCATGGTTGATTTTCGAACTGTCCTTGCATAATAAACTAACTTTAAATCAATGTTTTACATCAGGTATCAAAGGAGTTGAAAGGAGAGCATTCAAATGTAGAAAGAAACAAGGGTTTGTATTTTTTGTTGCACAAAACAAACATTTAATTTAACTGCTTAGGCCATGGCGTCAAACACCATCTTACTTATTTCGTTACATATCACAACTAATCTGCTCTGCAGTTTGAAACTAGGAACCACAAGACTAGGGCATTACATGCAATGAGGGAACCTACGCAAGTTTGTAATCTTAGATCAAGAAGATGTAACGGCGAGATATCCACCATTTTTAATGACGAACTTCTTATATTGTGTAGAAGAATTTTTCTACATGAATGTCATCGCGGACTTTTTCGCGTGCTTTGGTTATTAGATTGATTGATAGATTATTTATTGCTTTCCGCCACACTCAACAATTTTTCAGTTATCTGGTGGCGTCCAGTTTTTGTTGGTGGAGGAGAGAACCCAGATATAATGTACCCGGGAAGAGACCACCGACCTTCCGCAAGTAAACTGGCAAACTTGCTCACATAACGCCGCGGCCGAGATTCGAACACGCGCCGACAGCCGTGAGAGGCTTTGTGATTTTGAGCTCGATGCTCTAACCACTCGGCCACGGAGGCCCCGCTTTGGTTATTAGAATGGCAGTGGAAGCAAGCGCTTTGTGCTGGTTTGCTATTAGTACAGCTTACGTAAATGATTATAAACGGAGCAATCCGCGGTCAGAATCAGTGTACCAAGAACGGTCTAACAATTGGTATGAAACATGTCTGACAGCATTTGACCTAATGTTAGGTTGTATTGGTAAACCAGGTCGTTATAACGACCGTAAAATTTGCGAAATTGTAGTCACCCTTATAATCCTTTTATTTGACACAAGGCCCACGGCGGGTTTCACCGGTCGACAGCGGGTGCTTACTCCTTCTATACACCTGATCCCATTTGTGGTTTACCCAGGGGTCCGTAGTTGCCAATCTTTCTGATCTGTATCTTCTATAAGAATTACGAGATTGAATACTGTTCATTATCTTAGCCTTTTCATCGTCATAGGACGAGGACCCCCGAGATCAAAGGACTCTCGATTCTAATACGAAAGAAGACGATGTGGAACAACAAATGTGGAAGACATAATAATAATAATAATAATAATCATTTTATATAGCGCCCTATTCGATCAAAATAATCGCTCTAAAGCGCTGTACATCATAAATATCATAAGACAGGTTACATAAATACTAATTTTTAAAAGACAGGTTACATAGTACTAGAAGTAAATTTTTTTTTTGAAATTAAGTAAAAGTGAAAATGATTAAAATTGAGACATTTAATAATAAGCGAGTCTAAAAAGATATGTTTTTAATTGCGTTTTAAAACTGTTCAAAGTCTGACACCGACGAAGGTTATCAGGCAATGCATTCCATAGTGTCGCAGCTGCCACGTCTAACCGGTTGGCTGACATCCACATTTTAATCTCATCCATGCATGACTCAAGGCGGCTGGCAGTATTTCGCCACTCCTCTCCTGGTTTGAAAACCAGATAGGCTTGTGTGTCATCGGCGTAAAGATGATGTAAGACGTTGTTACGCCGACAAATTTCGCCAATTGGTTTGGAGAAAATTGCATAGAGCCGAGGTCCAAGGACAGATCCCTGAGGTACGCCACATTTGAGAAGGAAATCATTGGAGAAAGTGGATCCAATGGCCACTTTTTGGGTCCTATCTGAAAGATATGACTTAATCCACTCAAGTGCTGAGCCAGAAATACCGAAAGCCAAGACATGCCTTTTTTCGCATATCTGTAGTGTTTTTGTTTTCTTTCCCATGAAATACTCCAATTTGAATGATCTGTTTAACCATGATAATGCATATATTAGGGCAGAACTCCTTCTGTCTTTTATAACAATTTCGAAATTTCATCTGAAATATGAAGTTGACCATGTTTTTGAGACACAAAAATTGAGAATAAGATTAAATGCTGTATGACATGTTTCATACCAATCGTTGGATCGTTCTTTACCTGAAAGATTACTTCGATTACCTGATCAAGATACAGGACTCATAATGATCAGTCAACATGGGATGCTTACTCCTTTTAGATACCACCTTAGACGTATCCATGGGTCCGGTCCTCATTTGTCCAACTCCTTATCTTGCATTATATATATATATATATATATATATATATATATATATATATATATATAGGTTTATGAAATTGCTCTTCACTTTTTCTAATATTAAATCTGGAATGTTTGACATTTTTCATGTATTGTAGAGTCTACATTTAAACCCTTTTCATATGCAAATTGTTTTTATCAGGATATGTATGAACCGATGCATCGTGCAATTCTCTATTATAAATATCGTAGGTCAAAAGTATATGATGTTTTGAGGTAGACGATGGGTGATTCATAAAACAAGGAATTATTACAAGATAAGGAAAACAGTTATACTTAATTATCAAATTTGACTGCATCAAAATACTATTTTCACTATACAGATATGTATTTGAATTTCTTAAATTTGAGTAGCAAACGCCCATACTTACACCATTGCCGGTGAAGGGCTGCAAATTTAGGCCTATGCTCGACGCTCAGGGCATTTGAGCAGGGAGGAATCTTTAACGTGCCACACCTGCTGTGACACGGGGCGTCGGTTTTTGCGGTCTCATCCGAAGGACCGCTCCATTTAGTCGCCTCTTACGACAAGCAAAGGATACTGAGGACCTATTATAGCCCGGATCCCCATGGGACTGGCATTTAGAAGTGAGATACACAGATGTCAAAAGTCCGGTTTTCAACAGACGTTACAGGGGCGGATACAGGATTTGAATTTAGGGGGGGGGGGGGGGGTGAATGAAAAATTTAGAGGTACCATACTAGCCGTCGTAAAGCCCAAAGTGAAGATTTAGTACGTGTCCAAGGTGTGGAGTCCTTGCAGTCTCTGGAGCTAATCCGATGTCAAATTTTCGTGTGTGTGTGTGTGTTTCTTTTTTTTTTCTTTTCTTTTTTTTAAGTAAGTAAGGCCTCGTACCTAATGAAATAAATCGTTATTTTTTCGGATTTATGACTGAAATATTAGTTTTAAAAACATATTCCCCTATTTCGACATGTGAACGGGCTTTTGCCACCCCACCCCACCCCCCATTTTTTTTTTTTTTTTGGCTTTGATTGTCAAGATAAAATTGCCTTTCTTATAGTTAAGCCCTCTAACTTTCAATTTGTTTCCGACGCCTATATGTATTATTCCGTTGGTTTTATCTCAATTATTGTTCCGCTGGAACTTTTATTAATAGCTAAATGGTAGATCAAGAATCTTAACATCTAGTTTTGAAAACAGCAAAAACAGTATAATACGCATGCGAACCAGGTTCAAAGAAATTAAGTGTGTGTTTCTGGTTTCCCGAACCTGCTACCTTAAATATTTAATGGAACATGCATTCCAAACTGAAATCCACAATTTTATTAATCTGGAAGTTTCTTCTTTTCGCATAGAGTCTCTTTAATTTTTATTTTGACCACTAATGACCTTCAAAATGATTAAAATATCTAGACCCCGGGATTACGAACGTCTTGAGTCGAACTCAACGGGGGTTTTTTTCACTTCAATCTGAGAATTGTTCTCAAATCTCAGACCTGTCAGAGTTGCATTCAAAAGAGTGTGACTAGTAAATGGCACTTCAGGACATACAGATTAAACCATTCGAATAAAAACAGTTTTAATTTAAAACATAAATTATTAACACCCCGTCCCCGGGATCAACGACAATTCAAAGCGATCGGCAAACTTTTGAATTTCATGTTACAGACTGTAATGTTTACGGTATTTTAAATATCATTCATATCACTTTTCAAATCCAATTGAACCAAGTATTAATTGTCAGATCATTATGTCACCCAAATTTAAAATTGTTCCTTAACCAAGGGTTGACCAGTGGAATTGCATATCCGTTTTCTTTTGGATGAGACATATGAGATGATGAAAATCGTGCATTGCAGTGGTTCGAATTCAACACATAGCTATACATTTACATCCGAGTATGAGTAAACTATAAGTGCCTGGACATTCAATAATTATATATTCTAATATTTTATTTTGTAAAATTGAGATCATTTATCTACAAATCAAACGTACAGTCTCCTACTCATAATCACCAAGGTTAACTGGTCAATTGAAAATTAAGAAATCTGCAGATGTTAGAATATGATCGTCATATACTTTAAATTCGGCACGTGAATATCTATAAAAATCAATAATCTGACTTTTAATCTCATACGTGTATGCAGATAACCCTCATAACAGTACTCTTATTTTCCGCTTTTCTTGATGGAGTGAATCTCTGATTCTGCCATCGTTAATCTGTCATTCATTTTTTCCAGTTCTGTTTTCATGTGTTCGCGATCCTTTTTTGCTTCTTGAAGACTGGCATCCACTGTTGATTTCACGTCCTTTAGCTGATGAGACAATATTAACATCATGTTGTGAAGACTACCGGGATCATTATCCAAAACTCCCCTTTGAACAGAGAAATGTGACAGACAGTCATAAGGGAGGTTAAGTTTATCAAAGATCTTGTTGATCGGTGTCAGTAAACACGACCCATAGGACGTTTTGGCTATGGCCATACCAATGCATTTCAAAACAAGGGGATTGTCGTTTGTAATGATAAAGACGAATGCACCCGAATCGCCATCGTTGAGAAAAGCTTGATGTGGACCACATGGCTGGGATGGATCGATTCTTGGGATCACTTCTAACTGACCAAACACCTTTATCCTGAAAGGACCATCAACCGTTACGTCCCTGTCATCAATAATTTGTGCGCAACTTGTACCGTATCTTAAAGAACCAAGGGTAATACCACTGGAAGCACCGACTTTCAGAATCGGCATTCGGAAATTATGCTCACTTACTAAGGCTATTTGTCCATTCGAAAAATGTGGCGGATTCTGTGTTGAAAACCCTAATACAAAATAATGAATAAATGCAAGGAGGTATTAGATACAAACACATCTGATCGTTTTATTTTTTTTAAATTCTAAGCAGTCAGATAAAGTTGGTCGAAATGAATAAGACATTATTTTTATTTACTCACCACAAGCTAGTAATTGGTTTCTTGTATACACATCAGCAAAGTCTCCTTCACAAGGATACCGATCAGTGATTTCCACTAGAGCTGCATCCACAGTTGTATCTGATGATTGTCCGTGGTTGAATACTGTCTTTGATACTTCACCAATTTTCGTATGTGTTTCATCAAAAACACATACTTCTTGTCGTCGCAGGTACTCATCGCTTTTGTTATCTTTCAATATATTTGTTGGGAGAACTACGTGTGCACAGGTAAGAAATGCCTTCTTATTCTGAAAATCTACAAATCCACCGATAGTACCGGTTTTTCGGCTTTCTGTACCAATCTTCTCGGCACATTTAAGGGAATTTACAGCAAAGTTACAAGTCCCTTCGCGAACATCAACTGAAATACCATTGATTTGTCGGGGAAATAGATCTTCTCCAACAGGAACTATTCCCTTGATTTGGCAATATATGACTATCGTTGGCTTTCTGACTACTCTACTATAATTTGTTTTATATCCCATTGAGCGAACATTTGATGTATTGATCAATGTTATGTTGCTATGATTTATGAAAAGATTTTCAATAGCTTTCGAATCATAAAATACGTTTTCATTACATAATCGTTCACGTGTTTCAAGACACAGCAAGCTCTCCGCCTCTGCATTGCACTCATCTTTTCTACGGATCATGAGAGTGAGACCCCAGAATGTTTTTCCCAAATCCTCCGACATAGCTGTGTCTGTAATAACGACCACTGTATCTATTCCTTTATGTTCATATTTTTGTCCATATCTTTGTACAATTGATCCAGTCCATATTTGAAAAATTGTGAATTTATCTCCATACATTTTCAAAAATTTTCTTTTAATGGTGTTTACAACAACTCGACAAACAAAGTCTTTGTCGGGGGGTACTATACAAAATTCCCTACAAACACGTTCCATAGCATTTGAAGAAGTCAGGCGTAAGAGAGATTCGATGTACCAATTATCGTGCCTAATCCCAGCTACTTTCATTTTTGCAATTAAATCTCCTTCTGAGTACGCCATTTCAACATTTTTCACTCGATGAACAAGAGCATTGCATGCGCTGTGTATATGTCTCTTGTCTTTTGCAGTTTTGATAAGATCACAGTCTTCATATTCTTTCCATGAAATCTTCTTTACTTTGGACATGTTTTCGGGTACCATACTGAATGGTATTTCAAAAGTAAATGCATCTAAAAATGTCTCCAGTGCATACAGAAGATTGAAGCTTTTCCATTGGTGAATCCTTTCGACCATCCTCCTAAGGCAGTTGCAATCTTTTTCATTGAGGTATTCAATCCGATTTGCACTTATTTTTGATAATCCCCTCAACTTAGCATCCCAGTAGTTTGTAGCAAGAAAATAATGTCTTCTTCCCTCCAATATCAGTCGATCTAAAATGTAAATAGCGTGGTTGAGTAACATGAGCGCCATGCATAAATTAAAAAAGCATGGCAGTTCACCTACAGCTGATTACGTCTCTACATGACTAAATGTTTCCCGAATGGGTCGTAAAACAACGAACAAGTATATAATAAAACGCATAAGGTAAGACTCACACAGACAGATAGATGCAGTATCATGTAGCCAATGTACATATGCCCAAATGAACTGCACCTCTTTTGTGAGAGAAGGACAATAATTGAAATTAACTTCGACTTCAACAAATTGCCATTCATTATTTTACACATCTTATCAGAAATAAACAGAAGTTCACACAATTATAACATAGTATGTGTATTAAATGTACATTCAGGAGAGAATGAACGAATTCGAATCACTACAGCCACAATTTTATGTGGACGAATGTAACGAAACCTCGCTTACAAAGCATTGTACATAAGATGCATGCATAAGATCCCACCATTAAGCACATCGTATGATTTAAGATGCATGATACCATCATCACATGCATTGTACGATAAGGTGCACGGTGTCATCATCGAGCATACGCCTAATTTTGCAGCCCTTCGCCGGCAATGGCGTCTCCATATGAGTGAAAAATTCTCGAGCTGGATATTAAATAATATATAATCAATCAATTGAGAACATTGTACAATGAGTTGCATAAGTAGCATAGTTCTTTGTAATTATTTTCTGGGAATTCTGCAGATAACTAACAACAGTACGAAACTCTCTCTCTCTCTCTCTCTCTCTCTCTCTCTCTCTCTCTCTCTCTCTCTCTCTCTCTCTGCGAAATGAATATCTGTAAGATGATATATTCTGCACGATGAATAAAACGGCAGATACTAAACAACGTTACAAAGCAATGCTTACTACGATTTTCAAAGAATCAAATGACATTTTTATTTATTTATTGCTTTCCGCCACACTCAACAATTTTTCAGTTATCTGGTGGCGTCCAGTTTTTGTTGGTGGAGGAGAGAACCCAGATACAATGTACCTGGGAAGAGACCACCGACCTTCCGCAAGTAAACTGGCAAACTTGCTCACATAACGCCGCGGCCGAGATTTGAACGCGCGCCGACAGAGGTGAGAGGCTTTGTGATTTTGAGCCCGACGCTCTAACCACTCGGCCACGGAGGCCCCTAATCAAATGACAAACATGTTGAGATTATTGTAAGCGTGAAAAATACAAACCTGCAACGGAGGACAACTCGTCATAAAAAGCACTGTCAGGGGAAGATACTCTGGATGAATCTGCACTTGGATTCTGGGAATATAGGAAAAAGTAGTTATCAGTGGAAATGAGCACAGATATTTTCAGCTCTAAACGTGTTTAGATGTGTGTTTATGTCGTGAACACTTAGAAAGTGACATATATAATATCTAAACACGTTCACATTGCGCGCGACTTCCCTGCCGTAAAGATAACAGGCAAAAGAACTGATCTCTGATCAGATCAGATTATGCTCCTGGAAACCAGTCTTGACGATCTAGGAAAATATATTTTTATGTATACCTTTCACATACTAAAATGTTGTATTGATAATCAAATTCTGCGGGACATGTGTCTCATCCAGATATTCAATGATTCTATTTTCAATGTATGGCAGTCTCCTTATGCCCAAACTCTTGATATTTCTTTCTCTTTTCACACCGCCTTGGTGGTACAAAAACATTTCTTTTCAATTGAATTACTTAAAAAGAATGATCAGTTTGCAATTTGGATGTTTATAGAATAACTTTCTATATATCATTAATATTTATTATGTGAGTATATTTAGTTTACTCTACATGTAGAATATTTCACACTCGGACAAAAAATCGACATTGGTATTTCAATTTATCGTTCGGGATAAATTTATCAAATGCATCGTAAACATACATTCTGAATACAGAGTGAACGCTTAGTGACTTACTGTTTGCAGAAAAATGTCGCAGCTTAACGAATCATCTTCTGGACATGAAGTCCAACATTGGATAAAGAAGATTGGCATAAGTGAATATATATATATATATATATATATATATATATATATATATATATATATATATATATAAGTTTTGGATTATTGTGATCACAAGCTTGTGGAATTATTTGCTAAGTTCAAGTTCCATAACACTTTAAGAACAAGGTCAACAAAAGGCCTAAATCACTATGTCTGTAACCAATTCATAAAAGGTAATGTATGAAAAGGTTAACGAACATTCATCAAACTTATAACTGTCTGACTTGTTTGATACCAATTGTTAGGCCGTTCTTTACACACTGATTTTGACTACAAACTTTCCAAGATATAGGTCTCACAATGGGTGCAAACGGTCGACAAGGGATGCTTACTCCTCCTTGGCATCTGATCCCACGTATGGTATGGTATGTACTGGGGACCCACGGCAGGGTTAAGGTGTCCCGAATAAACTGTAACAAAATGTACCCCAGTGCACGTCAAACTACATGACGTCACAATATAAAAGTACGTCCAACGTACATATCTCTAGTTGTATTGCGAGGAAAATATCAAAATGTGTTGTTGTTATTTGATATCATTAAAAGGTGTTCAACATTAAACAAAAATTCAATGCCAAATGATTTCAAATAATTTTTGGAAACCTTTTCTGTGATAATATGTAAATATGTCATATTTATATTTAGTATGTGCTACAGTAATTTTTGTATCACAAAGTGATCTTGATATCGCCCCCAGTGTGCGAAATTAGTCAATCGAGAGAGATATTATTGCAATTTTAAACACGATGGTACAGATAAAGATGACTATATTTGCTTTCGATCAAGGCACATCCTAGAAGGTAACTACAGTAGTTGCAGCTATGGTGAGATTGGTTGGCTCGTTTAAATGCGATTGGCGATAAATATGGAACTACCCTATGTTTTGATAAAGATAATGGAAATTGATAATACTGAGCGGATATTCCTCCTGTCTGGGACACTTTTTTAAAATTATTAAATTAATATCGATATATGAAGCACAGACTGCATGTGATTCCACCTGTTTCGAGGTGATAAACTACTGACAGTCTTTAGGATAAAAATAGTTATGGTTCAGCATACAGTTATTAGTAAAATATGCGACGCTTGGAAGAATTTTACTTCAATTTGAATATGCTATTTTTATACTTTAATTCCGCTGTGTCGTGCTTGTCTTCTATTATTTTTTAATACTTATACGAGTTACAGGATCGATCACTGTTTATGGTATGCTATAGATTTTCACTGCAATAGCTGCAGGAAAGCCAACATGGCGCATATCATCAATGGGTCAATTGCCGTCTGACGTGTTTTAAACCAATGTGTTAGGCGCGTTCTGTACGTATTGATTGTCACTACGGTTTACCCCGTTTACCTGATCATATATATATATATATATATATATATATATAGAGAGAGAGAGAGAGAGAGAGAGAGAGAGAGAGAGAGAGAGCTCCTGGAGAACCGCTACACGCTATAAGTGCGATGAAAACTTGAAAACTGATTTTATTCTATATACACTGCTACCTTATAATAACTTAAATAATAACTTAAATTGAGAATGAGTTGAGCATAATCTTACTTGTGGTTGAAAATTGAGATCAGCCATCTTTGAATGATGTTTCTGCAATCTATTTGTTCTGGAAAGCAAACATGGGATCCACGTTCTATTGTTCCGCCATTTTACCTAAGACTAGCCTGTCGTGGAAGAAAAAAAGTGTCAACCAGCGCACCTACTGATTTTTTAAACCGATTTTCCAAATGATCATAAGCTTTCAACGCTCAATACAATAGCTCTGTGGCTGATTGATTGATTTTATACTGTATAAAGTCCCTCTTGAGAATTTTTCACTCATATAGAGACGTCATTTTTATCAGTGAAGGGCTGCAAAATTTAGGTCTATGCTCGGGGCTTATGGCCTTTGAGCAGGGGGTCTTTATTGTGTCACACCTGCTGAGACACAGGGCCTCGGTTTTTGCGGTCTCATCCGAAGGGCCACCCCATTTAGTCTCTTACGACAAGCAAGTGATACTTGGGATCTATTCTAAAAATAATGAGATCAAAAAAAAAAAAAAATCCATGAGAATTATAAAAATATGTGATTTCTGTACATTATGTCTACTGCTAGCATTTATCGAGTTATGTCCAAGACACTATGTCGACAAAGGAAACATGATATCGTGTCAATATTGATAAATACCACTCTACCAATCAAGTAAATGTAAAGAGAATCTCGTCGAAATCGAATCATGTTCGTTTTTCTTACTGTTTTCAATCTGATTGTCGATATCGAATCATGATCGTTTATCTTACGGTTATTGAGAAATGAAGTAGAAATAATTTCTGCTTGCCTATATCGACGATATTGTGTCGATACCTACTCATTATTGCTTCTCTTACGACTTTTGAAAATGTGTGAAATGTAATAGAAATGTTTTCTCTTCTTGTCGATATGATCGGTATCGACGATACTGTGTCGATATCGAATCATGATCGTTTCTCTTACGTTTTTTGAAAAATGTGATAGAAATGTTTTCTTTTATTGTCGATATCGACGATATCGTGTCGATATCGAATCATGATCGTTTCTCTTACGGTTTTTGAAAAATTAATACAAGTGTTTTCTCTTCTTGTCGATATCTTACTTCTTCTTAAGCCTCTGTTGCAAAAAAGAGTTTGGTGTACGTTCACATAAAATGGCAGTTCAGCTGTGGATTTAAAATTTTGTGTATTTGATCTCTATACGTACGGCAGATAAACCAAATGCTAAATAAATCCGATCCAAAATGTAACTCTGTTTCAACGACAACATGTGCATTTTTAAACTTTTTCCATCTGCTTCCTGTTTTTCTGTGTGTGTTTTGTATATATAGAAACTGTCTCCGTTTCATTGGTTTTATAAAGTGTAACAGAAAAGTATTTCTTTACCAAGAAAAAATCTAAAGACTATTTATATGCATGTTGCGCAAGAACATATATATATATATATATATATATATATATATATATATATATATATATACAACACGTTCGTATTATTCAACATTTGTCAATACTGAAAGACTCAATATGATACAATTTTGTTGTTGATATTTCCTCTTACAATTTCATTTGCGTCATATTTCTTTTCCATGATTTATCTGTCTAAACATATTTTCCAATAATTTTTGTTTTTTTTAATAAATGGTCGCACCCAAGCGGTAAAGATCAATACCAGCGTATCCTCAGATGTGCCATTGTCTACAGGAGTGTCACAAGGGTCTGTTCTTGGCCCTCTCCTCTTCCTGGTATACTTTCTCCCACTCAAAAGAGTCATAAACCTCTATGTCATAAGCCGCTAGGGATTTGCAGACGACACTCAACTTTATAGCCGGTTGAGCATAGAAGACAACTCTCAAGTCATCACCATGGAGACGTGCCTAGCAAGTGTCCGAAACTGTATGACTGTAAACAAACTTACTCTGAATGATTCCAAAACCGAGATAATAGTGATTGCTAGCACCCACAACCAGTGCCGTCTAAATGATATCCGACTTAAGATAGGCGAGGCGAGGCGATAGTGACACCTAGGTCTGATGTAAAAAAAACCTCGGCGCTGTCCTAGACACCACCTTATCAATGGAGGAACAAGTCAGATCTGTGGTGAGAAAGATGTATTACAACATCAGAAGAATCTCGAAAGTCAAACACCATCTGACTCGAAAAGCTTGCGCAAATGCCATCAACGCAACAGTCATCTCTCATCTTGACTTCCACAATGCCCTTCTCCTTGGCCTAACAAACCGACCCATACATCAGTTACAAGTGGCTCAGGACAAAATAAACTATATCTGTTTCCGGTTTCCCTACCCATCCAACAGTTTTGCTGCCGACCCGAAATATTTTATTGAAGAGACTGCAAAAACCTAGATCCCATGTCACAGTAGGTGTGGCATGTACAAGATCCCTCTCTGCTCAAAGGCCATAAGCGCCGAGCATTGGCCTAACTTTGCAGCCCTTCACTGGCCATGGTGACGTCTCGATATGAAAGATTCTCGAGCAGGACGTTAAACAATATTTAATCAATCAATAAATTTTTTGAACAATTAAGTTTTCTTTTCACATCATTCATTCTTTGTTCATCAAAACGAAACCTAGGGATTGCTTTATTTCCATACCGGTATTGACTTCCAAATACAGATTCTGTAAACAGGTTGAATTTGACTGTACTCATTAGATACATTTTGAACTCATCAATCATGATCATATCAAACAAAAGACCTGCAGACCTTATTGGTCATCTGAATACCATATAAAAGTATCACTTTACACAGTATATCATATCTTACATTAACACTATATGGCTATTTAATTTGGATCCGCCCTAGATTCAGAACTCTTGGGTTGCCAAATTCACAACTTTAGTACAACCCTTTTTGCTTTCCCAAGATATCCCACCGGTCGCGGTAGATCAGTGGTTAGAGCGTTCTCTTCGTAACCGGGAGGTCGTGAGTTCGAGCCCCGCTCGTGCCATGGCCGCGTCAAACCTAAGACGAAAAATAGGTGGTGATTGCTCCTTCGCCAATTGTTCGGCATTTAGAAGTGAGAATCACGGGTTGTTCGGATATGACCTAAAAACGGAGGTCCCGTGTCACGGTATGCGTTGGCACATTAAAGAACCCTCACTGCTACGGCCCTGAGGGCTAAGCACAGCTGGTTACGTATCAATATGAGTGAAAAATTCTCGACGGGACGTAAAACAAACAAACATACAAACGGTTTTAAGAAAGCATAAAAAATAAGAGAAATCTTACACCAATTAAAATATACAAATGTCAATATACAACCTTCAATTTGCAGTAATGCGACATTAATTTTTTTTTTACATCTATACGAAATCAACTTCACTGTATCATATAGTACATTTGTGTCATCTCTGTCTATTTGCTTTAAATCGGAATTTTTTTCAAGACATACACAATAGCTACTATACAAGGGAAAATAATCTTCTAGTTTAAGGTCCAATTTCAATAAAAAGTGATTAGAAATTGAAATTCGAGCACTTACTCATTCTGTATAAACATTCCTCAGTAGTGAAGTGAATCCAGGTATCTATATCTATACAGAAACAAGTTTCACTTAATGTCTGTGGTTCAAAACCGTGTATTTTGTCTTTCTCCTTGAACTTTGCGTGTTAATTGATTGATCGTATGCTTTACGTCCCGTTGAGAATTTTTCCCTCATATTGAGACGTCATCAGCTGTAGGTGAAGTACCACAAATTTAAACCCATGCTTAGTGCGCAGGGTCATCAAGCAATCACTACATAGGTTTCCGTTCTTAGTCTGACTCGGCTATGACAGGAGCCGGGCTCGAACCCACGACCTGCTGGTTACGAAGCAAACGCGGCCATACGTACGTTGTAACGTTTGTGACTAAGAAACGTATTATCTCCCCTATTATGGAAGGCGCAAACTGTTCCATGTTTTGCTTAGATAATGAGACAGATAAACGTACATTTATTTACTTTTCCCGTGGGGATCCGGATCATGATAAAGACCTCACTGACTGTGTTATACCCATCGCTTTCGACCTTTATTTTCTTTAGAATGATCATCTTGGTGCCTTTATATATCAATCAATACGATGAAATCAATTCAATGATACGTATACATTGTATGTTTAGTGGAAACAAAAGACTGAAATACTTCATGTAGTAAGTTCTGTGTTGTATAACTCGTATCCTGTCGTGCTATTGATATGGATCAAATTTTAATTTTTTTTTTTCATTTTTATAGTTTACAATGCTAAACTGAGATATTGTTAATCGCCAGCATAAAAAATGTCAGTTAAGTTATATTTACTCCATTATAAAGTCTGAAAATACCAGAAAACTGTGTGATCAGAAGGGAACGACGTTAATAATTACGCTATATACACGAAACATAGGGGAGGGAGACTTGCACATGTTCATCGTATGGCATCATTTGAATGTTATCTAACCAAACGGCGAGCAGCTTCGGCACAATCTAGTCATCTGATGCAGAATTACATTCTAGTTTTGGAAATGATTTTCATAGTAACCCCCGTTTGATTGTTTGGTTGCTTTAAAATGTACGTCCTATTCGAGATGTTTTCACTCGTGTGGCACCTTCCATATCCAAGCTGTAGGTTACGTGACACAGTATTCAACCTATGCATGGCTCGTAAGGGCGGTGCGTTATTTTATTATTAATATAAATAATTATAACTGAATTTATCACATCGTGCATATATGTATGTTTCAGAACTCTTTTTTTACAAATTGATTCCCATTTAGCACAAACTCGGTTTTGAAATACTTTTAAAATCAATAAAGCGGAGACAGTATCTATGTATGACGTAATCTGCTTTATTGATTAAATGTCTTATCACCTGTCTATGTAAATACCATTACACCCTTTAAAGTTTTCAAATCGTTCTACCTGTCTTTTTGTTATTTCAAAGTAATCAAAAACTTAATCATACGGTTAGCTGAAAAAGTGTACCATAAATTGTTAGAAATGTATTCAAAATGAGTGAAAAATTCTTGACGGGATGTGAAACAAACAAAAACGCTAAAAGAAAATATCTAACAAGACGTAAGCCAAACAATTAAATTGTTTAAGTAACACCATACTGCAAATGTACCTTAATAATGATATTTTGACGACTTTCACGCTTACTTATTCGTTTGTGGTATTCCATTTCAAAATCTGCTCGTTAGTTATATTTTATGCTAGAACATGATTCATAATTTCCACAAACATTGTGACCATTCATATATATATATAACACCGAGTAACTGCTTTGGGTTCGATTAGGTAAGTGCGTAGACATTATTTTTAATTTCCATTACATATTTTTACATAAAATATGCAAATGAAAAATAACAATATCTGTCTTTCGTAACAAAATCTAGCATTAAATGTTGAACAAAGTATTATTTTCTCCACTCCATTATATTAGTAGTAGTGTCCTTAAACGAGTTTGATAATGCATGTAAACGAACAACAGTCAGCCATGGAGGTGATCTAAATATTGACTGTATTGTGTGCTCAAATTCAAACGTGTGTCAACTTACTTAGTGGCCATGTATAGACGTAACAGTTAAACGCCGGCAAAAAATAAACTGCTGACCTACTGAGACCGAGGCATCTTAAAGATTGCCTTTTTTTTTTAAAAATTCCGCTAACTTCAAAATCTTATATCATAATATCATTATGTCACCAATTTTACAGCTTTGAATTCTCATCCAGTTTAGTACATATGTGTATGTATTAGAACAGATAAAAAAATGTCGAAAAGTATATGGTTCAAAATGAACAGAAAATTTATAATTTGAACAATCTTGTTGTTAGTCCCCCCCCCCTAATAATAAAGAGCAATAGCTAATTAAAAGTGAAAAAGGGGTATGAAATAAACACCAACTATATACAATAATTAATTTTAAAACCTCTAGGCAATCTCTACGATCTACATATGTTGGTAAAAAGTACCGGAATCAGTCGAAGTCTGCCAATTCTAAAGAAAATGATAGAGTAACTAGTGTTCGTGTATTTCAATGTATAAGTTATATAATTAACGACGGGGTAGATAAATCGCACCTTTGTACATCACATGTGGTACTGGTGTTGATCATAATAAATTAAACTATAGTTTAATATTTTGATTTTATAATGTCATCTATTTAATTGATTTTAATTAAGTTTCAACAGAGGACATATTAAGTCTGTTAAAACTTTAATATTATAAATCTCGTACTTTGCTGAAATTTACAAGATATTTCCCCCGAAAGCATGCCGTGAAGATGACCGCAGATGACTGTTACCTCAAAACGATAGCTGCAGAGATTGCAAATTCTTATTCTTTGTTTAGAATTAATTATTTCCTCAAAAATATTATGTGAACATTACCATAGATTATCACTTGGTCAATTTCTTTACTGCGTATTGCAAACAATTTTCAGGGAAAAAACAGGGAGGGGGTGTATATTATATTTGAGTGTGTATTATATTCCACAAAATATAATATGAGGTTTTAAGTCAGTTTTTGGGATGAAGGAAATTTAGATATAATAATAATTCTTATAAATAATTGGAGAAGAATATTTGATAAAGAAAATCAACATCATGTATCGGGCATAAACGCTCTCTGTAAGTTTGTTGCTTGAACGGTTCTATCGCACGAAACATTTCTTGCACGAAACGCTTTGCCACGGAACGAAACAAATTCTTTGATGGTATAGTAGCACGCCTCAGGGTCTATATATATATATATATATATATATATATATATATATATATATATATATAATCTCGTGGGGATCCGGGTTGTTAGAATAGATCCTCAGTAACCCTTGCTTTCGTAAGAGGCGACTACATGGGGAGGTCCTTCGGAAGAGACCGCAAAAACCGAGGCCCCGTGTCACAGCAGGTGTGGCACGTAAAAGATGCCTCCCTGCTCTAAGGCCATAAGCGCCAAGCATAGGTATAAATTTCGCAGCCCTTCACCGGCAATTGTGACTTCTCCACATGAGTGAAAAATTCTCGAGCGAGACGTTGAACAACATTTAATCAATCAATCAATCATTAAAACAACTAATTGATGTCTCTATGCTAGGAAAGTCAAGTATATATTTTGATTTGGTAACTCCATATAAGCACTAGTTTATGTATATGTATCTTTACATACCATTTCTAGTCCGCGTGGCGCAGTGGTTAGAGCGTCGGGCTCAAAGATCTGATGATCCTTGAGTCGAGGGTTCGAATCCTACTGTGGGACGTGGGTGCCGGTCTTTCGGATGAGATCGTATAAACTGAGGACCCGTGTCGCAGTAGGTGTGGCACGATAAAGACCCCTCCCTGCTCAAAGGCCCTGAGTGCCGAGCATAGGCCTAAATTTGCAGCCCTGTCACCGGTAATGGTGACAGCCGCCGGATAGCTGAAAAATTGCTCAGGCGGCTATAAACAAACAAACAAACAAAAAACAAACATACCATTTCTCCTGTTCAGTCACGTAGCACTTGGTAGAATATGGATATGCACTCTCCGTTTCCTAAAATGAGAATTTTAGAGAAGATATCAAAGATGTCTACTCCGGGTATATTGGAGATCAGGAGACTGACCTGAATGATCCCTATATCCATAGTTCAATATAAGCAATATGTTACCTTCAATATAACAGGTCGTTCAATATAAGAAACTTCAATATCAGTGGAATAGACTGTAATAAGTTTGCTTTATTCACTACAGTGAATCAGAAATACCAGGTACTGTTTAGACAGATAATTATGGAAAAGAAATATGACGGAAATGAAGTTGTAGGAGAAAATATCGATATAAAAATTGTATCGTATTAAATCTTACAGTATCAAAAATGTTGAATGATACACACGTATTAGATTAATAAATCCTTGTCATATCCATCCATTGTCGTTTTGAATCACCAAACGTTACACGCCATAACACAAACATATATATCAGGGTACCTGCTCAACTTGCAGATAAACAGTCTTTTAATTTTTTCCTTGGTAAAGATTACTCCTATTGTAAAGATCTTTTCAACATATAGATTTATCGATTGTTTAAATTTGCAGGCAAACATAACATTCTTAATCTATACAGTACGTCAATCGTCTTTATTGATATCAAAGAAAAACGTACGATGTTTATTTGATTATTATGTGTATATCAGATAACCCTTTTACAACGGACCCTGATCAAAATTTAGCACAAACTCTGTTTGAAATACGTTTCTGATACACTTTATAAAATGGAGATAGTTTTTATGTATGATTTATTTAAAACTACTGTATTACCTATGTATTTAAATACACCCCTTATACTTTGTTCCCGTCTTTTGGTTCATTGATTGATTGATTGGGGTTTTACGCCGACTTGGAAATATTTCAGCCATCAGGCGGTTAAGCAACTGAAATATGGTTGGTTTTGAAAGTTAAAATTTCCCTGACGGCCCCCAGTGAGCCTACACTTAAAAAAAATCAAGTAAACGATCTTTTACGTGCCAAGGGGGTTGTAAACCTTGACACAGGGCACCCTTTAACGCCTCATCTGACGGGCATAAAAGTTAAAAATATGTAAACAGGTAAAAATACATATCATTCTCTGTATGTGAATAGGTTATAATGTAAAGTATCAGATTTTTCTGTAAAAAGTCGCATTCTTTTAAATATTTTATGATAAGATGATATTCAATATTTGTAAAAAGTTCATGCATTGATTGCACATTATTAAAACGTCTATTTCGTGTGGGTTTAAAATCACTTCATTCCAATAGAATGTGTTCTATAGTTAATGGACAGTCACAATATGTACATTGAGGTTGAACTTCTCTGTTCACTATATAAGAATGTGTCAATTGTGAATGTCCGATGCCTATTCTTGAAATGATAACTACGTCCTTGCGTTTCATTACGATGTTACACGATTTGGTTACTTTGATCATCAACGTATAGTTTTATGATATATTTTAAACCTGTGTACGAAATTTTAAAATGTACGATATCATTTTGTAGTGCATTCTTTGTCTGCTTTGTTGTTACCATGGATATCAATATGACTAGGAATCCAACAGAACTCAACTATTTTATTTTGTTTAGTTAGAAGATAGTACTGGTTTAAAATATCTAAAATATATGGATGATCAATATTCATATTACTTATAGACTGTAGAGAATATAGTGAAGTATTTGTCATTAGAAATTCTAATGTACTCTTACGCAAGTTGGATAGCCTTTGCTATCTGTGTTCTAACTGTCGGTAGAAAACGCAGTTAAATGCAGGATTGTCAGTAATAGCTTTTAATTTAACAACATATTGCAAGATAAGTTTTATTCTACGTAGATCTAGAGGTGGTTCGTTTGCCTCAACATACAAACTATCTACAGGAGAGGTTCGAAAAGCTGCTGTGCACAGTCGAAGTCCTTGGTGGTGGATTGCATCAAGGGTTTTAATGTAGGATGGTCTTGCCGCTCCATATACTATACAGCCGTAGTCTAGTTTAGACCGGATGAGAGAGCGATACAGATGTAGAAGAGTATTTTTATCTGTTCCCCATTTTGTGTTTGCAACAACTTCTATTATATCAAGGGCTTTTTAACATTTCTCTTTTAGCATTGCTATATGCGGAATAAAAGAAAATTTATTATCAGAAATGACACCTAAGAAATTTAATCTCTTTTACAACTTTAGGAAGGCCGAGCGATTTTTGGATTGGCATCGGTGAAATGCGCATGCGCAAGCTGACTTTCCCCTATAGCTTATATATTTTCTGTTTACATATTTTCTGTGTGGACCGCACGACCATTCGTTGTGAGCTATGGATAGGTCTTCGATTTTGAAATATGATCGAAATTTCCTACAATTTCACATATAATTCACAAAAATATGTAATCAATGATTAATCAAACAAAAACAGCTTTATAAATTTACCTGGGTCATTTTATCTTACCGACGTACTATATAAGCACACTTTATCTAGGATTAATTATCCTACTGAAAATTATGGGAATTGGGATTTTTATTGTATAGGATTGTGGTAGGATTTTTGTAGGATTTAAGATTCTGTCATTCTCCTATAGGATTATTTGTTTTTGAATGCTGATATCTATTATTCTACGACGATCCCTCAAACAAGAAATGACACGAGGACGCCAGGCGTGTAAGTGAATTCTGTGCAGTCGATTCCTGATGATCTGGTCACTCACTAACAGGCCAGTATCCCTTTGAAGTTGAGACCTTATCTGATTTGCTGTTACCAGGCAATTTCTCAATGCAATAGTGCGGATGAACCTGTCCTGAACCTGAGTTGTTGCCCTTGGTCGACCGGATCGTGGTCTATCCCGAACAGACCCTTTAGCACAATGTCTGGACCATAATCTGCTGATAACAGACTGGGAAGCATCCATTGCCCTTGCCACAGCGACCTGTCTTGTGCGAACCTGTAGCATATCAAGGGCACGTAACTCTCATCCTGTGTTAGACGGCGCATGGTCTGTTTAATTGACGACTGCAACAACTGATGTTCTGATGCTTTCTCTTCCAAATCTTCCTTTTGAGTGGCTCTAACCTTCCAATTCAGAGGCATTTGTGGCACAACACCCTTCATCATCAGTAGCATCCCGTGCAGATCGTGATAGTGTGATTGATATGTTTGTGTGATGAATTTCTTTGGCAATGCTTACTCGTTAAGGAACTATACAAATGGTGTCGTATCCCTTTGTATATATGAACATTTTGATCACAAAATACAGTATCCTCTACTTTTTTGAATAGGGTATATTATAACTGATATGAAGGGTTTTACATTAAACTTACGGATTCGTTGAAAAGATTGTCCTGTTCACCAGGCGTAACCTCAACAATGATAGATGGCTATCTGAAAATAAAGATATAGAGTATTAAGAACGTTGCAATGGCACAATGCCGAAAGGGTCTCTGATTTACTGTTTAAAAAAAATGCTTTATGTATGACTGCTAGTCGTTTTTAATTTGTTATTTAAGCGTAGTAAATTTCAAGTGGTGCAATTGATTACAAAAGGTAAAACGAAGGGCCTATCCGGATGAGACGCATTCGATCGTGACAATTTGTATGTAGTGGAGGCTCCATTTTATCAATAGTTTCTTCATGAAAAAAGGTAGGGATTTCATTTTCAATTGTTTCTACACATTTTATTTCATTTCACACACACACACACACACACATATATATATATATATATATATATATATATATATATGTGTGTGTGTGTGTGTGTGTGTGTGTGTGTGTGTGTGTGTGTGTGTGTGTGTTTTCCGCCACACTCTACAATTTTTCAGTTATTTGGTGGGTCCAGGTTTTGTAGGTGAAGGAGAGAACCCAGATACAATGCATCCGGGAAGAGACCACCGTCATTCCTATATATATTGATTGTTTGTTTGTTTGTTTGACGTCCCGTCGAGAATTTTTTTCATTCATATTGAGACGTCACTCATATTGAGACGTCACCAGCTGTAGGTAAAGTACCACAAATTTAGACCTATGCTTAGCGCTCAAGGCCGTAGCAGTGAGGGTTCTTTAACGTGCCAACGCCTACCTTGACACGGGACCCCGTTTAAGATCATATCCGAAAGACCTGTGATTGCTCTCTCTCACAGAGAAATTGTTATCAAAATAAATTACGTAACCGTTGGAAGTAGTGGTACTTTGAAATGATATTCAGGTAATGGGTAAGGTGTGAAGGTTTCTTGTTTGATATAAGCATGATTGGGGATTTCAAAGTGTGCCTAATGAATATAGTCAAATTCAAACTGTTTACAGAATCTTTACCTGAAAATAAATACGGAGATGGTAATAACCCAATCCTTAGTTTCCTTTTGTTGTTGTAGTGTTACATACCGGGAATAATCCGGAACCGGTTTTTACTTTTAAGTGTATTGGTGTATTTCCACACATGCGGCTAGTCAAAACCCTTCAGTGATTTCTGAAGCCATAAGACATTATAGAAGTAAGTAATATTGTTGAAAACTATGTATGCATTTAGCTTTCATATTGTACTACAACCTTCTTCAGTTTTATTTGCAATGAACTTTTTTTTTTTTTCGAAATAATAATTTTGTCATGTTCGTCTGTTAGTTTGGCATTGTGTAAATTATGGCTTAACCGTTCTCATACTATCATGTTATATTAGTTGACGAATCGTGACATTTACTAAGCTTAATTATGATGAAAGATGTTTGTTTATTTGAGTACTATAACTAGCTATGTGAAACTACAGATTTTAGTCAATTTTAGAAAAATGGCATCGTGTAAATTGTGGAATTAGTTTGGCAAGTAATGTATAAGTATTTTACTATTGTCATTTTATTGTTTACAGTTTTCACCCTCTACGAGGAGGCAATAAACAACGAAAAACCTTTTTGCTTGTAACTGCACAGTTGTTCTTAGAACAATTGATTAAATGTTTGTTTGTATTTCGCCCCGTCGTGAATTTTTCACTCATATTGAGACGTCACCAGCTCTAAGTGTAGTGCCACAATTTTAGAGCTATACTTAGCGATCTGAGTCGTGGCAGTCAGGGTTCCATAACGTGCCAATGCCTGCCGTGACACGGGGTTATATCTATATCATTTTCATTCATATGTCGTTTCGATATATCCCAGTGAACTTGAAATAACGAAACACTACAGAGTCCTCTACATCTGCTTCGTACTTGGATATTTTACTTATAATAGATGCTGGCGGCAAACTAACAACTCGACTTTATGACAATCTGGACGATTTCAATTTCTCCATCGTCAGATTCCCTTGTCTAAGAGGTAATATTCCATCATCACCTGCATATGATGTTTATATCTCCCATGATTTAAAACGCAATGGCTTGTTCTGCATATAATCAGTTTTCATATTGAGACAGACTACTGACAAAGAAGTTGATGTTACAGGGGTTTGTACAATCTCGTCTAGAGTCAGCATTTCGCACATTTTATGGTCGTTATAATGATCTGGTTTATCAGTACAATCTTCAATTAGGTCAAATGCTGTCTGACACGTTTCATTCCATTTGTTATGCCGTTCTTGGCACTTTGATTCTGACTACGAATTACACCGTTTACCTGATCGGGATGTAAGGTTCACGGCGGGTGTGACCGGTCGACAAGGGATCATTACTCCTTCTAGGTCTGACACCACCTCTGGTATGTCCAGGGGTCCATGTTTGCCCTTCGCTCGGATTGATATTTGTATGAATTATGAGATTGAATATTCACTTTTACATCCGAAAGACCGTGGTTGATTGATTATTTTGTTGTTTTCCGTCACACTCAACAATGTTTCAGTTATCTGGTTACGTCCAGTTTTTATTGGTGGAGTGAAGAACCCAGGTATAATGTACCCGGGGAGAGACCAAGGACCCTCCGAAAGTAAACTGGCAAACTTTTCATATATATCGGCGCGAGCATGACGTGCACTCAGGCTTCAGATAATGTTTGTATTTTGCATTGGGATATACAGATATGCACCAGTATATAAAAATGTTTAGATCAAGGCAAAACCAAGATCGTTAACATATTTTCAAAAACAAAATTACTTCGATCATTGCATTCTTTGAACTGAACGAGAGGTTGAAGATTCATTCAAAACACGAGTTTTGATATCAGTACAAAGGTATAAATTGGGAACTAAATGTGACCTCTTCATATACATGATATTTAATCACATGATTACACAAAGCCTTGTTACGAAAGATATAGTCTAATGTAGAGCATGTCTGACTTAATGTGTGTATTGAACCTGACGTTTTAAAATCAATGTCAGGTATCTCAAATCACTGCACAATGACGTCTTTCAGGGTATATGATTTAAATCCGTTACAGTGAGGATGGCCATTGTCTTAACAGCAAGATACTGGAATCAACTCCAATTAGACCATTGTTATTACGGTTTTCGGCCGAACCTATGATTCAGTCGATGATTACTTTAGAATAACCAAAAGAGAAAATGGGGAGATAAGAATACTCTTCTAATCTGTATCGCTTTCTCATCCGGTCTAAACTAGACTACGGCTGTATAGTATATGGAGCGGCAAGGACACCCTACATTAAAGCCCTTGATGCAATCCACCATCAAGGACTTCGACTGTGCACAGCAACTTTTCGTACCTCTCCTGCAGATAGTTATATGTTGAGGCAAACGAACCACCTCTAGATCTACGTAGAATAAAACTTATCTTGCAATATGTTGTTAAATTAAAAGCTATTACTGACAATCCTGCATTTAACTGCGTTTTCTACCGACAGTTAGAACATTTGTATAAAAAACGAAGACGTGCATAAAATCAATTGGTCTCCGAGTAAAAACACATTTAAATGATTCTGACTAACCCATGGACATCATAAAACCCTCATCACGTCCAGAAATACCACCATGGAAATGACTAAAACCCTAAGTTAACACTTCACTTCCTGAATATAAAATATCTGAAACAAATTCCGCTATTTTCAAACAAAAGTTATCCGAAATAAAGCATTCTAAACATTCTACAACTGATGTTTATACAGATGGTTCAAAAGACCAAAATAAAGTCGCTGCTGCTGCAGTAATCAATAACAACGTCTTCTCCGCACGACTCCCAAAAGAAGCAACAATTTATACCGCTAAAGAAAAGGCTATCCAACTTGCGTTAGAGTACATTAAAATTTCTAATGACAAATACTTCACTACATTCTCAGACTCCCTATCTTGTCTGCAGTCTAAAAGTAATATGAATATTGATCATCTATATATTTTAGACATTTTAAACCAGTATCATCTTCTAACTAAACAAAATAAAATAGTTGAGTTCTGCTGGATTCCTAGTCATATTGATATCCATGGTAACAACAATGCAGACAAAGAGGCAAAGAATGCACTACAAAATGATATTGCATATTTTAAAATTCCTTACACAGATTTAAAATATATCATAAAACTATAAATGATCTTTGGCAAATATATTGGGATTTCTGTGATAGAAGTAAACTTTATTCTAATCAAATCATGTAACACCGAAATGAAACGCCAGAAGTTATCATTTCAAGAATACACATCGGACATTCAAAATTGACACATTCTTATTTATTAAACAGAGAACTTCAACCTCAATGTATATCTTGTGACTGTTCATTAACTATACAACACATTCTATCGGAATGTAGTGATTTTACACCCACACGAAATAGACTTTTCAATAATGTGCAATCAATGCATAAACTTTTTACAAATATTAACTATCATCTTATCATAAAATATTTACAAAAATGCGACTTTTACAGAAAAATCTTATACTTTATAATATAATATAACCTATTTAAATACACAGAATGATATGTATTTTTACCTGTTTACGTATTTTTAACTTTTATATCCGTCGGATGGGACGTTAAAGGGTGTCCCGTGTCAAGGATCACAACCCCCTTGGCACGTAAAAGATCGTTTCCTTGATTTTCCAAAAAGAGTAGGTTCACTGGGGCCTTCAGGGAAACTTTAACTTTCAAAACCAACCATATTTCAGTTGCTTAACCGCCGAAAAATGGCTGAAATATTGCAAAGTCGGCGTAAAACGCCAATTAATCAACCGTCAAGTCGAGAACAAAACACGAGATTTTTTTTTTTTCAGCTCGACGGAATAGACCGAGTGATGCTCCGAGTGCACTTTGAGATTGATGAGGTGACCTTTATTCATAGATTGGAACACAACAGGATAGCACCGTTCGCACGGAAGAAATTCGGCTTGCGCATGCACAAGTACACCTTTATCTAATTCAACAACTATTAAGATGTGTGTTGAATAAATATGCTTTATGGTTTATAAAAACGGGTTATAGTGTTCATAATACTAAATGATAAGTGGATAAAAAAATGTTCTTCATAATTTGTGAAAAACAGGTTTTAGTGTTCTTAATACTGAATTCTTAATTAATGTTTTTGTACCTGATTCATTAGTTGTATACATAGTTACATGACAACATATTCACCCAAGCAACTCTCAACAAAGAAGTAATATATATTAATATATTTTTTTCACATCTTAAAATGGACATCATTTGTAAAATTGCACTAAACTTTTGAAACGAAAAACGACATTCAGACCTCCAAGCATAAACACTTTGTTGTCAGATCTATATCGTTAGATCAAGGCACTTTGTTGCCAGATGTATATCGTTAGATCAAGGCACTTTGTTGCCAGATGTATATCGTTAGATCAAGGCACTTTGTTGCCAGATGTATATCGTTAGATCAAGGCACTTTGTTGCCAGATGTATATCGTTAGATCAAGGCACTTTGTTGCCAGATGTATATTGTTAGATTAAGGCACTTTGTTACCAGATTTATATCGTTAGATCAAGGCACTTTGTTGCTAGATGTATATCGTTAGATCAAGGCACTTTGTTGTCAGATTTATACCGTTAGATCAAGGCACTTTGTTGCCAGATGTATATTGTTAGATTAAGGCACTTTGTTACCAGATTTATATCGTTAGATCAAGGCACTTTGTTGCTAGATGTATATCGATAGATCAAGGCACTTTGTTGTCAGATTTATACCGTTAGATCAAGGCACTTTGTTGCCAGATTTATATCGTTAGATCAAGGCACTTTGTTGCCAGATCTATATCGTTAGATCAAGGCACTTTGTTGCCAGATGTATATCGTTAGATCAAGGCACTTTGTTGTCAGATTTATATCGTTAGATCAAGGCACTTTGTTGCCAGATGTATATCGTTAGATCAAGGCACTTTGTTGCCAAATTTATATCGTTAGATCAAAGCACTTTGTTGGCAGATTTATGACACTGTCTGTATTAAGGAATAAAACTCAAAAGTTATTGTACGGACACGAAAGTGTCTCTTGTTGAAATTGAATTTTAAAGGGGCATGGTCACAATTTGAGCTGAAAATTTTGAAATTTTATTTTCGCGTTTTTAATATTTACAATGCTTAAATTACAGCATATACAGATATATTTTGAAGTGTTAAAATTAATATATTTGGGTTCTTGAGGATTCTAAGTTCATTTCTACCATGCAATTTATAAATGTTTCAAGCTTGCCGCCATTTCAAAAACTGGATGCCAATCGTTTGTCAGATTTTAATACAATTTAATTTCTAGTGTGAATGGAGGATCCCGAGTCCATTTTTGGCGTCAAAATTTTGACCTCGACAAGTTCTTACACGGGAGGGGGGGGGGTGCTTTTCTTGGAAATATGTGTGACCTCCCAATATAGTTATAACTTGTTCAAATTGTTATTGTCTAAAACATCCAATGAAGAGCTTATACATTACACATCGGAGTTCACTATTCACGAAAATCATCTCCCGCATGGCCCATGGCTTAACTCAGAACATGCAAAACTAAATAGCTATACCCTAGAACTGAATTATTTAGGCAAGTTAACAAACAATTGCTTTTGATTGTGATGCTGTCGTACTCCACAAGGCCATTGTGAAAGAATGAGAGATTACGCAGTTATCTGGCCGTAATGTAGGAAAATTATATAATATACACTCTTTACTTGATATATCATAAATGTGTGCAAAATGTGCAAACGGTAATTTCCCTCTTGCATTCACACTTTGAACTTAACATCAGTTTAATTTTTTTCTATTCATACAGTGCTTCTACTCCACCTTCAAAGTGGACCTTTCTTTCTCCAAGGGCAGATATGGTCACCAATATGGCTTCCCGTACCCCTATTTCAAATTTCAAATCCAAAATATCAAGAAGAAACATGTCGTTACCTTAGAAATATCAGTCCAACAATACAAAAATCTAAGATGTCTCAATCTTTGGATGCATTAGAAACATTCCTTGACGTCTTTGAGTGGAAATTATCATTTAAAGGTTTTCCCGTAACTTCACACAGACTAAAAAACATCACCCAACACAACACTTACGAGGTCATCAATCTGGACATGCTAGCAGTCGAAAACAGCCCAACTGCATGTAAAGCCTGTATTTAGCAAGTAAACAGATCTGACAGTATATTTTGAGTGTGACGTTTGTCAAAACATTAAAATGGCTGCAATCAGAAGAGATGCTTGGTATGTCAGATCTCTTCTCAGTTTCACATCCCCAGAAATAATGAGAAATATGTGTGGTGAATTTTGTTCTGAGAGACTCAACACCAATTTTTGCACCAAAGTGATTTGTGACTGCAATATATAACAAATTCATAGAAGTATCGATACTGTTGTTGTAATTACAGAATCTACAATAAATGACCAGTTAAGTGATACATTTTGGGGACTAGATCTCATCATACGTACAAAACACGAGTGTAACAAAGAGGTGGAAAGGTTAATCATAAATGAGAACTATGAACCCGATTCTTTTCAACACAATGCTATTGACTTTGAAAAGATTGAGAATATCTTTCAATGTAACACTGATAAACATGTCATGTACGCGTTCAAAGGGATGTCAAACGAAATCAAGAAAAGTATTGATGATTGATTAAATATTGTTTAACGTCCCGCTCGAGAATCTTTCACTCCTATGGAGACGCCCCTTAGGGACCCGGGTTAGAATAGGTCCTCAGTACCCCTTGTTGGTCGTAAGAGGCGACTAAATGGGGCGTTCCTTCGGATGAGACCGCAAAAACCGAGGCCCCGTGTCACAGTAGGTGTGGCACGATAAAGATCCCTCCCTGCTCAAAGGCCCTGAGCGCCGAGCATAGGCCTACATTTTGCAGCCCTTCACCGGCAATGGTGACGTCTCCATATGAGTGAAAAATTCACGAGCGGGACGTTAAACAACATTCAATCAATCAATCAATGATAATACGTTCCAAGTCTCGTAAATCACACACAAAATTAATGTTTGAGAGTCAGAGAACAAAACTTCTTCTGTGTTTTACAGAATTTGATAATAGTAAAAGAAATGAACTGACCAATATTAAATGAGGAGAAAGTATACATATTCTACCCAAATTTACAAATTATACACTTCAAAATTCTCTTTGAATCTATTCATATCATCGGCAGGAAAAACAAACAATCTTTGAAATCTTCCTTTCGGGATTGGGACAGAAAGAGTGCAAAGGACTTTGGATTTTTGAACCCAAATGCAATTTTCATTTCCTGGCCATTTATAGTGTCATTTTAATTTTCCAGATGACATAAATGATATGTTCATTTTGTTTTAGCCCTCGTCAACTTGGGCGTCTACTTTGGTCATGCGATTTGATTGTTGATCGTTATCCGAATCTTGTACAGGCATGGAAGTTTGCGAAATTTCTGAATGTTCTCTCTCATCTTTTCGCAAATTATGAATGTCCCATGGGCATGCAACGGTGCTCTTGAATCCACCATCCTCGAGACATTCCGTACATAAACAAGGTTTTTTGTCATGATTTTTCCCTCGGTGATGCCAACAACTGTGTGGATTATCATCGTGCCCTTTACAGGAAGTAGACACCTACTTTTTTCGTCAATCTCCTTTTTACTATGCTTGAATTCATCTTGTAATATGAATCTATATTTTAGTTGGCTTGAGGTTTCGCTCGACCCCCACGCAAAAAAATCATTTGCGTTTTGAATGGTTACTTTACCCTGTTTCATGTCGTTATCAGCATTTCGTTTTGTCATCCCGTCATAGGGTACTTCCATGCCCGGACTCAAATAATGCCAGGAAGCTTTTACATCGAAAAGTGTTTCGAAGCAACTTATGACATCAAATATCGATTTATTCCTATATTGGGAAACCGGGGAATCCGTCCAGAAACGAATATTGGTGAGGGTAGGATTACTTTGCTTTAAGGAAACCACGAGTCCTTGATAATAGAATACACCATTCCAGCATTATGTTATAGGACATCTGACACATACACTACACTGGCATGCGATAATGATCCATCTGTTGATCGAAGGTAGGTAATCGTTGGTAATGCAAGGTAAATATGTAGCATTCCAGTACGCTGGTTGAATTTCATCAAGGTTTTGACACGAATAATTCTCAGCAAAGTCCATTTGCACAAGTGCGTGGTTAATTGGAAGACCATCTTTCATTTTATGGACAGCTTGATACTGAGTTTTTACCCTGTTGACATGTCCTCTGAATTCATTGTATTTTTTCTTCACTTCTTCTTTAAACTCCTCTTTAGTTTTCTGTACATCTACAATTCTCATATTTTCTTTTCCGTTGTCCAGTTTAACCCTTTTCCACTGCTTGTACTCTATTTCATCTTCTTTGATTTTCTCTAAATCCTCTTCAAGACCTTTTTCATGGGTCATTATATATTTGCCATGACTAAGTACTGTTGACAGCTCCGAGGAGTTTCATGCATCGAAGCAGTAGAGCAAAGTCTTGGTGTCTTTGGCAAAGACAAGTATTTCGTGATGCATAATTGACCAAGGTTATGTACTTTGGTCTATAATGGGCAAAAGTTGCCAATGAAACTTTGTAGGCATGTTCAGCAGAAACTTCAGGTGGATGTTATGAAGATAATCATTCAGAATTCGCTTTTGTTCCATCACTTTGTTATCTTTCAAGGCATCAGCCTTTCCAGACATGCATCGGGAGTTATCGTCTCTTGAGAGAAAAGACTCTATGTCAATGGCAATAGATCTGCAATACAACGTCTCCATGTGAGTGAAAGATTCTCGAGTGGGACGTTAAACAATAATATAATCAATCAAATAATCTGCAATGCAAGAGGTTCCTTGGTTGTCTTTTGAAATTTAGTTCTTTAGAGTATTTCCTAATTGAGTGTGTTGACCGCTTGAGTTCAGTCATAAGTCTGTATTTCTTTACAATTTGCCCAGAGACTTCACTTCCTAGGGTTTTTGTTAATTGCTGATTTAATTTCATTTGACACACATTCTGCATACAGCAATGTTTTTCTTTATTGGCTGCAATTCTGTCCTCTTGGAATTTAAAATGGCCTGTTTCATTAAAGATTCCGTCTTGCTTCGTTGCGTTTGAGGGGTTTTCAACTCTCTTATTCCGTTCTCTTTCGATAATCTTTCTTGAGTACTTCAGCTTTTTTTATTTTTATTTTTTATTTTATCTTTTTTGCAATACGTCATTTTGGTCCCTTAAGGAGCGAATGTTGTTATTGTCTCGCTGTATTGTATGCGTTTTTGCCCGCCCGATATACGGCCTGTTAAAGGCGGCAATTTAACAACCATAGGAGAGCATAGTACAGTCGATGAGACACCATTTTCATCATCTATGGTAGAACTTATACTCTTTGAATATTTGTAGCACTGTTCTCTTCTCCATGATTTTTCAACAGTTTTTGTCTTTTTCTTTGTCTTTTTCTTCTCATCCTTTCTCTTCTGTTATTTCTGTCTTTTTTGGATAGTTGTTCAATTGGTTGATAGTAAGATTTAGTTCTTTTGCCTTCTTTCTCAAGCCACTCTTCGCCTAGGGTTGCCCTTTTCCTTTCTCTATACTCTTTCATTCTTTGAGACTTTGATTTTGCCATCTGTAACATACCAGTCAATGTCTGAGTAAATCAATTACCACGAAAGCTAAATATTTTATTTTGAAACTTTTTAATAATAATCTGGGTATATTTGCAAATAATAATTATTGTTATGTTAAATATACACATTCAAGAGTACAAAATTTCAGTAATTTAATTTTGATAAAGAAAGATAATATTCTGTAAATTACGGGACGAAAAATTTATAGACTTATAGTTTCTTTATTTGACTTTTCTTATACAGCTAGCATGTCAGATTTGATAAAAATCTATTTATAGAACTGTAAAACATAAAAGTTATAACTCAAACGCAGAAAATAAGTATATTCTGTACAAAAGGTTTTTGTTGTTAATCTTTTTTTTGTTTTGTTTACCTCTCAGTGAGAAATAATCGCTTTGATTTACTGAGTTATTAATTTGATACATTATCAAATAAAATAAAACACATTTAGGTTATACACACCCGTAAATAAAAATTAATTCGAAAATTGAAAACATAAACATTTGGGTAATTTACGGGACATAGAGCTGTAATTAACGGGACAATATAATAGCGCCATTTTGTTTACCTCTGCATGTCTATTCGACCAAAATACAGTGTTCCGTACATTGCGAATGAATCACATTATTGCATGAAAGACATATTTTTTTTCCTTTTGATAAAATAAACAAACAAAAAAAAAACATGATATATAAAAGACATACCTTTTTGTCACTAATTATCCTTTGGATAAGAATTTACAAACTCATCCCGCCTGTAGACTTTCTTTCGACTTCTTGTCGTATGACGTAATAAGTACACGTGGCTGAAAAAAAATATAAAGGTTTCCGATCTCTATGTAATTTTTTCTTAAAATAGATATTCTTGATAAAATAGCTGTACTAAAATAAGGACTCGTAAATTACGTCCCGTTGGTTACTTTTCTCGACAAAAAACTATAAAATCTCCATATTTTGTGTTTATACCTATCTGAATTTCGATTTTTTTTTAATTTCTGCATGATCAAAATAAACACCAATAATCTCTCATCAATTTTAAGGGGTAGGCCCTGCAGGCTCGTCCCGTATGATTACATTCTTAACTCAGCATACTAATTTTTTGTGTAATCTCTGTTTTGTAACTTTTTTATTGCTCACAGCTTGATGGAAATCTTTATGAAATCAAATAAACTAGATAATATATTATTGATAAAAATGTTTTTTACCTTTTTCTGAAAGATAAAGCATACTGAATTTTTAAGAAGTAAATTGGACTCGTTGATTACATGTGATTTGGCGACACAATTCATCAGTCTTTTATTCGTTTGGAGTTATTTGTGACGTATCAAACTTTTTTTTACATATTCAACTATCCACTCCAATCTTTAGTAAACACTCGCCATTTGACCGCACAATGTGACCTTTATATTTCTAACGTGGACTTGAAAATAAAAACTTCAAACGGCGATAAGGGTTGTTTCTAGTGCTTGCGTACTTGGGGCTCTGTTATACATAAATTCATGTTACAATGTCTTTCTTTTCAGTTTTTAAATTTGTTATGTCTTCCTCAACATTTCTTCCTCTAAAACAATTTGCAATTTGAAGATCAGAATTGAAATCTAAATACTGGCCACATTGACTTGCTGTTTTATATGAAAATCAGTGTGATTTGTTAATGTTAAAGAACGGGTAAATAGAGATAACTCTGTATAGTTAAGTATAATCAATCGTTTCGAAATAGCCATTTGAATTATCTCCCTTACCTATAGCACCCAACGCTAAGACATCCACGACACTGAAACCAAAAGGCGCTAACACAATGACTGTGCTATGATGGAGACGATTTTAAAGATTTTTGAGATTCCCTATTTTCAAATATTATGTAAAATTTTAGCTTCACCTCAAGCCAAGGGTAAAACAAAACACATGAAGAGGAGTTGACCAAACGTGACTGTAACAGATTTATTTTTCTGTATCATCAATGTACCGCAGTTTGCAAATCATTTACTCTTCCTAACCACCACCCCACCCCACCCCCCACCCCCCTCCAACTCATTTTTTTCCAAGTGCGTCGTTGGTCGCTTATGTCCACCACTTCAGTTTATCCTCTCACTTCACTGTATGGCACACGAAGTTCTCTATACAAATAAGCATTATATACATGGTGCACGTAAAATATAGAAGTGGTTTAGCTGCATAACATGAATTATGGGGGACAGATTTTGTCATCAATTCTAGATATGAAACTACACAATTTGACAAGTACATTGGAGTCAGCAGTTGACAATAATTAAAAAAATTTGTAAAAATTTGGTTTGTAACAATATTTTTATACAGTTCTTTTATTTTCGCACTATGCTTAAAGAACTGACACTCAATGATATATGACGCACGTTACAAATATGACGAACCGTCTCCTGTTTTGGAGTACCACGTCATCTTCCAGATTGGAGTGGGAGGCGGTGATTGGCAGTTCTGAATTTAATAAATATCGTTGTAGGATTTTAAGTAGTGCATTTAGATATTTTTCAATCAAATTCTCTTTTTAAAAATACCGCATAATTGACCTTAGATGACTCACAGATATCAGTTTGTATTTTCTGTATATACTGATCTTTATGACGTTGTTCAATAGTAGTTTTTAATCAATTGATATTCATAAAGATTTCCTCATTTCATACGTTGGAGTATCCACAGAGATAAAAAATATTTTAATACATGAGAGCTGAGAGTTCATATAACTTTTCTGAAAGAAAATTGATCATGTAAATACTTGTATAAAATACACAAAATCTTACTAGCTGGACTTACAAGTAGCTTTGTCGAGTGACATATCATTTTTATACACTGTTACATATAACTTTGACCATATAACTTAGGATACTTCTTCTAAATTGAAGGGGGCCCCCGTGGCCGAGTGGTTAGAGCATTGCGCTCAAAATCACAACGCTTCTCACCTCTAGTTGGCGCGGGTTCGATTCTCGCTTGCGCCGATATATGTGAAAAAGTTTGTCAGTTTACTTTCGGAAGGTCGGTGGTCTCTTCCCAGGTACATTGTATCTGGGTTCTCTCTTCCGCCAATAAAAACTGGACGCCACCAGATAACTGAAAAAATTGTTGAGTGTGACGGAAAACAATCAATCAATCTAAATTGAAAATGTATTTTAAAAAAATTTAAGTGGATACACTCAATAATGTCGAGATTTACGAAGCCTCAAATTTCCTAACCGGATGCAACAACCTTATCAAACATACAAACGTATCAATTGGTAAGTTGACATTTTACTGGTAAGTTAAATTGCCTAATTTTTCATACGGCTGTAACAACCTTATTGGATTCAAAAACAATGGATTTCTTAGACAACATTGATGCAGCAGTTTGACACTGTTTCGTTTGATGCAGAAGAAACATCTTCAGGCGATAGAACTGTTGACTCTGAACGATGGTGGAATGTTCTTTAAACAGAAAATATCGTGTTGCAAAAGCTAAGCAGTCCGAAGGAGAATGGAAGCAACCTAAGAGATCCGATTCAATAAAACGTATCAGGAAGAAAGTCTCAAAATGAATAAGTCGCCTTTAGGGTGCAATCTTAATCCCAATTAAAATGTCACTAGTCACTGCTGGTCAGTGATAAGACCATTCCCTTTGTGACCGGGTGGTCGTTGGTTAGACCTCGTACCTTGACCGCGTCAAACTTATGACGTCAAAGACAGATACTGACTGCACTCCTCTAACAGACACTCGACGTTTAAAAGTGCTTAGTTGTTTTACGTCCTTTTGATAATTTTTCACTCGTATTTATATGTTTCCAGCTGTAGGCGAAGTAACAGAAATTTAAATCCATTGGCGTTCAGGACCGTTGCAGTGCGGATTCTTTAACGAACCAATTCCCAACGCAACTCTTGAACTGGCTACTAATATCTTCCTTTTAAATGTTGCGCGTTAGCGAAAGAGCAATCACGCATTTTTTTTTAGTTTGAACGACCATGGCACGAACGGGGTCACGATGCTGTGTTTACGTTTATCAGCACATTCAGCTTTGGAGTGTATTCATTTAAAGTAATCCAATCGTATTTCACTTTTGGGGCTGTAAGTTCGCAAACGAGATGACGCGAGATTCGAATACTTCCGTTGACAAACAAAACAGCAATTTGCTTTATGCTTGCACGAAAACATATAAATTGGAAAACGTCCTACAGTTTTTATCGTTTTCCGGTCGATGCTAAGAAGAGGACATTATGGGAAAAGTTCAGGTCAACATAAACCCATTCAAAGTACGGGTAGTCAACTTGATTACATTTGTAACGACATAGGACATGCGCCTGCATGCCGATCATCAGGTTTTACTTACTACTTTTACTTACATATCTATATAGATTCACATATATTTATTTATCACGATGTATCCATTTACATGTTATGAGTGTAAATGAATTGTGTAATCATACTGTAGAATTGAGTAATCATGAACGTATAAAAATATCCTTAAAGTTACTTTGTTCTTCATCGACACCTTGGACCACTGCATTCAATGTACGTCTGCTGCTTTTCAAACAGGGATATACAACATGGCTGTGGTACACGGCGTTCTCTGATAAGTTTTGGTTTTGCGGACATGTTGTTGGTACCATACTGTAGGAATCGACATGTTTTGTTTGTCACCGGAAAGTTTCACCGGAAGTGACAAGAAACGAAACTTACAGGCGCCCCTATTGCAATACCATTATGTATTACGGCCAACAACACCAAATAAAACACTCCCGTGAGGATCCCAGAGAGTTAAAATAGGTCCTCAGTAGCCCTAGCTTATAAGAAGTGACTATATAAAGCAATCCGTCGTGTGATACCGCAAATAGCGAGGCCCAGTGTCACAGCTGGTGAGGAACGATAAAAGTCTACCCTGCTCGAAGGTCAAAAGCACCGAGCAAACACCTAAATATTGCAGCCCTTCACCGGCAATGGTGACGTCATTATAAAAAGGAAAAATTCTCAAGCGGGACGTTAAACAATATACAACCAACCAACAATTCTAAATATAGGGTACCCAAGTTTGCTTACGACTCAAGCGTGTATGGAGAAAGTGTTAGATTGACATGTTCGACGGGGAACTATCAGAACTGCCACAAACTATTGTGATAATCTTCTTTGTTCTAGTAGAAATCCAAACACGTAAACAAACAAAAACAACCTTTGTTCTCTGTAAAGCATTTTTTTTTCAATAAAATTCAGTCTTTCACAACATATAAATAGAAAAGAAGAGTTATAGAAAAAAAACACTATAGAACTACTACATGTACAGTGGCTGAAATATCACTGGGGAAAAGTGTACATGATTTAAATAGATACAATGTTTGTTTTTTATCTATAGTCGCCTGAGCAATTTTTCAGCTATCCGGCGACTGTCACTATTACCGGTGACGGGGCTGCAAATTTAGACCTATGCTTAGCACTAATGGCTTTTAGCAGTGAGGGTTCTTTTACGTGCCACACCTGCTGCGACACGGGACCTCCGTTTATAAGGTCCCATCCGAAAGACCCGTGACTCTCACTTCGTAATGCCGAGCTCTTGGCGAAGGAGCAATCACTACCTATTTTAACGTCTTAGGTTTGACGCGGCCGGCCCGAGCGGTGCTCGAACTCACGACCTTCCGTTCACGAGGCGAGAGCTCTACCACTGAGCCACAATATGTGTTTAGGACATGCTTAGATAAAATGTGAACAACTTAATCACATCAAAATGTGTATCCCTTGTTATATTGTTCACTTAACCTCTGACATAGCTTGTAAACATATCTAATGAGTTATGCAATTCGTGTCACTTTTCACAAAGAAATTCAGATTTTATCCATGCATGGATGACATTCACAGGATAGTGGACATTTACAGGAAGATCTATCCCCAGCAGAATATGTTATATAATCAACGTAAGGCAGTCGTGTTACTTCTTGACGATCAGGTTTTAAGAGAAATACGTAGTACGTAATATGTTGCACGGACGACTCATACTGTGATGCAGTTGGACTAATTTTATCCCACTCTTTTGTTCTACTTTTACCCTATACTTTTGTCAACTCGTACAAAGTTGCACATGCTATTTCACTGAATATACGTTTTGTCAGCTCGCATTTTGTTGTTTTTCGGTCCCATTGGCTGCTGCTTGTAGCGCGCTGCAACTAAAAGTACTACTATACTAAGTACAATGGAGGGGGCCTCCGTGGCCGAGTGGTCAAAGCATTGCGCTCAAAATCACAACGCCTCTCACCTCTAGTCGACGCGGGTTCGATTCTCGCTCACGCCGATATATATGACAAAATTTGCCAGTTTACTTTCGGAAGGTTGGTGGTCTTTTCCCGGGTACATTGTATCTGGGTTCTCTCCTGCACCATTAAAAACTGAAATTTTTTTTAGTGTGGCGTAAAACAATAAACGATCAATCTAAATACAATAAAAGTAAAAAGTGTTAAGCTAAGATTGATATGGTTAATGCATATGAGTTATTGATATGGTTACGGTGAATAATGATTGTTCCATGGAAACCAATGCTTCGTTGTTTTATCAATTGTTAGATTGATAGTATGAATTCCGAAGGATGCATCCCTGGTCTAATATTGCCAACTTTCTTTCTAAGGTAAACAATGTATATTTTCGCAATCTGAAAATTCAATAATTATTATGGTAATTCGGGAGAAGCGAGTATTGTATTTTCATTTGAAATTTCTTTTACTACAGATTCGTGAAAAAAAAAAGTTTTACAGATGAAAATGACCAGTAAGAAACTAGTATACCAAACGAATGTAGGTAGAAACATTTTCTATCCTAAACGTGAATTACAGACACCAGACGTGAGTTACATATTGTTTAACGCTCCGCTCGAGAATCGTTCAGTCAGACATGAGATGTCGGGTTGTGCATTGTGTATATATATATATATATATATATATATATATATTAAAACTGTGATCAGTAGAGATTTACCCAGTGGTGACCTGTGCATAGCATCATACCTCTTGATTTACTGCGATATCAATAGTACTTTGATGAACGCTAGGGAACATGAGTAAAATAGCAGTACATTTAATTCTTTTGCACAATAATTGTCGATATATTGACATGTGGAGTAATACAAATGTTACTGTAGTTTTGCTTGGAATATTGAACAGTATATCTTTTCATAATTGTGCCTTTAATATCTTTTTGATACCTTTACAAAATTTAAATCCCCATAAACGCACTGCAGTTGTAACAATCCGCGTATAAATTTTGATACATGCCGTACGTCTATTTTAATGGCTAAGACTTCCTACATAAATTAAATATAAGAGAATTTAAATTCTATTTCTAGAAAAATGTATGAGGACATGAACTTCGACGCTTCACGCAGTCTTACATTTCCTAGAGCGATACTGCGCTCCATGAAGTATGGCAGTGTGAAGTGTCGCAGTTCATACTCTCATGTATTTTCAGTGATGAAAATAATAATAACAACAACAGTACATAAATATAGTTGTTTTCTTGGTACCTCCAATGGCAGATTTATGTTACCCTTAATCAATAAATATTCATTCCCCATCTTTGAGATTGTACGCGAAGCTGCGAAATAATTGAGTTGAACTTAAGAGAGATTTTTTTCTGTCTCTCACTCTCTCAATTTCGCAAGATTGATTGTTTGTTTGTTTGTTCTTTTCCGCCACACTCAACACTTTTTTTGGTTATCTGGTGGCGTCCATTTATTTTTTTTTTATTGGTGGACGAGAGAATCCAGATACTATGTACCTGGGAAGAGACCACCGACCTTTCGAAAGTATAATGGCAAACTTTCTCACATATATCGACGTGAGCGAGAATCGAACCCGCGCCGACCAGAGGTGAGAGGCCTTGTGATTTTAAACACGATGCTCTAACCACTCGACCACGAAGGCCCCTAAATATTCATGGCACTTCCTCTGGGGCTGGCACGGCTTATTTCCCATTTGTTGTGTAATAAAATTATGACGTAAAAACAAAAATGCATACGTATTCAGACGTAAACATTGACGTCACATTTCGCATGCAGAACAAAACTGTTTTCTTGTTAATTGATAATTTAATAACAAGTGACTAATCTACAGGGGGTCGGCTGAATGAGTGAGCGGATCGATTTCACGTCAAGTCAAATAATGTTTGTATAGCTGTAACTGTGATAAAACCCGACTCTTCTTTATCAGTTGTGTTAATCAGTATATTTCTGATTTTTTTTTTCTACTAATGTCGATATCTTTGTTAAATTCCCCATAGTATTCACACTGAAATATAAAAATATTTGTGGGTTATTATGTAGACATGAATCGTGAATGCTTTTCTTTATGAAAGACGAAATGTAAATGACTCGCATTTATAAAGCACTGTCGGCTCCAGCGTTGGCATACCCTCCGAACTGACATCTTGTCCTTAGAAGTGCATTTTGAACATATATGATTGTAGGAAAAATTCATGCTCCTGTTCAGTGATTCCGTGTCATTAGAAATATTTACAATTTCCATCTGTTTATGCACAACGTCTAAAGAATTATTTTCAATATTATTAAACAAACAAATAAACAAAACTAAACGAAACGGAAACTTAATATTTCAGAACTGAAGACCCATGTTCCAGAAATTTAAAACCACAACGAAATAAATAAGCTATATTATGTTTCAGTTTACCAAAAAAAGTTACATTCAGTAACACACAAGTTGACGGTACAGAGGTTTCAATAGTCTCGTTTAAAGTCGGCATTTCGCATATTTCATGGTCAATATAACGATGTAATTAACTAATATAACCGGACATTGCGTGAATGCTGCCTGACGTGTATCATACAGTTGTTAATCATATTTATTACAGATTTTACTCCGTTTACCTGATCGAGATATAGGGTTCATGACGGATGTGACCGGTTGACAGGAGATGCTTACTCCTCCTATACCCGTAACTCCATCTCTGGTATGTCCAGGGGTTCGTGTTTGCCCTACTCTTTATTTTGTATTCTTTATAGGAATTTTGAGATTGATTACTGTTCGATATCGTCACCTTTTCAGCCCAATGAAACTGTAAAATTCCTCCACGAATTTAAATGATTCACCAGAACGCCAGTAGACATAGAACCAACAAATATCTAAGCAGGTTAGAGATTATAATGCCTCCGTGGCCGAGTGGTTAGAGCATCGGGCTCAAAATCACAAAGCCTCTCACCTCTGTCGGCGCGTGTTCGAATCTCGGCCGCGGCGTTATGTGAGCAAGTTTGCCAGTTTACTTGCGGAAGGTCGATGGTCTCTTCCCAGGTACATTGTATCTGGGTTCTCTCCTCCACCAACAAAAACTGGACGCCACCAGATAACTGAAAAATTGTTGAGTGTGGCGGAAATCAATGAATAATCAATCAATCAATCAATAATGTCCCCATTTTTCACTTACATTTCAAAATATACTTAAAAACGTTTTTAATGTGATGTCTTAACTGATATCGCACACTTATATTGAAGCAAATTTAAGATTTTAGCAGAAAATGAACTATTACGTTTTGTTATTTTAATTTTACATACGTTTTGCGTTGAAAAACATGATGCAAATGTTTGTCTGTTTACCCTTTTTAGTTGAACCTGATACTGGTGTACAAAAGTTTGGACGTTTGAGAGGTAGAAAACAAAATTAGCGCTGTTTCTCCTGGAGCGATAATTGTATGCTTCAAATTGGTTAATGTTCCAGAGAAAATGAGGAAATTCAAAATTTTCATTATCAATAGAATGTGTCTTATGTCAAAAACTAATAATTAATTTGCGATACACTAAGTCTTGTTTTCTTTTGATCTACAGTTTTACTCAAGAATGGGGCTAGAAGAAGCCCTTATACTACCGTCTCCTGTGCCCACGCTTTTAAAGAAATATTAATCTCCGTGACGTCAGAGATGACCAACGACAACAGATCACCTGAGTGACTCGGGTGACTTATAAAAGTATCATCTGTGTCCAGTTATGTTCGGGTAAATCTTACTTCCTGAAACTGTTGAAAATATCGAACGACAGCTGTATCTAACTAAGGTAAACATCTAGCCTCCCCGGGGGTATATTACAACCCACTCATTCCTTTTCTGTAAAGAAAACTATATATAATATATAACAATATATGGCAGAAAGTCTATCGTTTTGACGATGTGTTATTCACCCTTGGAATATATGCGATTTACATTCAATACTTTTTTTTTATTTGATGTTAGATTATAGACACTTGATGAAGATAGCGATGTTTTATTAATGACGGTTTCTAGGCTCCAGAGAGGACTAAACAGAATATTCCATCGTCCCCTGGACGCTACTTCATATCCTCTGTAATATGAAAAGTCATCCATTTATTGAAATTTTTACAAAAAATGTAAACACTTCACAGAAACACAATAATTCTTGCAATGTTCATTTCTAGTAATCAGGGGAGAAAAAAACGGTATTTCCTCCCGAATGAACCGTTTAAATGTACGGGACATAATTGTTTTCTAATCGATAGCCGTCAATTGTGTCATCCGAGATAGAAGAGAAAAAATCTAGATGCTCAGTACCACTTGTCTGCATGCAAAGTTCAACCAACATTGTCGTATGCTATGGAAATAGTTGTCTGCTAGATTCATCGCGCGCGCCCGTGTCGTCTGCTGATAGAAGAGAGATATTTCGCGCGGTTTTCGGAAAGCTTCGGATCGATCGTGTTTAATAAAAGGATAGAATATACGCTATACTGGGCGTTTGCTGGACTACTACCTATCACAAAACTTGGTCATTTCATCTGATTTAGGTAGGTTTGTCTACATTTATAATGTTTATTAGAAAAAAATTTAGATTTTTTCCCTTATTTTTATTTATCTATTTATTTATTAATGATTGTTGTTTATTCAGCTCGGAATGTATTTTTGTCTGATATACTTCACGAAATTGAAGAAATAAATCAAAATCTGGGCTTTGAAATACCTTAATTTATACGAAAATCTGTAGAAGCGACTGTGTAGATTTGCCGTCTATATTACATCTTTAAAATGTTAATACGAAGAAGAAAAAAACCGAGCAAAAGTAACAGATTTTAATAATTAAATTGAAGCTTATTACCACTTTTTTTTTTTACCTGTAAATCAATGTTGCATTTCTATTTTCGTATCCGTTATTAACGCAATACAATTTTTTTTCTTTTTAATTCTCCGTAGGAAAATACTAGTGTCTGTGATTTTAAAATAATGGTAATACAAATGAATTGAAGTTATAAGGGTAAAGGTTATATAAAGGTTTTAGACTCGCTTATTATTAAATGTCTCAATTTTAATCATTTTCACTTTTACTTAATTTCAAAAAAAAAAAATTGATTTATGATGTACAGCGCTTTAGAGCGATTATTTTGATCGAATAGGGCGCTATATAAAATGATTATTATTATTATTATTATTATATCACCATGCAAATACTTTCGTATCGTAGTTAGCGGAGACGTCGAAGTGAACTCTTTTAAAAATATCAAAAGGAGATTTTTTTTTCAAAGGCCACTGATTATAAATTGACTAATCACCTTTTCTCTCTGACTTCTCCATATGAGCGAACAATTCTCGAGAGGGACGTTAAACAATATACAGCTAACCAACCTTTCTTTGAAAATGAAATGCCTGATATCAGATACTATTTTTTAAAATAAATAAAGCATTAATTTTCTTCACACATCTTCGATCGTGGTGTAAATGTGAAGCTTGAATAGAAAATAAATGCCTCTTGATGCGAAAAACCTTGCAAAAATAATTTTATTGTTTTCCGAGAAAGGCCTTGAAATTGTGTGTCTTAAACTTCCAGTATTTTTTTTTTCTACCGAGTACAATGGTCCTGTGTGGATCTGGTTTAGAATAGGTCCTCATTACCTCTTGCTTGTCGTAAGAGGCGATGATGAAATGGGACTTTCCTTCGGATGAGACCACAAAAATCAAGGCCCCCGTGTCACAGCAGGTGTGGCACGATATTTGAGATCTTTTCCTGCTCAATGCAGCAGGAAGCGCCGACCATGGGCCTAAATTTAGCAGCCCTTCACCGGCCATGGTGACGTCTCCATATGAGTAAAAAAATCTCGAGCGGGACATTAAACAATACATTCATTCAACCCACCAACCTAGTACAATCTGACGGGGGTGGGGGGGGGGGCTTATTATTTCCAGTACCCACATTGCACTGTCTCTGAAACTACGAAACTGTCATATAGCAGATAATATACCTATAATATAAACCAGTTGTGTTCTCTGCAATTTACATTTTACATGTGTGACATTTTTCCGACATAGTTTTTACATAAAATTTAATGTTATTCATTTTCTTGTGAAGTTTGTTTTTTGTTGGTGTTTTTTTTTTCTTTGTTTTTTGGGGTTTTTTTGGGGTTTTTTTGTTTTTTGTTTTTTGTTGTTGTTTTTGCGGAGACGCCCACAATGCTTCCTTATCGTGCTCGCAAGCTCTAACGTGACTTATCATGCGGGTATAACCTCAATGCCTTATTAATCGATGAGAAGAAAATGAGAAACTTCCTTAAGAATGATTAACAGTGACAGGTTCGTCAGTAGATGTTTTCATGGCGTGATGTATTATTATAGCTTTAAAATTCCTGAGCTGAGAGACAGCTTAGTCGGCAAAACTCTTGCTTAGTATATGAAGAGTTGAAGGTTTGATCTCACGGGAAGTAGGAATTGTATTTTAAAATTTATAGCAAATTTCCAAATTATATGGCTATGATATGAATCATTCTGTTTTTATATTATTATTATTATTATTATTATTATTATTTGGCAGAAACATACCGAGTGTATATATATTTGCATCACACCTGTACAAAAAAATGTGTAATTGCGTTTTAAGGAGTAATGCCACATCAGAGAAATATGATGTGGATAAAAAATTGAGGAAATATACAACATTTTGAAATTGAAATTTTCTAATGTACATATAATAGAAAGCAATCTGAAAACATTACAAACCCTTCTGACTCAAACCCGCGATCAACCGTTCATTAGTCGATATGCCGAGGTACTGAGGTACTCGGCAACGTAATTAAATCTGAAAGAAATCGACAAACATTGCTAACCTCTATATTTTCATCCATGTTTCAAAAGGAATTCGGCCATTATGACTCCCAAAAGTCAAAAACTTTAAAATTTACTTTCTTTAGTGAAAAATACAATTTTGGTAAAAAGTATATGGTGTCACGGCAGGCGTTGGCACGTTAAAGAACGTTCACTGCTACGGCCCTGAGAGCTAAGCATAGGTTTTAATTTGTGGTACTTCACCTACAACTGGTGACGTCTCAATATGAGCGAACAACTCTCGACGGGACGTAAAACAATTAATCAATCAATCAAATAATCATAAAATCAAACATTTTACATGTAATTCATTATATCCTGGCTAGCAGTCACTAGTATACAGGTCAAATGTCAATCACAATGGAAATGTAAATCTCGCGAAATATCACCATATCAAACAACATAAGGCATTATATACATACTACAAGGAAATTGTAATATTACCATACCCTCTGGCAAGCGCGGATCTAGAAGGGAGAGGGACCCCCCCCCCCCGGAATTTCCAATTGAAAGAAAATAAAGTCATCTTTCATCCTAACATCGCGTTTAATATTGATTCATCATTTGTCTCGATTGACTTTATTCGCTCACTGGCGAAGATTTTAAAGTTCAAAGTCATAATATAATATGAAAATTACCGTACCGCAATTTTGGGTGCAGATTTCGCATAGTGTCTACTATCAGTAAAAACATGGAAATTCCGAAGGCTTCACTCTGGAACCAGGTCCCAGATCCCCGGCCTTTTGGACCGTCCACCCCTCCGATCCTGATGAAAAAATGTATGTATGTATGATTCTTTCGCTCATATGGAGACATCACCATCGCCGGTGAAGGGCTGCAGAACTTTGACCTTTGAGGGGGAGGGATCTTTAACGTGCCACACCTGCTGTGACACGGGACCTCGGTTTTTGTGGTCTCATCCGAAGGACCGCCTCATTTAGTCACCTCTTACAACAAGCAAGGGGTACTGAGGATCTATTCTAACCCGGATCCCCAGGGGTGCTATGTATGTATGTATGTACGTCGTCCTTGTTAAATTGAAAAGTCATATTACGTTTATTGATCATATATTCTTTAACGTCCCTCTTGAGAATTTTTCACTCCTATCGAGACCTCACCATTGCCGGTGAAGGGCTGTAAAATGTAAGCCTGTGCTTGGCGCTTACGGCCTTTGAGCAGGGAAAGATCTTTATCGTGTCACACCTGCTGCGACAGGAGCATTAGTTTTTGGTGATCTCATCCGAAAGACCGTCCCATTTAGTCGCCTCTTACGACAAGCAAGGGGTCCTGAGGAGCTTTTCTAACCCGAATCCACACAGGACCAAAATACGTCAATGATAAAGTAAAGTTCATAGATTAAGGTGAAAATTGCAATATCTAAAATCAAGGTTAGGGCATTTCACAATTAAATATATTTTTTTTCATTTTTATCAAATGATACCAATGACGAAGTACGTATTCTTTTAAAAATACTGCAATGAAACGGATGAAAATGAGTTACCGTACCTATACTAGATCCCCAAACTCCACAGAATCCCTTACAAACAAAGATACATTGCTGGATCCAGTAAATGTTCTACCAAGCCCCCATCTTTACTCCTTCCGAAAAATATTAACTGCTTTGAATGAGAAACTTCAAACGTACTGTGCCACTACATATGCCAGAAGTGGTGTAAATCAAATGTGGATTCTTAAAAATTCTAAAGAACTTTTAGTGAACTTGAAATCACAAAACTTTTCTCAAATTCACAACATTAAAACATATGATTTTACAACACTTTAAACGTCCATACCTCACAATAAGTTAAAGACCTGACTTTTTGACAACACAGACAGTTGCTTCGTCAACAAAAATGGTAAAAGGAAATATTCGTATTTAGTGATTGGTTATCCCAAAAATTATTTTCTTAAACAGCACTCTGACTCCACGGACAAATTCTCTGAAGTTGGTATTAAATAGATGCTAGAGTACCTCATTCACAATATTTTCCAAGTCTTTGGCGATCAGGTCTTCCGACAGTCTGTTGGAATTCCCTTGGGAACGAATTGTGCTCCTTAGTTACTTGGCCTATTTTTGTATTCTTTTGAAGCAGAATTCATTTAAAAGCTTCTACATGAGAAGAAAAATTCTCTTCCTGTGGCCCTCAGTTCGACATTTCGATATATCGACGACGTTTTATCTATTAACAATGATCATTTTCATTCAAATGTCGATTCGATATATCCCAGTGAACTTGAAATAAAAGACACCAAAAAACTTCCCACTTCTGCTTCGTACTTAGATATTTTACTGAAAATAGATACCGGCGGCAAACTAACAACTCAACTTTATGACAAAGGGGATTATTTCAATTTTTTTCATCGTCATTTTCCCTTATTTATGAGGCAATATTCCATCATCACCTGCATATATTGTTTATATCCCCCAACTGATTCGATACGCAAGAGCTTGTTCTGCATATGATTAGTTTTTCAATCGAGGCTGGCTACTGACAAAGGAGTTGATGTCACAGGGGCTTGTACAATCTCGTCTAAAGTCAGCATTTCGCAAATTTTATGGTCGTTATAACGATCTAGTTGGCCAGTACAACTTACAATTAAGTCAAATGCTGTCTGATGTGTATAACACCAATTGTTAGGCCGTTCTTGACACACTGATTCTGACTACGGATTGCTCCGTTTACCTGATCGGAATGTAGGGCTCACGGCGGGTATGACCGGTCGACAGGGGCTGCTTACTCCTCCTAGGCAACTGCTCCCACCTCTGGTATGACCAGGGGTCCGTGTTTGTCCATATCTCTGATTTGTATTTTCTATAGGAATTACGAGATAGACTACTGTTAGTTATCTTGACCTTTTCATAGCTCTAGATGGGTATCTCTAGAACACAGCGACCCCGTGGGGATACGGGTTAGAACAGGTCATCAGTACCCCTTGCTTGTCGTAAAAGGCGACTAAATTGGGCGGTCCTTCAAATGAGACCGTCATAACTGAGGTCCTGTGTCACAGCAGGTGTGACACGTTAAAGATCCCTCCCTTCTTAAAGGCCCTAAGCGCCAAGCATTGGCCTAAATTTTGTAGCCCTTTACCGGCAATGGTGACGTCTCCATATAAGTAAAAAATTGTCAAGCGGGACGTAAAGCAATATACAATCAACCAATCTAGAACAGATGCATATAACATTGTGAGGTTTTAAGTTTCGTGTTTGAAGATTTCTCCTTTGTTTTCACTATACACCTTCAACCCATTCTCCTGTGTTTGGTGTTTTTTTATATTTAATTCTGTAGGTGCACATTACGATGAAAACACCTACAGGTCGCAGGCAATATCATTGTTTTAATTTTTAAACTTTTTGTGCTGACCGCGTTTCTTTCAGATATGAATTTATTGGGCAGTTAAATAATCATAATTTTCACTCTGTTTGCAATAAGCGTTGCCGTATACAGGAACAACTTAAAACAGATTTATCCTGTGTTGTAACAGCCTGTAGTCGCAGATAGAAAGTCTCACCAGTTTGATTTATATCGTGGAAAGGTATTTATGAAATCGATTTAACTTCTGCGATACCCGACTAATTTATTTATTAAAGCCAGTTATACAATTCAGATTATGATTCATAAGTAAATGAACAATCGTATTGGGTATTTATATGTATTTAACAGAACATCAACATAGATATGTTTGTACGTTTAAGGTTTTGACAATCTAAAACCGCGGGAATAAAATAAACACAGATTCCATACTAAAAGTACACGTTGTAATATCGGAGCGAGAGCAGTGACAAACGATGTTAAGAGAAGATGGAACAGTTAAATATTTGAGAGACACTAATTCTAAATATGACTGCAGTATCTAGAGGCGTTTTGTTCTCATTGTTTACACGTTTTCTGAAGCACAATTTTTAACAAGTACCTGTGGAGTATCGTAAGCATTTTAACATCACGAATCCCCACTACCAGTACGCTTAGTACTTTGATTACCACACGCTGGCCAATGACAACATAACACCAACCCCCTCAAAACAAAACAAAATCTCTATAACTCCCTTGAATGTCAAAAACTTACAATCAAAATAGTGGGTACATAATTTCATTATTCATGCAAGGTATGCACAAAATTTTAATTAAATGTGTTCATTGGTTTTAAAGATATGTCTATATGTGCTCATTCTCGTATACTACCCTTAAACTTTGTTTATGGAGGAGATATTAATTTAAAATTACAATACAGTACATGTTGCTTTGCTAACTTATTTTCACGACCACCGTAGGCTTGAAACGCTATTCGTTCTATTTAACTTCTCATTTCCGGTAAACACGTATCACTTCCGGTTGATTTGTATCGCTTCCGGTTAACTTGTATCGCTTCCGGTTGACCTATATCTCTATTTCGCATGGTATCACAGGGATACTTACCATGTCTGTTTAAATACAATACTGATTTAGATCAATGTGTATTTATTGATTACGACAATGCAAATGGTGTCTCTGATATCAAATCAAATAAATCCAATCAAATAAACCATTTAGGTGAGTTGGTTGAGATATAAGTTCGATACCCGTATTCAGACTAAGATTTCGTTCACATATCAGTGCTTGTTCCCGTTCGTTTGAGACATAAACCCGTTGTCTTCATAGAGGTCCGCACAAAGTTCAGCAAATTCGCTTATAGGGACGTTAAACCGGAGGCCACTACGTTTTCTTTGTAGAATTCTTCTTACACATATTACGAAATTATGCTACGAAACAATTAGAATTAGGAAAGAAAGAGCATTGATACAAGATAAACGGCGATTTTAAACATATTACAATAAAAGAATGTTTGGATTGTCGAAATAATAAAATGAACGGGGAAAAAACCAAATACATAAAAAAAAAACGCAATTATGGACTCTGATCAATCTAATTAATGTCCAGGGAATTGTACAAATCTTGAATTTCCTCTGCTCTGACGAAACTCATTGAAAAATTACATCGCAGAAGTTATGTCATCCGGGAACTGTATAATCCCTGACAATGCAATAGTACAACATAATAGATGTTTATCGTTCAACGATCGACATGTTTATTTTCGTGAAAGGGTAATGGACATCCAAACCAGCTGCGAAAAATATAGAATTTGTATTTTATTCACTTTCGTGACGTATTTTTATTTGAGAAAAGTTAATTTGAAATGTATTCCCCAATGGTTCGAAACACTATTTATAATAGGATTGATGCACTTGCGAATACAAATCTGGCTGCCTCTATAAATATTAGAGGCAATGTTATGAAATTAAATATTTAAAACAGGTGCTCGCAATAGGTGGTTTACATGTCCTCTTTTTCTCTGCAGAACCTTCACGTAAGAAGTACCGTCAATTACATTGCCTTATGTATCTCTCTAGTTTTCGTTTTAGTCAGCAATCTAAAATTGTACACATTCATAGTTTGTAAAAGCAGTTTTATGAGTCACATGTTCACGGTTTGAGACCGAGAAAAGCTAAATGTATGTACACTCTTTTTCCTTCTACCTCTCTACTTCTCTCTCTCCGTCTCTCTCTCTCTCTCTCTCTCTCTCTCTCTCTCTCTCTCTCTCTCTCTCTCTGATTTTTACTTTTATGTTGATACCGTAAAGTCAAATTACCCCCCACACACACATACACACACACACGCGCACACACATACACACGAAATTATTATATATCTACTACAATAAAAAGAACGCAGAGAACAAAACGTTTCTCACCAAAGCTTCGTTCAGACATTCGTTAAAAAACAATTCAACATAACGAGGAAGTTCTACAGAAAATGATTTTTTTTTCCTTTAGGGAAATCAAAGCACAATGACAAAAATTCTTCAATTAAACAACTGAAACTTTAGATAAAGGATGAAATTTATAAAAGCAGTCACTCCTTTAATGCTAGTCTCCGTAATGAGATCCACCCCTTCACTGATCAAGTGGAAATTTTCAATTACTTCTAATGAAGTGCAGTAAGTGCTGTTCGACAAAGGGAATTTTAAATTATCTAACCAGCTTCAGACGGGCAATATCCGTACGCGACGCAAAAACACAGCAGATGTCATTTACTTGCAGATGAGTATAATTTTCAGAATTTGCGGTTTAAGTTGTGGTGACTAAAATAGTTTTGTACTGTGACACTGTAAAAAGTTCGAAGAAAAATATAGCTGAATTATGTTCCTAACATATGATAATGTTCATTTATATAAATTCGAGGAAAATGAGGATATGTCATATTCACGAATTGCCAATATGCTGGTTTTGATTAGATTGAAACCCTGCATATTAAATATCAATTAATAAATCGAGTATTTCGAGGGGGTTTTCACTGCCGTGGGGTTCACATGGTGATTCCCAAGCAACGAAAAATGATTCCACCTCATCTGATGACTTGATAAACGTGCCTTGCACAGCGACACCGAGTGAGCAGTAAGTTTTTTTTTTTTAAGTTTTTTTTTTTAGTGAGCAGTAAGTTATATAGTTTGTACACTCCGTCCTTCCCCTCTCTATCGTTAGGATTGTTGATTGATTGTTTGTTTTACGTCCCGTCGAGAATTTTTCACTCAAATTGAGACGTTACCAGCTGTAAGTGAAGTACCACAAATTTAGACCTATGCTTAGCGCTCAGGGCCGTAGAAGTGAGGGTTCTTTAACCGTCACACGGGACCTCCGTTTTTAAGGTCATATCCGAAAGACCAATAACTACCTATTTTTCGTATTAGGTTTGACGCGGCCATGGCACGAGCGGGGCTCGAACTCACGACCTTCCGGTTACGAAGCGAACGCTCTAACCACTGAGCTACGGCGACCGGTTTCTATAGTTAGGAAAATTTCCAATAGGAATTATGACATTATGTTGTGTTAGCTACTACATTTGTTTGATCAGGCGATAAATTGGATGATTTTGTGGTCAATAGAAGATTTCTTGATATAATTATTTTGGGTTTCGGACACGGATTTTGCCATTAATTTTGAATTATTGTTATTGATTAGTTTTCGGCCTTTTGTATTCGTTGATGATATCATTCCCATGCTCTAATCCACGCATTCAAACCAGGTATGTTACATTTGCATCAGCACCGCACATTTCTTATAACATGTATTTATCATAGAAAGCAATTGGAAAAAAGGACGACTTAATATCATTATATTAACCATTATCTAATAGGCTTGTTGTTTTACGTTAAATTCAGGATTAATTTAGCTGTTATATTTTGTCGTTATTTTGTATAACAGAACTGAACTCTACTGCAAAAGTACGACATAAAAGTCTTCCTCACCCTCGATTGTAACACATCATGACTGTCTAATATAGGTGGATGAATACTGTTATGTGGTATGACACATTTGGGCATGTATATCTGTTCAATATAAATTCAGAATTTGCTTGTTACACAATGCGTGGGAAGAAATGTTCAAATGTTCATTTTTCTAGTCCAGTGTGGATCCGGGTTAGAATAGATCCTCAGTACCCCTTGCCTGTCGTAAGAGGCGACTAAATGGGGCGGTCCTTCGGATGAAACAGCAAAAACCGAGGTCCCGTGTTACAGCAAGTGTGACACGATATAGATCCCTCTCCTCAAAAGCCATTAGCGCCGAGCATAGGCCTACATTTTGCAGCCCTTCACCTACAATGGTGACGTCTCCATATGAATAAAACATTTTCAAGCGGGAAGTTAAACAATATATAATCAATAAATCAATCAATCAATCAACCAATCAATCAATCAATCGATCGATCAATCAATAATCACTTTTAGCTTTCAAATGTCGATAATACTGACAATACCAGTAATAAACAGTGATACACTTATAATGATGACGAGATATAGTAAATATGCCTGACTGAAAGAAAATACTCAATGTTTTTATTATTCTTAACACCATTTTCATTAAGTGTAAACTTTATTTCCGGTTCTGGCATTGAAGTCAACAGCTAAATGACATGTTTGTTGCACATCAGCACGTTCTGTAATAAATACATCGTTACATGTATTTGTAAGACGTCACGTGACAGTACGATTTTTAAAACGCTTCACACTTGCTTACTTCCTATCTATCATCGCTAGTGGTGTAGCTACCATTGACGTCAAAACGCCCGGGCGTACACATCAATTTGACAACAACAAAAAATGACTGTTAATTTTTCATCTTATTATGCCTGATTTTATAGCTATAGTCATAAATGTAACCTGCAAAGCCTCAAAACCCATGAGGATCCGGAGTCTTCGCCCCCAGGGTCCCACCAGGGCCTTGCCCTGGTCCCACTGGGAGCCATAAGGCGGTCCCCAGACCCTCAGCCTATTCTGGATTTTGTCACATGCGTACACTTTACTTCAAGGCTAGAGTCCCGTGGGGACCCAGGTTAGAATAGGTCCTCAGTACCCCTTGCTTGTCGTAAGAGGCGACTAAATGGTGCGGTCCTTCGGATGAGACAAAAAAACTGAGGCCCCATGTCACAGTAGGTGTGGCACGATAAAGATCCCTCCCTGCTCAAAGGACCTGATTGCCAAGCATAGGCTTAATTTTGCAGCCCTTCACCGGCAATGGTGACGTCTCCATATGAGTGAAAAATTCTCAAGCGGGACGTAAAACAACATACAATCAATCAATCAAGGTTAGCTACGCCACTGTTCGCTAACCAAGTATTCTCATCTCCGAGAGTAAATAAATGTTTATTCGAAATATACATACATAGACACTAAGGATGACCCATGAAAGCTCAAAAACTTATTTCCAACGAGGTCCTTTGATGCTTGGATGCTGGCGCTAGGGATCATTAGGTGGGAGGAAACCGGAGTACCCGAAGGAATCCACATGTCCCAGCGGGCGACCACCATACCCTCTCACATAGAACCATTGCCGATCTTAGTGATCAAGCTCGGGTCGTAGTAGTGAAAAGTGAGAGCGCCACCGGGAAACCCACACATTAAGTGAGTCGGACACTTGGCTACCGAAGACGCGCATTATTTTGCATCAGGTCAACAAAATCTGTGATCCACCACTTCTTTGAAAAAAAATTCTGGATTCGATTTTAGTGTAACTGAACTGAAAAGTAGAAACGAAAGAAGAAATGGGTTCCGATTCATATACATGTTTTGAATGTGTTAAGGGGGTATTTACGGTATATTTCAAAAGCTTACTGTGGTAACTACAAAAAATGTAATCGTGTTGAAAAACTAAATAATCAAATGTTGCATCCTTCCCTTCGAAGACGAAACACATTGATCCGCCCTCTCATTGCCTTTATTGTGATCTTCCTAGAACGCGCAGATGAATTCAGGTCTTTCAATAACCTATTTGAGGCTTTGAGAACACAACACAGAATGATTTTATTACTGTAACCTAAGAATACATATCATTTTGGAAATCTTTGGGAATTCCATCAAAAAACCGTTACTTAGCCAGATACAGATTCGTCACCCGCCAAGAACATATTGGTTGCCATATTCTGTCAATGATGGACTAAAAAAAACTATAAAAAGTGATTTGCACGAATGAGTTAAAGAGAATACGGGATATAGACATTCAAAAATTCATATTTACATTTCCAATGTTTTGCCTTTGATGTTCTTACAAATTGTAATGATAACCATTTTCTCAATGTGTTACAGTTGTGAACAATGTGTTACAGTTGTGAACAATGTGTTACAGTTGTGAACAATGTGTTACAATTGTGAACAATGTGTTACAGTTGTGAACAATGTGTTACAGCTGTGAACAATGTGTTACAGTTGAGAACAATGTGTTACAGTTGCGAACAATGTGTTACAATTGTGAACAATGTGTTACAGTTGTGAACAATGTGTTACAGTTGTGAACAATGTGTTACAGTTGCGTACAATGTGTTACAATTGTGAACAATGTGTTACAGTTGTGAACAATGTGTTACAGTTGAGAACAATGTGTTACAGTTGTGAACAATGTGTTACAGTTGTGAACAATGTGTTACAGTTGAGAACAATGTGTTACAGTTGTGAACAATGTGTTACAGTTGTGAACAATGTGTTACAGTTGTGAACAATGTGTTACAGTTGTGAACAATGTGTTACAGTTGAGAACAATGTGTTACAGTTGTGAACAATGTGTTACAGTTGTGAACAATGTGTTACAGCTGTGAACAATGTGTTACAGCTGTGAACAATGTGTTACAGTTGTGAACAATGTGTTACAGTTGTGAACAATGTGTTACAGTTGTGAACAATGTGTTACAGTTGAGAACAATGTGTTACAGTTGCGAACAATGTGTTACAATTGTGAACAATGTGTTACAGTTGTGAACAATGTGTTACAGTTGAGAACAATGTGTTACAGTTGTGAACAATGTGTTACAGTTGCGAACAATGTGTTACAGCTGTGAACAATGTGTTACAGTTGTGAACAATGTGTTACAGTTGTGAACAATGTGTTACAGCTGTGAACAATGTGTTACAGTTGAGAACAATGTGTTACAGTTGCGAACAATGTGTTACAGTTGTGAACAATGTGTTACAGTTGAGAACAATGTGTTACAGTTGTGAACAATGTGTTACAGTTGTGAACAATGTCTTACAGTTGTGAACAATGTGTTACAGTTGTGAACAATGTGTTACAATTGTGAACAATGTGTTACAGTTGAGAACAATGTGTTACAGTTGTGAACAATGTGTTACAGTTGAGAACAATGTGTTACAGTTGTGAACAATGTGTTACAGTTGTGAACAACGTGTTAAGTATAGTACGTCTATTTTAGCGGCTATAATGTAACCGATCTTGAGAGTAATAATAATCCACAAGATGGTTAAGGTCGTAGATTCATTTAATAGCGGAAAAAACAATGAACAACCTTAAATAACAATAAAAACACATAAGGCCAAATACAATGCATACACAGACAAATACATACACATCGGACATATACGACATATATGCAACGATACAAAATATACCTTCAAAGGAAATAATTTATTTTATTTGTTTGTTTGTTTTCCGCCACACTCAACAATTTTTCAATTATCTGGTGGCGTCCAGTTTTTGTAGGTGGAGGAGAGAACCCAGATACAATGTACACAGGAAGAGACCACCGACCTTCCGAAAGTAAACTGGCAAACTTTCTCACATAACGCCGCTGCCGAGATTCGAACACGCGCCGACAGGAAATAATTCATTGAACCAAAAATTACATGTAGGTAATTTATATTACGAAAAATAAGTATAACTGTAGTCAGTTACCTAAGTGCATACCAGTTTATGGAACTGGGCTACAGCTTCCCAAAATAAAGGTGAAATTATCTTATAACTCACTCATGGTGATCTCTTGAAATAATTTATTAAAATACTACATTCTGTACACATACATATTACTCTGCGTATTTAAATTACTTAAAACTCAATACACATTTACTTAAATAATAGAAATTATCTATTTTATTCTTTAGTAGATCTTTCTCTCATAACTTGCACACAAACTTTTATAAATAAAGTTTAATTACGTATTTAAATACCTTATTTGAATTTAACCATGTAATATCAACTACTTACAGTTATGGGTGTAATTAGTAGTTCCTCTATCAAATCAAATAGTACAAGTTTTACTTTGGCGGACAAGCTTAGTTGAATTTAACACCCTTTGGAATCTTTACCAAAACTAGTTTTTCCTGTATTATTTCACAAAACGAAATCAGGAATTCCCGCCATGACTTCCAGTTGGCTATAACAAATTGCTAGAACCAATGAAATGATAGAACTAGTATAACCCCAAAGAGTATACATGATCTAATCCAAGTTATGTTTTAACTGGACCTATACAGATTAAACCATTATATTTACAAGGGGTGTTTAGGTTTCTTTAAAACACAACACAAATAAAGTTGGTAAGTAGCGCAGCTCAATATGTATTGAAGTGAATGAATGTGAATGATTGATTGATTGATTGACTGATTGATTGTTTCTTGCTTATAGCCACTTGAGCAAATTTATCAGCTATCCTGCGGCTGGAATGTGAATGAAAATCTCAAATATATAAAACTAAACTAAGTACAACTGCCACAGTAACAATGAACGAAGAATGTAAATATAAGAAATATACTTGAAAAATACATGAGGGTATGAACTGCAGTACTTCACGCTGGTATACCTGCTCGGATCGCTTCAATAATGTATGCTGTTGTGCAGCGTGTATTTTTTCAATAATGATTTTCGAAAATAATAAGAGTTTTTATAATTGCCAACATGTTATGCTTGTGTAATGGCTTGGGTTATTTCTTCTACACGTGCGGCCCATTCGAGATTTCTTTTACTCATAAATGACACAAATTTTGAACTATTCATGCCGCTCAATTGAAGGTTCTCCATCGCGCAAGGAAACTACATATCCGTTGTTAAGGTCAGATTCGAAAGACATACAGTGTAACTGGTGTTTTCTACGGCTGTCCATTTTTGCGGGTACGAAAAATCCGCAAAAATTACAATCGCAAAACATATTTATCAATGCAATCAAGTATAGATAGGTACAACGCATCCGTAGAAATGTAGAATATAATTGGATACTTTTTGGAATTGGATCACAAAAACTACCACCCGCAGAAAATACCCACTATAAGGCAGGCATCTTCTTTCCAGTTACAATTTTGGTAGAGACCCTGCTGTACATTACTAGGCATTTAGTTTTTCGTACAATTTTCTAGAGAAGGTCTTTGAAACTTAGTCACTTTTGGGGCAGTTTTGGCCCCACTCCTAAGACTCCATTGGGGTCCTGGAATTTACAATTTCTTTCCGCCTTGACCCAAACATCATTCAAACCAAATCTGAAAAGAATTAGAATAGTAGTAGAACTTAACACTATTCACGACGACGGACGCAGACCATTTGCAAAAGGTCACCTCAGGTGACCTGATAAACATGCCATGCAAGAATTGTTGTATTTGCATGTCCAGAACGTCTACAGAGAGAGGAAAAGTTCTGTTGTTGGTAAGGTGCTGAAGACTCCGCTGGGAAAAGGTGCACATTTTATTGATGGTTTGTTTTATTGTCGCCAGAAATAAATGTCTTGTTAAATAAATGTATATCAAGTAGGGAGTTATCCTAAAAGTAAATAAAACCGAATACTGATGTACGCCATTATAATAATATGAAATATCATAGAGAGCTAGAAAGTAATACACTTGTAATGCTAGTACATGTCTGTAAGAGGTCTATTAAACATTTACTTCTATGTCCACATACTAAAGGCATTGTAGGGGTCTCCGTGGCCGAGTGGTTAGAGCATCGCGCTCAAAGTTACAAGGCTTCTCACCTCTAGTCGGCGCGGGTTTAATTCACGCTTGTGCCGATATATGTGAGAAAGTTTGCTAGTTTACTTTCGGAAGGTCAGTGGTCTCTTCCCAGGTACATTGTATCTGGGTTCTCTCCTCCACCAACAAAAATTGGATGGCACCATATAACTGAAAAATGGTAGAGTGTGGAGGAAAACAGCAAATAATCAATCAATAAAAGCAATGGAAGACAATCACTTACATTTACTCAGCCTTAGCTGACAATCTAGAACGATTATGGGTGACATTTTGTAAAAACTAAAACCAGATCCGGAGTAAAAAGATTTTTCTTGAAGAAAGGATATTCAAAAAGCACCAATATGTTTTAGATATCACTTCAGTTTTTTAAGTCGTTATGGAGAAAAAATTTAAGTTTGCATGTTTAGAAGTCAATATTCGCATTATAAAAAAGATATTATGTATTACAAATATGACTATAAGAGAAGTGATTTATGTACCATCACTTTTTAATACTATCGTGCACTTGCATAATAGCTGCACAACAAAATCACAATTCCTGATGATGGATGAAACATCCCACAGCAAGCAGCACAAATATTCTATTTATCTGTATCTACTTTTAATGTTTCCCACTGTGGGACGTGGGTGCCGGTCTTTCGGATGAGACCGTTTAAACCAAGGTCCCGTGTCGCAGTAGGTGTGGCACGATAAAGATCCCTCCCTGCTCAAAGGCCCTGAGTGCCGAGCATAGGCCTAAATTTGCATCCCTGTCACCGGTAATGGTGACAGCCGCCGGATAGCTGAAAAATTGCTCAGGCGGCTATAAACAAAAAAACAAACAAACAAACAAACTTTTAATGTTTGAAGGTAAACAAAATGGAATGTTTGATATCGTAATCGATTTTTAGCTTTCACATTAGTGCTTTATTGTTTAGAGTCGGTGCTTGTTATTATACAGTGCAAGGAACGGTATCTCAAAACACACAGTAAAGTAGGTGCTTTGTTGCTAGTACAAAATGGCGGGCGTGATCGGTCGGTAGGGAGTGCTTACTCCTGCTAAGCACATGATTCACCTCTTGTATGTCCAGGGGTCCGTGTTTGCCCCACTTTCTATTGGAGTTATCTTCAACTTCAACTATGTTTATATCTAAATTTAAGAAGGCGGGGTTTTCGTTGATGTTATTGGTGTTCATGCGTTCTTTATTATGCCGTTTTTAGCTGTTGTGCTATATTTGTTTTGGACACGCTTCTGATATATGGTATCTTAAATGTTTTAGCAGAATATTCACATCAGTAATAGCATGATTATAGACAGGTTTTTTAAAAATTATTTTATTGATTTATTGTAAATATAGTTAATTATACGTTTATAGAAACACTGAATCAGTTTTAAGGATACGTGTTATATGGATTATTAAATACATTCTTCTTTATGTTTTTTTCTGGCCAAATACAGATGTATTCGCGTTAACAGTTATGATAACCGTTTAGCTCAGATGATCTAGAAACGATAGTGATCACTATAAGCAAACGAGATAAATCGAGGCCAATTAATCTAATTTTCACCCCAGGCAGGAGGTTGAAAGCAAAAGGCCACCATCAAGACGGCGATATCAAATTACCATTATAATCACTCGATTTGATCGCGGTTACACACTGTTAATCCATTCGACTGATCACGATATCTTTATACCCAGCCCAGTAATTGATCTCGCTATGAGCCTTTATCGGAATCGATACCATGTTCAATTCAGACTTTATGTTACTGGAGTAATTAATCTGTGCCGTGCTATTCATCATCCAGCGATGAGAACGCTTTAATGCTCTTAGTCTGTAAATTGCAGCACTCTGGATCTTTCAAGTGTTTGAATCTGTCGTTTAATGAACAGAAGTTTCCATCTGCAACATTTATAAAATCACTCGGACGCTTAGCTTGTCAATTTCAGAAGTGGCTAGAGGCCTTACAAGATGGCGCCTGTAATTGCTTCCATAATGCCTCTGTACCCCTTAGGACCATCTATCTCTGCTTTATCCATTCTGCTTCAGGAATTTCTATATATATATAACATCAAAGTATAGACTTATGATTGCTTTGTCCGTGACAGCTAAAATATCCCTTGTGGATTAAAAGTTTCTTCCTTTACCACAAACGTACATATTGACTAATGGTATTCTACTCAAAAGAACATCGCCTAACTATATAAATCGAAAGTACATTGACTGTGATCACACGATTCAGCGGCCAGATGCCGATTTTAATATTCACATTTCTATATTCCTGCCATTTTTTTCAAATGGCACAGATGCACTGATATTAATGGACCCGTCTAAAATATATATACTTTAAACATTTTCACCCTGGTATTTCGCAGACCTTTAAATCAGGTTAAAGATATATTGAATGATATTATATATACATTGAACTTCCTTGCGGACGTTAAGAGTACTTAAATGAAGTATAACATAAATAATTTATTGAGACGTTTTAGGGCTTTAATATTTGTTCTCTCTCTCTCTCTCTCTCTCTCTCTCTCTCTCTCTCTCTCTCTCTCTCTCTCCATAGATTGGGTCTAAGGGAAATTTCTAACCTTTCAATATCAAAATCTCGTTGGGCTTAGGAATTCAAGAGGCTTCTTTATCCTGGGGGTTCTGGAAAAATATAATGACCACGAAATCAATGATTTGGCAGCGGAAACGACATAAAGGCATTGTACCGGAATGCATTAAGGGCAATTCATTTTTTTTTTAAATATAAGATTGGCACGAATAAACCACCACGTGGTCTCTTAAATTCTGCATTTCCAAGGGGCAGAATGAACTCTGTACTCCCAGTAATGCTTTACCGGAGTTGTGTAATTTGATGTTAAATTGACTTAAGAGGAGTGTTCAATACCAGGTACTCGTTAAAACCGTATTGACCAGAATGTCGTCCGCGTGAGCATTCATTGTCTTCCCTATTGGTGCAATACAACTGTCCTGTTCGTGAACATTATTTATGAACACACAGGCTGTTGTAATTTAGTAACAGACGACACACACAGTTAGAACGTACGCTATAGTTGTGTGTCGCAAATGTTTTGAATTTGCGCATGCGCTTATCGAATAAGAAGTCGAGGAAATTAATTGTACAGTACAAAACCTCCTCAATATTCAAACGCTCCAGTGAATAATCAACAAATCAATCTGAATATGAATCCCCCCCCTTAAATGACATGTGCATTTACATGTGGAGTATTTGATCAGAACTGAGTCATTATTTTATATTCGTTGAAAAATGCCTTTTGAAAACAAAAATTGTAAGGTTATTTGCAGTTCATTTTTTTTTTTTTTTTTATCAATATAATACCATGAAGTGCAGAACTGTTTGTAGTATCCTCACATAATTTCCAAACATTTTTATCCGTAGGTGTCGGGGTGATATCACACGTCAAATGCAAAACTGGAATTTTACGGCACAGATAATCAGGTCAATAAAATATGGAAATCGGATTAAATTGACACCACAATAAATGTTTTAGCTCTGAATATGAAATTTATATTTTGTTGTAAAATGTTTCAATATGCTATTTTGTAATGTAACTTAGACCATAAGCATTACTAAAATTAAAAATAAGATTAAAATAAAACGAAATAAAGATTTCAGTTCTGAATGTATATCATTATATAGAAATCAATTTTTGTACAGGAAAACAGTAATTTTGCTTCATTCAGAGTCTCAGGTATGGATAGCAAAAGTTCATAAACCTTATTGTTTTCTGTCATTAAAATAGTCATTCACAATTTTAGAGCAAAAATTTCCGATACCAAAATGGCAGTTGATATTGCTTTGAGAAATGCTTTTTCAATGGAATATACAGCGGCAGAATATGAGATGATGTGAATGACTTATGACCGCATATTGCACGTGGATCGCCACCTCATCTGTAATGTGTTCGACATCCAAACCCGGTTAATGATATCTGTAGTGGTTATTTATAGTAACAGGTACATGTATCTAAGAATATGAGTGAAAAATTCTCGACGGGACGTAAAACAAACAAATTAATGTATCTGAAACAAACATATCACTGAACACGTTTTCTGAAGCTGTGGACAGCATGTATAGTGATTTGAAATCCCCCTTTTCCGATTCTTAGAAAAAAAATCATAAAAATTGACAGACATGCTAAATTCTACAGTGTGTAAAGCAATTTGTTAAATTGTGAAGCCGAATCATTAATAACTCGATAAAAAATACATTGATAAGTGAAATACCAGCCAGCAATGTGCTCCTGATGGAAAAAGATGACAAATCGCTAAATGCAGACGTTGCAGGCATGTAAGTGACACACTCATTTGAAACAGGATGTATCAGTATTCTTTATTGATTTTTTTTTTGTCTGGGGAGGGGAGGGGAGGTATAGGGTTGGATTTGTGTGGTATCATTTAATAACCAGCGTCTTTACCTCAAGGCTACCAAGCTGTAATATCTGGGAAGCGCAGGGTAACGGAAATTAAGGACGGGGAATTTGATACAGGCTGCGATAATTACAAAAGAGAAATTTCCACGTCTGTGATTATTTTTAGGATATTCATAAACGATAAAATTTTTAGGAAACTGATACGTGTAATCGATAATTACAGTTACGAACCTACACGACATAAAATCACACGCTTTGGATTATTTCGAGGGTATTACATAATGATGAATCAGGGAGAAAACAATACGCTTATATCAAATCTCCTGGGACCATCAAGTCTCGTTTCCAAGTAACATAATTTGTTGCAGCTAATCCGAAGACAATTCTTTAAGTTTTACATGTGTAACACAAGGTATGGATATCTATAACTATATACGTGTATATTCATAGTCCTAGCCAATTACCAGTTTGGTATGACAACAAAAAAATAAACAGGAACCAGAATTTATGTACAGAGATATACATAAACCTAGATCAAAAGTACAAATAGTAATAAACGAGTCATGTAATGCTTTATGCATTTCCAAGAAAGTACATTATACGCACGGAATAGCCATTGCCATGGTGCTTTGTCCAACACAGTTCATAAATTTACACAATCTGTTCACGCCAATTATTAGACCATTAAATTGAAAACCGAGTTTAGCATTTGCAATACAAGAACGACACTATTGACTGAAAATCTCTAAAGTGATTACCGAATGCGTCGTACAGGTGCAAAGATTTTTACGACAAAGAACAAGGTGTAAAGTAGGGGGTGCAAATGTCCTTATAAATTTTATTTTTAGCAGATGTCGAAATGGAAAGAAGAGGTTTAAAGGACCATTCATGGCTTCGTGTTTTTCAAGAAAACTGAAAGATGCTGTTTTAAAAATTATTTAGCCTTCAGTGTAAAATAAGAGTGAAAGTTTCCCCACGTGTCACTTGTTGAAGTCATAGGATACGTAAAATTGAGAAACTGAATCGAGAAAATTAACCAAAGCTTAAACCTATACCTTCGTTAGAAAGAAGAACTTTCAGTTTCATCAAAAATACGACACCTCACGATAGAGTCAAATTAGAGTGAGACATACTGATCCGCCAAACTGACCATTGCTTAACATACTGATCCGCGAACTGACCGTTGCTTAACATACTGATCCGCGAACTGACCGTTGCTTAACATACTGATCCGCGAACTGACCATTGCTTAACATACTGATCCGCGAACTGACCATTGCTTAACATACTGATCCGCGAACTGACCGTTGCTTAACACTGTGACCTTCCATAGTGACCTCATCCAGTACAAAACTATTATTCTATATATGATATATATTTTTAAGAATAATTTAGTTTCAGATTTGAAATGTTTTAGCTTTAGGATCCGATTTACACTCTATAGTTAATCCGGATTGACTCGGGTAATTGTGTGTTAACAGCAACGCGTTCATTCCGGATTAACTTGGCCCAGTTCCAAAGTGGCTTAACATGCAGTGCGACTGTAAAGTCGGTGATGGTCTATCCATTTCATAAAACAAAATCAGTGGGGTTCTCTGAACAGGTAATACAAGGCAAATATTTACCGATCTTCAATAGTTGTTTATTTTGCCGACTGATAAAATGTGACAGATGGGCTATAAAGTAACAATTCATATTTTTGTTTTGTTTTGACATCTTTGGGTCGATTTGGGCTTCTGACACCGTCACGCGCGAGAGCTGGCTAACACATAAATACTAAACAGCTACATCCTCCGTAAATACTCAATGTGACTACTCAATGACTACTGAACTTAACTATTGACTGTTTCCTTAGTTAGAAAAAAATGAATTTGTGAATGTCAGGTCATCTGAAATGTATGCAGTAATATTCAGACATCAGACCATATTGAACAACCCTTGCAAATACGAACATCTGTCTTACGTACTGTTTACATCCTTAAAGTAAGTGTTTTTTTATGTCGTGTTGTGGTTTTCTACACTTAAACAAAACGGATCTCACCACGTCTGTAATTCGAAATCTTAAGGCGATGATAATCCAACCGTATGTCGACTTCTTAAGTTAAGTTTGTGTCAGGTTTTAAGATTTTGAATCTATGTGACAGTTCGTAAACACTCATTCTTGTATAAAACTATAGCCTTTTCCGTGTGGGGGGTCATTCCTGACAGAGGGCCTCTTTCCCGTCCCATCCAACGGACCATGAACATAAATGTGTTGAAATATAGTATCGTGCATCCGTTTAAACGTTAAAGTATCAAAACATATTAAAACGTATTGTAAAAGCCTGTCCCTTGCGAAACTTGAATAATAAATGCGCATTGGTGTTCGCGTCTTCATTTTTGACAAGTCTGGTTCGAACTGGTGGAGGGTCACTACAATCTAACATAATATGTTCAATTGTTGCTAGGCAGTCATAGACTATATGTATTCGCACTGTGGGGATCCGAGTTAGAATAGTTCTTCAGTACCCTTTGATTGTCGTAAGAGGCGACTAATTGGGGCGGTCCTTCGGATAGGATCGCAAAAACCGATGCCCCGTGTCATAGTAGGTGTGGCAAGATAAATCTCCCTCCCTGCTTAAAGACCGTGAGCGCCGAGCATTGGCCTAAATTTTGCAGCCTTTTACTACAATGGTGACGTCTCCATATGCGTGAAAGATTCTCGAAAGGAGCGATTAACAATATACGACCAACCAATTAATTAACTTTGTATTCTGGTTACGTAAAGTAAAGAAAAGTCCAACACTTTCAAACGCAATTAAAATCTATCATACAAAACAAAAAACAATATGATGGTGAAAAAAGTCAGTCGATGTTCCTTTCCCCGTCATCATTAGGCATAGTATAAGACATATTGCTCTTCGAATGTCCGTATTGCTATATTGAATAGAGAGTCAATGTTTAGATATCTGTATTGACTACAAAATCAATAATTGTGTTTCTGTTTTAAGTACAAAATCAATGGTTGTGTTTCTGTATTAACTAGAAAATCAGTATTTGTGTTTCTGTATTAAGTAGAAAATCAGTATTTGTGTTTCTGTATTAACTAGAAAATCAGTATTTGTGTTTCTGTATTAACTAGGAAATCAATGTTGTGTTTCTATATTAACTAAAAATTCAATCATTGTGTTTCTATATTAACTAGAAAATGAATAACTGTGTTTCTATGTTAACTAGAAAATCAATGTTTGTGTTTCTATATTAACTAAAATAGCAGTGCTTGTGCATCTGTATTAATTAGATTGATTGTTGCTTTCCGCCACACTCAACAATTTTTCAGTTATCTTGTGGCGTACAGTTTTTTATTGGTGGAGGATAGAACCCAGAAACAATGTACCCGGGGAGAGACCACCGACCTTCCGAAAATAAACTGGCAAACTTGCTCATATATATCGGCGCGAGATGAGAGGTGAGATACCTTACGTTTGAGCGCGATGCGCTAACCATTCGACCACTCTGTATTAACTAGAACATCAATGATTGTGTTTCTGGATTGAGTAGAAAAACAATGTTCGTGTTTCTGTCTTAATTAGAAGGCCAGTGTTCGTGTTCCTTTCTTGATTAGGAAGCCAGCGTTTGGGATTGGAAAGCCAGTGTTTGTGATTTGAAAGCCAGTGTTTGTGATTAGAAAGCCAATCTTTGTGATTAGATTGATTGTTTGTTTGTTTTACGTCACCAGCTGTAGGTGAAGTACCACAAATTTAGACCTATGCTTAGCGCTCAGGGCCGTAGCAGTGAGGGTTCTTTAACGTGCCAACGCCTACCGTGACACAGGACCTCCGTTGTTAAGGTCATATCCGAAAGACCCGTGATTCTCATTCTCACTTTCAAATGACGAGCGTTTGGCGAAGGAGCAATCACTACCTATTTTTCGTCTTAGGTTTCACGTGGACATGGTAAGAGGGGGGCTCGAACTCACGACCTCCCGTTACGAAGCGAACGCTCTAACCACTGAGCTACCGCGACCGGTGTTAGTGATTAGAAAGCCAGTCTGTGTGTTTCTGCCTTGATTAGAAATCCAGTGTTTGTGTGTCTGTCTTGATTAGAAGGTCAGTGTTTGTGTTTCCGTCTTGCTTAGAAAGCCAGTATTTGTGTTTCTGTCTTGATTAGAAATCCAGTGTTTGTGTTTGGTTTGGCTAGATCACCAGTTTTGTTTAGATTTTTTGTATTCAATCATGAATTGTTGTAATAAACCTAGCAAACATGTTCGAACCTCATGTTTTTTTTAAAACATTCTTTTCAGAAAAGAAGGCCATGGCAGAAAACCAGCTCTCGGAATTCCAAACTCAGAAGGTTCTTCGAGTCTTCAATATTCTTTATGGTTAGTATCCACGGTACGTTACAATACCACCAAGTGTACTCTCAAATACAGGGCCTCATCCCCTCCACAGACCTTTACCATTACTTGTTTTGAAAACAAACAGTAACAAAAACGCCTGTTGTTGGTATTTGGTGTCGGTTTTATTCGTTCGGTGAAATTAATACTTCTTATTATGTAACGGAAGGAAAAGGGGCTGTTAATAGCTAGTGTTGCTGTGAAATGTCGCAGATTCTCAGTACCAGCTGACAGAGTAATGCCAGTAGTGAAGATCATGTTCCTTAAATGTTGTGTAATGATGGAAAAGGATTTCACACTAGCAGACGACACTGCCTATCTACTTGTTTCACTCAATCTCACCACCGTTGTTTTTCAGTTTGTATTTGTATTCTATTTGGAAAATATATCTACAACACACCTGCGTGGTTTAAGTACCATTCGAATGTATCTAACTCGTATAAAGAATCTCATAGCTGTAGATGAAGTGCCATGAGTTTAGATCTTGAGTTGGACCTCGGAGTCGTAGAAGTGACGTTTCGTTATCGTACCAACCTCTACCTCTGTGTGTAAAGTAAATTCCGAGAGACTTATGCATCTAAATACACGCACTTGATGATAGTGCAATCACTACCTATCTCAAGCGGTCTTGATTTTACGCAGATAAGGAGATCAATCGTCCTGACTATTAGGTTATGTAAATAAAAATTCAAGTCTGAGAACGACCAAACTCCGAGACTATAAAACTCAATATATATTTGTGAAAATACCCTAATATTTATTTCCTGGCTCCGGGACCATAAGAATTTGATTTCGTTATACGTTACTACTATAAAAGTGAGACACGTCACCAAGGGACGTGAAGTACCACAAATTTAGAACTATGCTTAGCGCCCAGGGCCGTAACAGTGAGGGTTCTTTAACGAGCCAACGCCTGTCGTGACACGGGACCTCCGTTTTTAAGATTATATCCGAAAGATCAGTGAGTCTCACTTTAACCTGTCGAGCGTTTGGCGAAGAAGCCATCACTACCTATGTTAACGTCTTAAGTTTGACGCGGCCATGGCACGATCGGGGCTCGAACTCACGACCTCCAGGTAACGAAGCGAAAGCTCTACTACTAAACTACCGCGACCAATTAAAAGTGAGACTGAGATCATAAGTGATCTTGGGTAAGTTTTATGGTCCCGGAGACAGGCACTCGGTAACAAGTTTTGTATTAAATATTACCTAGGTGCTTTATATGGTGTATATTGAAATACTGTGACTAACGATCTAATTTACCAATACAACCTGTCATTGGGTTAAATGTTGTCTGATTTGTTTCATGCCAATTGTTAGGCCGTTCACTAAACACTGATTTTAACTACGAATTGCTACGTTTACCTTCTTCCATTAATTCGCAAACCACCATTTGGTGACCTGAGCAAGACATAGGGCTCACGGCAGGTGCGACCAGTCAACAGGGGATGTTTACTCCTTCCACAATCTCACGTTACAACGCCTCACCCTCTCCACAGGCTTCTATCTTTACTGGTTTAAATACAAAAACTCTGTATTGTTGATAATTGGTGTCAGTTTTATTCGTACAGTAAAATTTATACTATTTCTTATGCAACGGAAAGAAAAGTTGCTGTTGCATGTTGTTGAGAAATGTCGTAGGTTCTCAGTGTTTTTTGACCAAGATATTGGGGTCACGACAAGTAACCGGTTGACAGGGGATGCTTACTCCTCCTAGGTACCTGACCCCACTTCTGATGTGTCCATGGGTCCGTGTTTGTCCAACTTTTAAATTTGTGTTCTTTATATGAGCTTGATTACGGTTCGTTATCTTCACCTTTTCATATATTAGGACACTGTGACTATGACGAGATATACGTCAGTGGTAGTGGTATCTGTGACCTGAAATCTCAACACTAACTTAAAGTTTTTGACGCTAGATCAGAACGCCCTGCCAAAAAGTGTTTCTGGCATACCAGACATCATTTAGTACATTCGAACGTGTATCTTCACTATTGCCGGTGAAGTGCTGCAAAATTTAGGCCTATGATAGGCGCTTACGACCTTTGAGCAGAGATGGATCTTTATCGTGTCACACCTGCTGTGCTACAGGGCCTTGGTTTTGAGGTCTCATCCGAAGACCTGCCTCATTTAGTCGCCTCTTACAACAAGCAAGGGGTTCTGAGGACCTGTTCTAACCCGGAATTCCGGTAATCAAAACATAATGCTAAATACTCATGTAAAATATTTGCAACAATGCTGTAATCGGATACTGTATATTGCTTATATTTTGGTACAGTTTAATTTGCAAAGGAAGGCAATAAATGCATTAGGCTGATGGATTCGTAGCAGAAAAATATTTGAATACGGAAACACCCCCCCCCCCCCCCTCTATTATACAACGGCAAAGGTGATTAATTTTACAGAGTCTATATGTTGAAAAAATAAATAAATCAGACACTGTTTATTGAATGAAACTGTATGTGGATTATGGCAGTTTTGTTTCATTGTGTACATCACATTTCATTGGTAGTTTGTTTGTTTGTTTGTTTGTTTGTTTATAGCCGCCTGAGCAATTTTTCAGCTATCCGGCGGCTGTCACCATTACCGGTGACAGGGCTGCAAATTTAGGCCTATGCTCGGCACTCAGGGCCTTTGAGCAGGGAGGGATCTTTATCGTGCCACACCTACTGCGACACGGGACCTCGGTTTATACGGTCTCATCCGAAAGACCGGCACCCACGTCCCACAGTGGGATTCGAACCCCCGGCTCAAGGATCATCAGATCTTTGAGCCCGACGCTCTAACCACTGCGCCACGCGGGCGGCTTCATTGGTAGTAATGATTGTCGTGTACTGGATCATGATTTGGGTTCACGGCGAGTGTGACCAGCTAACAGGGGATGCTTACTTTTTGAAGGCACCTGGTCCCACCTCTGGTATATCTTGGGGTCCGTGTTTACCCACTCTTAATGTTGTATTCCTAATATGAGTTATGAGATTGATCACTGTTCGTAGTCTTCACCTTTACTTTCACGTCACAGCGTATTCAGCAGTGTTTAGATAGAGGTATATGGACAATGAACTAACATTTACCTTTTATTACTGGGTCCATAGTGATTGTCATAGGGTATTACAGTCAATACAAGGGCGGATCCAAAACAATTTCAAAGAGGGATTGCGACCAGTATTTTATATATTTTCCGCTTTAAAAATTTGGGTGTAAAGACCCTTATATGGCAAAACATAACTATTTTGTTTAAAATGTTTAATCAAAGGGTGGGGATCCAACCACCACTAGATCCGCCACAGCAGTACTTTACAAGGATGGAAACCTTCGTATCATATAAAATTCTAGATTAATGAAACAAATGTCTATCCCCGAAGATCTATCTCTCCCATGTAATATTTGTATGGGTAACATAATATGTTGATTGATGGTCCTTGTACACATATATATATGTCCATGATCAGTAACACTGATTTCGTTTTGTTTATTCTACATAATGAATGACGAGTAGACTTTCTACTTTGCTAACGTGTTGCTGACACAGATCTAGATGTTTGGGAGATTATATCCTTATCAATTCGTTGAACATTTTTAACAAAATCCCCCCCCCCCCCCCCCCCCATTTTTGGGTCTTTTAAGTCGACCTTAATGAAGATTCAATGGATTTAATTAATGACGTATCAGAAAGATAACACATTGACTGTAATTCATTAATAGAGTATTAATTAAATCTGTCTTGTATTCCAATTCATTCTAACCCGCCAGTTTCTGAACGCGGGAACTGCACGACTTGATGACGCATGACGTTTTTGTTTTTTTTCCCGGTTATAAGTGTATGATAATGATATATAGCGGCAAAAAGGGTCCTCTCTCTCTCTCTCTCTCTCTCTCTCTCTCTCTCTCTCTCTCTCTCTCTCTCTCTCTCTCTCTCATAAAGTTCTGATATTTTGGGACTACGTTCATTTATCTACAACAATCCATACGTTTGCGGGCGTATGCTTATTGTTACATATAATACATAATATGTTCTAGCAAAATCATAAAATATCCATACCACTTTTAAAAAAGATATATGGCACAGACCTAAGATATAATATGCATTTAAAGTCCACCATATCCTTAATGAATTAAATGAGAATTGATATATTTTTTCTTCTTCTTTAGAAGTCCCTCGATTCAGTAATTCTCTATATTTCCCTGAAAGGATTAATGTATTTGCTGTTTACATCCCATTCCGGAATTTTTCACACATATTTCTATGCTGACAGGGCTGAAGTGCCACACATTTTGTGTTTGGGATGCAAGGTCGTAGCAGTGAGGGTTTTTAAATATGCTAATGCCTGTCGCGACACGGAACCTCCATTTTTTTAAAAGTTATCTGAAAGACTCATGGTTCTCACTTCTATGTGCCGAGCGCTTGGCGAATGAGCATTCTCTACCTTTGTTTACGTCTTACGTTTGACGTTGGGTTCGAACTCACGACCTCTCAGTTGCGAATTGAACGGTATATGCCACGGAGCGACAGTGACTGGTACTAGTTCAATTGTTATCTAAGAATACATTCAGAGCCGCGATAATGTAGCTGTCTCCCTTTTTAAAATTTTTTTTGGGGGGGGGGGGGGGGGGTATAACTTCATAGGATCTACTAAATGGTGCAGAGTGCGGAAGTGAATCACTCCCGCAACGAATTTGGCTCAAATCATAAGTAAGTGAAAATAACATTTGCATTTCTTACCTGAGCTCAACAATGTTGTTGCGCAGGACGTAAATCAATCCAAAAATATCAAGTGCAGACTATATATTTCTTATCTTTTGTGTATTTTTTGTGTCTGTCAACATCACAACTTTTTTCCGCCATGTTTACTGACTGACCTTGGTCGATTTTATTTTGGGACAGCCAATGAGAATTCAGGAGGGGATCGTGAACTGAATATAGGAATTCCCCTATTTTAAGCATAAATAATGCGGTAAAATGAATTTTCCATCATTAACTATTTTCTTTTATGGTGTTTTAGTGATAAAGTAAGGTAAGTCCGCTTATCTTCACTGATATTTACTTTATCAAGCCAATCTAAACTCCAAGCTTAAGTCCCGTATAATCACGCGAGACCTGCCATGGCTGCTGAACAAAAAAGAAAAAGACTGGTAAACATGCTGGTGTATTTTATCTGGCGTTGATTTATAAATGATTAGTTTGTCATCATGAGTAAAGCATTCATTATTTCTGAAGGAAGTCTAACTTAAAAGCGATCTTTTAAGACTGAAGTCAGCCACAATTAAAAAAAAAAAAGCAATTTTGCTCCATTACATATATCTTATGGAATTGTAGCCCTCTGCAGAAAAACGTCAGATTCAAAAACAAATCGGAGAGGGCTAGATTATTGAGCGAAGTTTTACCTATTAAACGTTTCATATTTACACTGTGGAAAAATGAATGTATGTTCGCAAGAAAGATCAAGAACAAACAGAAATAGATAGTTCAAGATGAAATTGAATCCGAATATTTATTTCTAAAAAAAAACTGTTTACAATTTGAAATCAACGTAACTGTTGATTAATATGATATTGCCCCACGTCTACTTAATTTTCAATGACATTGGAGCCATTGGGGATCCGGGTTGTTAGAATAGATCTTCAGCACCCCTAGCTTGTCGTAAGAGGCGACTAAATGGGGCGGTCCTTCGGATAAGACCGCAAAAACCGAGGCCCCATGTCACAGCAGGTGTGGCACGTTAAAAAGCCCTCCCTGCTCAAAGGCCATAAGTGCCGAGCATAGGCCAAAATTTTGCAGCCCATCACCGGTAATTATGACGTCTTCATACGAGTGAAATATTCTCAAGCTGGACGTTAAACAATATATAATCAATCAATGACACGTGTGATTTGTAGAGAGAGTGCGCATGACAGCGACTGTCACGGCCTGTCCTTCTTGAATACTTCAAACAAAAATATGGAAACCAAGTAATTTGCGTCACTGTATACGAACGTGATCGGGAATATACCGTGAAAAATTATCGACGGGACGTAAAACAAACATACAATACGAGTACACACCGCTAAGCAATTGCTCAGAATGTTTCCCAAATTCAATCAAAGACAACTTGCAAAAATTGTTACTGGTGACAAAACATGTTTATTATTTTGAACCGCTAAGAGAACTTGTATAAAAAAAAAAATAAGTATGGCTAACTAAACACGGTAGAATTTTTACAATTAATTGATTTCATTCACCAATCACATGACGCGAATATGGTTTCTCAGTGAGCTATTGAATAGAAAACAAGGGAAAAAAAAGATATATAATTACTGTAATCAGTGAAGTCCCATGTCAGGATCTACATACTTATAGTACAAAACCTATACTGAGTTGGATTGTTTTATTGATTGTTTGTTGTTTTTCCGCCACACTCAATAATTTTTCAGTTATCTGGTGGCGTCCAGTTTTTGTAGGTGGAAGGGAGAACCCATATACAATGTACCCTGGAAGAGACCACCGACCTTCCGAAAGCAAACTGGCAAACTTTCTCACATATATCGGTGCGAGCGGGAATCGAACCCGCGTGGACTAGAGATGAGAGGCCTTGTGATTTTGAGCCCGATACTCTAATCACTCGACCCCTACTGAGCTGGACGTCGGTGGGATGGGTTTATTTCTAACTTATCTCGGGATTGGACACCCAATTCTATTGGCAGATCGTAACAGTAGTTGTCCAATTCTTGCTTTGTTTTGCTTTCGGGCCATTATAATATAATTGTTTTGTTTTTTTTTATTATTATTGCCTGTTGAAAAAGTGAAGATTTTCGTAAAACTCCGGATCCAGCACCGAGTTGGACTGACTACTACACTGTGAGATATAGCCACAAGAATAGTTTTAAAAAAAGGGAGGGCGTTCTTTCTTTCTTTCTTTTTTTCACTTGAATTGAAAAAAAAAAACTATTTTATTTTCTGTCTTAATAGTATCTAATATAAAGCGGCAATGGATGAAGGACTGGGACAGAGGTGGATAAGAATTATTGTATAATGCCCTTAACTCCCGCATCGGTCTCTAGTAAACATTACCAAACGATTTCTGATCAATTCATATACCTAACCCTGTGACCTACAATACTATTGAAAATTTTGCTTTTTACGTAGAGAACTGAGCCTCGTTTTACGAAAGAATTTACAACCTAAGACCAAGATCTTCTCTTTTGCAATTTATTTTATTCTTTGCGTTGTAAATAAGACGAATTTAGTTTTGTAATTTTATATAATATAATCTTACGAAATTGATGAAGTAAGCGAGTTTTAGAACTATGTAACATATTAAGTCTTAGTCACAAGTTCTTGTGTAAAACAGGGTCCTGATCTTATTTCGCTTAATAATCAAATTTGATGTCAATAGTCATCTGTGTTTGACATGGTATCTGTGTTCCTGGTAACGTAAAATCATCCTACATAATGTTTCGCTTTGTCCAAACGGATCACACACTGGTACATTTTTCTTTCTAGAAACTTCCAATTTTTACAAATAAATCATTTCCGTACATTTTTATTGATACGGGGAATGTTTTCCAAATGATAAATTTTTAAATTTCTTTTTTTTTTTTTATTTTGTTAAAAAGATGTGACATGAAATAAAATTAAATCTTAAAATGTCCTAAATAGTCAGTGGCATAAGCAACCATAAGTTCTAATGGCACCCAATATCAAGATTGGGAAGCATGATGCAGGTAAAAACCGTCAGCTACAAAGTACGCATTTTTTCGATTCCTTCTTTAAAATTGAATTATAGTTATTTCCAAGTCTGGCATCTGAAGTTTTTGCGGTGTTTAAACAGATTCGACAGACGCTGAGGGAACTGACGGTTTAGCGAAATATCTGTGTTCTCTGAGGCTTTCCGTTCCATCGTTAGCTGTTTGACGGCAGCCATCGTAAGTATTGATTTCCACTTCCGGCGCTCATAGTTCCGTGTCATGAAATTCCTATTGGGATTTTTCTTTTAAAATGAAAATTTCTTCGGTTGACGTGAAGGCAAACTTGGCACTACGTAACTTGTGAGCCGGAGTTGTTTTTGGTTTACCGTTAAAAGTTTCGCAGAATCGGCACCTCGTCAATAGAAAACTGTACACGTTCTTAATATATTTGCACGAATTCTTGACATCCTAAGATTGAAATGCTTTAAACTATCTTAAAATGTGTTGCATACAATCCTTTAGCTAAACGAATGCGCAGTAGATTTTAATTTAGATTACATAAATTCGAGTTAATGCACCGTGATCCCAGACAGAACACTGCGTAATAAACTATAATGAAATTAAATTCTGCACTTTTCCCTTTCCATTGTGACTGTTAAAAACTTACGACATTAGATGCAAATAATTTTTGTTTCCTTCTCCTACATTCAGTATCACAGAAACCAATTTTCAACTATGGAGTAAAAAATGAAAGACGAAAGAAGAAATGTAATGTGATTAGAAGATAAACGTTCAGGGATATCAGTACAACACTGGATCCGTAAATGATTAATTAAGTGGGGGGGGGGGGGGGGGTAAATTACTATATTTCGAAACTATTTGATATTAGGTCAAAATTAACTTCATTTCTACATTGTTGTATTGCCTTTCATATTTATTTCTAACATCAGTATAAAAACTAATTGGACAGTAACATGGAAAAATAATTTGTCAAATAATTTTCCTCACATTGGGTGAAACTGTAGTACAGGGGACCCTCAATATACAAATATGTCCAAACCACGTGAGAGTTCTTGTAATTGTAAGTTACAAGTTGTGAAAAAAGTGTCAATGATTTTTTTCTTTCTTCAAAACACTAAAAAGAATATTTTATGGCCGGGAATAGAAAACACCCAAGCTTACAACTTTGTGCACTCGCACCACCGTAAGCTCCTTTTACATTTCCAATGTTCTTTCATATCTTTTAAAGCCACAAATACAACGTCATAGTCTACCAGTTGATGCAATGTATATTTTAGTTTAGTTGGTTATGATGTCATAGTTAATCATTAACTTGTCCTTGGTGGATTCGGGTTAGAAAAGGTCCTCGGTACTCCTTCCTTGTAAAAGACAATTGATATAAAGGGGGCGGTCCTTCGGATGAGACTGTAAAAACCAAGGCCTTGTCTCACAGTCTCACAGCAGGTATGACACGATAAAAATCCCTTCCTGCTGAAAGGCCGTAATCGCCGAACATAGGCCAAAGTATTGCAGCCATTCATCGGCAATGGTTAAACATCCATATGAGTGAAAAATTCTTGAGCGTCAATATTCAACCAATCTGACATAATATATTTCAATCATGTGACCAGCGTCCTAACCGTGATGCCAATTTCTTGCCAATTTCGATTTGAGTGATAGACTACAACATCCCTTAAAGAATTCACACCGTCACCAGTGACCTTCCGGCAAACCTCCATCTCAGTCCTATCCCTCTTTAAAATTGACATATTCAACAGATACAAACTGAATAGCCAATCATATACTGTGTTTTGAAAAGGTCCCCTAAATCCCTGTTCTTTACACTGGAACATGTAACCATTCGGCTAACTGAAAATAAAGCACAGGAAGGGCGTGTCTTAATTATAACTTTCAATTAGTATTTGTAATCCGTTGTATTTTCGTTAATTATTTAAGTTATTAACATTATTTTAATTTTTTAGATATTTTATAAATCTTCATTAATATATATATATATATATATATATATATATATATATATATATATATATTGGATATTTATATTTTTATTAATTTATATATTTTTGCCGTTCATCAACGTTGTAAACTTTGTCGTGGTACATTCCATTATCTACACGCGTGTACTAGAGTAGACGCTGAATACAAAAACTGTGGCAATGATCAGACTTTAAAATAGCGTCATTATGCATGCATTTCAGTTAAGAACAATTCGTAAATGATTATTAAATAAACATGATAAACTTAGTGTTATATTCCATTATAAATGCGAGAGTCATCCCGCGTCAGAGGAATCTCGGACTTCGCGTTGGTTTTTTTTTTTTTATTTCCTGTATAAACGGTTAGAACATGTATCGAGTAGGCAGCTGGGTTAATAGTTACTCGTCTGCAAATTTCACATGTGTGCACTATTCAAGTTCCAAATTATTACTCTATCTTAGTATCTCCATGTACGAAAACAATTAAAGATGCCACTAATGCCGTCGTTGATTTTGTTTCTTACGTTATACCATGAACCATGAAAGTTCTTGAAAAGGTATCGACATATAAAATTGAAATCGGCGAATTTGCTTAGAACATAGATATTGCGTAAATGAACCTCATTTAAAAACATATGATAATGTATAGTAGTTCTATATTTTGTTGGATTAAAAGGTCTTGTCGGAATCAATCTTGATTCTTTTACAAATATATGGTTAAAACTTCTAAGATCAACATTCTAGCAGTGATCAAAATGCATTGCTCAATTACCGACTGCAAAATATCACACAATTATTGAATAATTTTCAGTCAGGGAAAATTAAAAAAAAAAGAGAAAGGTCCCTATCAAATTCAATGGATGCCTCAAGAAGAACAAGAATACGTCGTTTAAAAAAAATTATGATACATACATACAACTTATCATTGGAACAGAAAATTTCACTTCGGATCACTTGATATACCTGATCAAGATATTGGGATCACGGTAGGTGTGACTATTCGACAGGGGGTGCTTTTTCCTCTTAGGTACCTGATCTCTGGTATATCCAGGGGTCAGTGTTTTCCCTATTTTTAGTTTTGTATTCTTTATTGGAGTTATGAGATTGGTCAGTGTTCGTTATTTCACTTTTTCATAGAGCTCAGTGCGTTTTGTGTTCGGGAGGTCGTGGATTTGAACTGCCTATAGTTACAACTATCAAGAATTTTCTCAATAGACATAAGACATAGATTAACATTTTGTTTAAGCTCTGGCTACGATTAAGCAGACTGAACTACATGTATTTTAATGTATTAAATGGGCGTTTCCCGTATGTTGTGGTCGTTGTGATGGTCTGGTTTGCGAAGATGTAGTTTGTTCTTGGATAGAGTGCTCTCTGACGTGTGCGAGTTGTTGGGTCGTTTTTTACATACTGATTTTGAATGTGGATTGTTCCGTTTGTCTGGTCGAGATGTGGGGTGGTGTGGGGGGTTCCCGGTGAGTGTGACCGGTCAACAGGGGGTGCTTACTCCTGAACACTTTGTCCCACCTCTGGTGTGTCCAGGACTCCGCGTTTGCTCTTCTCTTAATCAACATAATAGAAACAGAATATCCGTAGATAAGGCAATAACATATTTGAGTAAGTATATTATATCCCGAGTTGGTCGAAAAGGTGACAGCACAAAAACTTGCCTCATTTACAGGTAAAATTTGTGTTTGTATTTTTCAGATAGAAATGACGACGGCGTTATAGCAAAGGAGGACTTTCTGATTGCCATTGACGTATGTATCTTCATTGGGTACTTACACTATATAGGCACAAATCTGAAATGCTTTGTCTACAGTATTAAACTTAACTACAATTCTGATCTTAATTAGAACACAGACATTACATGCATGGCATTAAATATATAATAGAAGAGACATGACATTATAAACAATTGGGAACAGGAAGGTGTGCGTGAAGAGCATTTTGTGAACAGAGACATACAGTGTACAATAAACAAATGATGCATGTGTCAATTTTAACAGTAAGACATTTAACTCCGGACATGACAAAAATCCTATCATAATCTTCTACATAGAACGTTGGTATGATAAATTGTTCCATGTTTTTAATAATAAGGAGTATTGTTAAATACATGGAATATTTTATCCTACCAATGCACTATATAAAAGGTTTTTTCCAAGCACACTTTATATAGGATTAATTATCCTACTGACAATTATGGGGATATTAGGATTTTTTATCCCATAAGATTATGATTGGATTTTTGTAGGATTAAAATCCTGCCACTCTCCTATAAGATATTCTCTTTGGAGGCTGATATCTAGTATTCTACAAGGATATGTGAGACCAATCTGGACTATGGCAAACTGCTAAAAATTCTCACCACATGCAGTTTGATTTGTCACAAAATCTGTATCATAAAGGGTAGCAAAACGTCTGGACTTTGTCGTGTCCACAGCTATGTATCGCAAAGTTTTATGTATATTGTTTGTTGGGTGTAGGAGGCTCCAGGGGGTGTAGGGGTACGACATCGTATAAAAAGGAGCTAAATATTTTTGCCATATACACGTATATTCGCAAGCTCGTGAAGTTTTAAACCAAACTAGCCCTAGATTTTACAGATACCACCACCACCGTATCTTCAAACTATCAACCAATAAATTCTATATCAATTCGAATACACATCCATGTCTCAAAATGCTTCCTGTTACAAACGTATAATATAACGGTACAAGATCCTGGAAATTGTATCGTGACGTCACGATGTTTATTACATAGAGGGGTACCAGTTTGTTTTTATTGTGTTTAACAATGACAAAGTAGAAGGGAACTTTTTTAGAGGGACTTCTAGAGTGATTTCGCAAAGGGCGATGGAATATGATATATTCAATGTCCATCAACCTCTGTCATATGAAGGAATTATCCCATTACATTAACTTTTTCATGGAATATGATTTGTAGTGATGATGTAATGTTATCTGTGGTATTATCTAAGTTGACCAAAATGCCAAAAAATGGTGCATGATAAATCAGAAAGCTTTAAAGCCGAAGCATTCTTGTTTGCAAACATGTCAGGACAACATGCTAGTAATTTAGGGTGTTGAATAGATATTAAATAAAACAAGCATTCTGAGTATATTGCAGGCAATGCAAAGTCCCCTACCGGTAGGGTAACTCACTCAAAAATAGGTCAAGTGTAACGGAACTCAAACGTGATCTGTAACTATCCAAGACAAGGCCACATATCAAATTTCAATGAGTATACTTTATTCAATGTTGAAAAAGTCCGGAAAACATCAAGCGGAACGATAGACGGACGGAAGGATTGGCGGACAGACAAACGGACGGAAGGATTGGCGGACAGACAAACGGACGGAAGGATTGGCGGACAGACAAACCGAGAGTAAACTACTAGTCCTCTTCAGCAAAGCCGGTTGGGGGCTGAATATATGACCATGTTTTGAAACGTTTTCTCATGGTAAAATTATCTATAACCGTCACCTAAGATATTATTGAAGATAGTTCACGAAACTTCCATAGTTCGTCGTAGACATTAGCTTCATTGCGGATGATTCGGTCTTGTAAACGTGCTGTAAACTCTTTGTAAGTTAAGATGCCTTTGGAAAAATGTGTCATAAATCCATTTCTGTATGACGTCAACGACGATACCATAGAGAGTTCTGTGTGTACTTCTATGTAGTTTTCTTTCCATACTCAGACTAAGGTCTCCAATATTTCACCGTAAAATCAACACCATTTTTGCTAAACCTTTTGAAAGTACCAGAGACACATGGGGCTTTCTATATTTGAAACAAAAACATATTACACACCCTTTATCTATTCATTATCTGAAGTGTGCAAAATTATTTTGTGAAAGAAAATTTGACATGCAACGGATTTTGTTTATCATTTGTCGTAAGGTTATTTGCAGAAAACGTTATCCGAGACTTTAGAGCAGGTGCGTGTATCTCCGTACTGTAGAGAATTGTATTTCTCAGTACTTTGAATTTGACTAGCTCTACAAGCAGTCATTATGTAAATTGATACCATCATGTTTGTGATAGACAGTGACACGGTTAATTGAATACGTTCGGTGAGGTATAATCTTTTTAATGCTTTATGGAGGGTTATTAGTGATAAGCCCAAATGATATTTCTTTCAGTTTAGACTTGTTGTATGTTGGGTAATCTGTTGCCTGCTGAATCTATTCAAATCATAATGACTCAACAGAGATACCCCAACACAGATTTCCATTAGAGACCAACTGGATACGCGCTAACATAAATACTGCATTATTACGAGTTTTACATAATCAAGAGCTATTCTTTTAATCAACTGCTGGTTTTTAATTATAAATGAGGTAAACAGAAAAACAAAACGCGACTGATTGAAAAAAAACAACAGCATCAATCCAATGTGCATTTTTATACCCCCGCTTTGAAGTAATAGGGACTTACATTGTCGCCGCTTTGCGTTCGTCATTCCGCCCTTGTTAGTTTGTAGAGCCTTTGCTGTATGTGTAGATAATGAGCTAATATTTGGAATGTCTCTTTACATTGATGACTTGCACGTCAAGTTGAATTTCATATCGATTGACCTAATTTCACCAAAGCTATTACTCTAAGTAGACTTAGAAAATTTCTAATTATTCTGTTTTTTGTTGCAGACTTTTTCTTTTGGTTGTGCTTATAGAGAAATCAGATAATGAGCTAATTATTTTCATGTTCGTGCTACAAGGAGATTTTTTTTTAAATGCCTTAATATTCATGACGTTAAAATTAAATTCGATCTTCATGCCGATTGATCAGAGGTTCTACATTTAGATTTTGAAAAATTCTAATCACTAACTATTTTCTGGACTTTCTTCTGATTTTCGTTATGTTACTTTAATATGAACTTTATTACCGTACATGTAACATACATATCCAGTAGATTTTTAGTGAGTACCTTTATGATAATAACATACAGATTCAGTATATTTTTAGCGTGTACCTTTATCAGTAGATTTTTTTGTGAGTACCTTTATGATGATAACATACAGATTCAGTAGATTTTTAGTGTGTGTGTGTGTGTGTGTGTGTGTGTGTGTGTGTGTGTGTGTGTGTGTGTGCCTTTGTGATAATAAGATACATTTAGTAGATTTTTAATATTTACTTTTATGATAATAACATAGATCACGTTCCATTTGTTCATGCATTGACCCAGTTCATGATAGTTATCGCTCGTGGGCTTAAAGCAATGCAAGCTGTAACTAACAGTGTTTTTCGACTATAGAATTATAAACCAATTGACACCTGTCGGTATAAAATCCCAAAGATCTGGAGAAAAAATCATCAAATTGAATAAAATTGTTTACGAGCATATCTACAATGAGCTTTTCGTATAAACCGCCATTGCATCGTATACACGAACATGAGGACGATGATTGCCAAACATAATCGGGTTTCACTGAGACCGAGTTCATACAAAGACGGAGACTGGCGTGAGTAACTACACATTTCGGTTGTTTTAAAATATTACAACATGGCATGAATGACTTTAAGTATTACAAGTGTAAGAAAGTAATTAAATTACATAAATGTGCCACTGAAATAGAATTTTATTAATAAATTTGCTATAATTCGGCACATTAAATTGTTTACAAATCTGACACGTACGCAGCGCCTCTCTTTCGAATTTTTCCGAACTGACGACTTCCGAAGTCAGTGCACATCAGAGATTAAGAGCAGGAATTACTATCGGACTGACAGTGATTCATGAATCGACATTTTTGTGCTGATTTGACGGGTTTATTGCTTCCGATTCACTCAGATTCTATGAAATTATATATGTTCAATCACAAATATATATATTATATTTGTCCATTTATTTTTCCATTTATTTACCGATGACACATTAATAATGACACATATTAATAATGACACATTAATAATGACACATTAATAATGACACACATTAATAATGACACATTAATAATGACACATTAATAATGACACATTAATAATGACACATTAATGAACAAATAAACATTGTTAGCGTGTCTTAATAAATAGAAGATCTTGAATGAGTGCTTATGGCATATGGAATTTATAAGCTGGGTTGCCAGATTTAACTGAGCCTTGGCGAGGGAAATATTTCAATCTGGTAACGAATTCCATATGCCATAAGCACATATGTAAAATTCTATTTATCACATAGCTATCAATATACGCATATTTTCCATTTCACATTTCTGTATAAGGACGCGATTTTCAATCTCTTTGCCTCTTTTGAAAATGTCCTTGAGCAGAAGAAATAAGATCTAAAAATAAACACTTCAACATGATAGCTAAATTGAAATTTCAATCTTAGGATTTTAATTTTAAGCTATGTCTCCGTGTAACAACAACAAATGAAACAGGAATAATTATGATAGGTTTGAAGAACGTTTGTAGTAAATGTTTTGTATCTATGTCAGCACGCGCTGACATCACATGACCCTGTGTAATTTACAGTATTATTAACCTGTACTACTAGTTCTTTTTTTCCGAACCTGCGTTATTAAACACGGAAACAGTACTATTGTGTGATAGTTATGTAAATGATGCTTTAATTATTCATTATAAAGTCGCACTTTCACGTTCCTGTCTTCAAAGCCCAGTTTCCGTTACGACTGATGCTAGGAAACAAAAACCAATATTATATTTTGTTCAATTTGCATCCGATGTTATCTTTGACATCTTTGAATTTTCAAATTCTTCAAAACTTGAGAATGTCAGCGGGGGCATTCGACCCCTGTTGATACATTCAATTTTTATTTTTAATTCTTGTAACAATGAATGAGATGTGCAGTATATGGTGATTTTATTGTATAAATGTTTTTTATTAATTACATTCTGCATGTGCAAATCTTAGTTACCTTTTATTACCGTTTCTTTGATGCTTTTTTTTTTTATTTGCCAATTTGCGTTTTATTTGGGATTATGCAAACAAAATATATGGTGCATTTTTCTGACATTTTTCTTTATAATTATACACGGTCTGACCATGCCATTAAGACAACTGTTTGAAAGGTCAGTGAATTTAAAGAAATCTCTAAAACGTTTAGACTTGTTATTTCGTAACCTTCGATAACACATAGTACCGTCTGTCAGGCATTCTTGAAAGTGGTCACTTATTTTCTGACGGGTGAGGAAATTTCGTCAAAATTAAAAGCGCCGAATATTTCTGTTCATACATGTATGAATGACACACTATCTTATGCTATGCCCCCTGCACGACTTTCCAGAGGACGACTTGTGGAATCATTGGCTATTATATATGGTGAACCATGCAGGAAGTTTGTGAACGTGTTATAAGATAAATTTGACTTAAATTCTAACCTCTCCACTTTGCTCAACCTTTGTGCTTTGGATAAGACCGCAAAAACAGAAGCCCCTTGTTACAATAGGTGTGGCACGATAAAGATCCTTCCCTGCTCAAAGGCCATCAGCGCCGAGCATAGGCCTAAATTTTGCAGCCCTTCACTGGCAATGGTGACGTCTCCATATGAGTGATTTTTTTTTTTTACAGGGAAACGTTAACAATTTACAGCCAACCACCATGCACATCGTCAATGGGATCCGCCTTCGTGATATCCTCGATCACCCATGCTGACTGTAATATTATTTTTTGTAAACAACGAAGGAAATATTTTTTTAGAAATGTTGATAATTATGCCATTCTTCAACCTTGTTTACATTACATCAAACGTCTCAGTACATATGTGTCTGTCACAAAACAGTGGGGCATTTATCTCTGGACAGGACAAAGTCCAGACTTTTTGCTACCCTTTATGATAAAGGTTTTGTAAAAAAAAAAAAAAAAAAATCAAAATGCTTGTGGTGGTTTTTTTTAGCAGTGTGTCATAGTCCACGGTTGATCTCACACATCCTTGTAGAATTATAGATATCAGTCTTCAAAGACGAAAATCCTATAGGAGAAAGACGTGAAATCTTATAAGAAAATGGCAATGACATATTAGAATTAAATGCTGCACTGTTATTCAAACAAAAAGAATGCTACGATGTTTTAGAACTGTGTACACACATGACTTATATATATATATATATATATATATATATATATATATATATATATATATATAATACCGTGCAACATTTCAGAAAGGGATTCAGAGATTGAAATTATGTTTTTCAAACCGCGGAGAATACTTTGAAGGGATGCAATGTTCATTTCACTATTTGAGTCGAATGCTTTTGAGATATCGTACCAGACACATTACATATCAAACAATCCTCTTGTATTTACTTCGTAATTATAGACCAGGTCTCCGAACATTCATTGCAACAGTATATATATTCAGTTTAACTTAACTAATATGAAGGGGGGGGGGGGCTATATAAAGGGTAATTTCTGACCAATATAGCATATAAATGTTTCTTAAAAGTAGGGAAAATATACCAACATTTAAAGCTTTAGATAGCTCTTACCCGAACAGATTGAGAAAACAGGTCACGTGGGAAGATAAGAATACGTAAAAAAACAACCCAATTTTTCACCTTTGATATCTACACGGAAAAGAGCTGCACATAGTCCTGGAGTATATGAAATTAATCACAGAGGGCGTGTAGGACATTTTGTTATGACATTTTGTTATGTTATGATGAACGTACATTATGTAATGATAGTTGGGTTGTAAATATTCAAAGAGAATTGGAAAATTTAGGTTTATCATACCTTTGGAATGACTCAAACATAAGTAATAATACTTACAAGATAACCGAACAACGTGTGATTAGTGTTTACAAACAGAATATTGAGAAAATGTTTTCACCGAAAGTTTTTTTTTTTTATCAGCATTTGATTAATAACTTCTGTTTACAGTGTTACTTAACGAAACTCATTGATCCGGTTTACATATCTTATATTACTTGCTTTAGAACGTCATCCCATAAATTGAATGTTGAAGTTGAAAGATACAATAATATCGTCAGAGAACAACGGTTATGCACTATGTGTGATCTGTATGATATTTAGGGGACGAGTTCCATTTAATTTTAAAATGTCCAGTTTATGATGACCTAAGAAAAAAAATCATTAAGAAATTTTATTATTCAAAACCAAGTGTTTTTAAACTTTTCAAACTACTTAGTGTAGAAAATACTAGGGAATTGAATAAGCTTTGAAAATATCTGCAATATGCGACAAAAATAAGAAATTCTCAAATATTATAACTGTGTATCTTTTAATATTGGAGTCTACTCACTCCTCACTATGTTGTTTTTGTTTGTATATTTATATTGATAATTGTATTTATGTACATCCAATGAGTCTGTGGCTCACGGAAATAAAGAATCAATGTAGGTTATTTTGCACAATTTGTTTTATTACAATAATACATACTAGTAAAAATGGTTTTCATAGTCGCGGCCGCTGTTGAATCATAATGAAACCATGTTACTTCCAGTAAATTCAATTCACGATGCAGCACATGAGCTACAGTACTGGCGCCATGTTAGCAAATAACTAAATAAATTCATGTACGAAAGCTTTAATTTTCTATCAGTAAAAAATTCTCAAGGTTTCTTCACAAAGCTGAGTCGACGCTTTTTTTTATTTGATGAAACTACGACATTTCTATTTGTGGCTCAAAATTAAAGCTAGTCTCCAGCTTTTCAATGTGAAGCGTGTAATATTCCTTAATGCACTCTACTTTAAGACACTTATTGACAGCTCTCCACAAAATGAGCTTGATTTGGGCGCATCTCTCAATTTATCCCCAATTTTGTTCCTAAGCCCTGCCCTCCTTGGCGACATAGCCGCGGCGTGTTTTGCAGTAATTGGGTGCGGGTAGTATCATAGAGAGCTCTGTATCACAGACCATTGATCAGTATTAAGACACTCAGTCGTGCTAAACCTCTAAGTAGTTTTATACATTCCGCGGTCTCCAGAATCTATAATGGATTTCTAAAATCAAACATCTTCAAAGTTCAGATCCCTCTCTGTATTAACATCAAGGGTAGTCACTGGAACATCAGTATGATGAATTACGCAATGTGTCCTTTGTGTTGTAGGGAGTTTAATCAGATACTAGAACATCTTAGCTAATTTAGTAATGGCGCCATCCTATTAGTGTGTGTTTCATTTTTAAGCTTCGTTGGAATATAGACATTTGCATAGATAGCATCCATATGTACGTATACAAACGAAGAGGATTAAATGGTAAGAGAAATGAAAGGAGAACCTTGTAGAATTAATGGATCGTATTTAAAATGTTTTGGGAGGCCTCTAATTCATGTCCGCTACGAACTATTACTTGGTTTCACATATTGTCATTGCAAGATTTTTTTTAGCCATTACAATAAAGAAAATCTGATTGACATTTGCATTGTATTTGAACTCAGTACAAATGTGTGTTCCTGTGAGAGTTGTTCAAAGGTCGGCATTAGTACATGATATACTGCATGTCCTGACTCAAGGTCGTAAAGGTCAGACATTCGTTGTCATGACAACGCCTGTCAGAACACGTTCCCTCTGCTTCAAAAATCTGATCTGGGATATCCGGGACTCACACTTCGATTGATTGTATTGTTTAACGTCCCTCTTGAGAATCTTTCATTCATATAGAGACGTCACCATTGCCGGTGAAGGGCTGCAAATTTAGGCCTACGCTCGGCGCTTATGGCCTTTGAGCAGGGAGGGATCTTTATCGTTCAAACCTACTGTAAGACAGGGTCTCGGTTTTTGCGGTCTCATCCGAAGGACCGTCCCGTTTAGTCGCCTCTTACTACAAGCATGATTCGTATTCACGCATACTCACACTTAGAATTGTCAAAGGGATCAGTGTTACGTCTT
>JAMZEH010000050.1:4477500-4487500 GCA_024699665.1 Ostrea denselamellosa | reverse complement strand
AAAGAAAGGAAACGTGGGTACGGCAGCATCTAACATACAGACTGTAATAATGTAGTCATATGTACGTTATATCTATCTGGTACGTCAATTTAATGGAGTTTTGTTATGTGAGGTTGGTATGATGGGGCCATAAAAAATTCTAGACAGATCAAATACCTCCACAGAAGTCCCCATATATACCTGATATTCCCACAGGAAACCGTCAATCCCGTGACTGTCCAGCTCCCAAAATATGGACGACTGTCTTGAGTGACAGTTACTGTGTCATTCATTCTATACATTTATTGCATGATGGTGAGGGAGATATGATGATTTATTCACCCAAGAAAAATCATACCGAGGGGAACGCCCGAGGGGAATATGATTTTTCTTGGGTGAATTAATCTTTATATCTCCCGAACGATCATGCAATAAATTGTTTATTATACCGAATAAATCAAACCTTTTTAGTCCTTATTACTAAGCAGATTAGCAATTTCGTCCTCATCAGCGACGTGAAATCGGCTAGGCCTAGCCTAGCCTGTTTATTTACCGCCTGCAAAATTAACTTCGGAATCCCTCTAGTACTTTTATGATCAAGAACGATAATTCTTGCGGGAAAAATAGGGAGGCATCCGAAGGGGAGAAATACGATTTTTATTCTCCCTGGCCTCAGGGAAATACGATGTTTTAGTCCAACTGTCATGTGATTCTTCTAAACCAATCAGATTAGGCTTTTCATGACATTATTTATATGAGGTATAATAATAGTATATACGAGCCCTTTAGCAAAGGTTACACAGTCTAATAACTAATTATCGTGTAACATCATCTTGTTGAGCATTTATTTCTCAGTTAATATGTACATTTATCACTCTGAACAAGTATTTCACCGGTTAATATTTACATTTATGCATTTTAACAGTTACTATTTACATTTGCTAATCTAGGGTTGATATTTACATTGACCATCTACAATGTGTTGCCGGTTAGCATCGAGTGAATGATGTATCTCAGCGGTTGTATGTCACCGGTTGATATTTACTTTTATTATAGCAGTCAATATGTACACGGTTAGTCATCCAACAATTTAGATTGATTGGTTAATTGTTGTTTTCCGCCACACTCAACAATTATTTAGTTATCTGGTGGCGAGAGATTTTTTGTTGGTGGTAGAGAGAACCCAGATACAATGTTCGAGGGAAGAGACCACCGACCTTTCGAAAGTACACTGGCAAACTTTCTCATATATCGACACGAGCGAGAATCGAACCGAAATTTGGTTTAGACATATATGCACAGGTTGGTATTTACATTCACCAACCACGACATTGTGGTGAGGGGTTGGGGGGGGGGGGGGCAGTGATGTATATAGCTTGGACCACTCTATAGCGGTGATACCAGCCTGCCGATCGCGAGGATTCACTCTGTCACGTGATTTCCATTAGGGTGAATGCTTGTAATTCTGAGAACTATGGCTTTGTGTATCATGTGGAATTGACGAATATTTCTGATGTTTGTTGAAAACAAAATTTGTTATCTAAAGTCATCTGAAGTTGTTATTTCGGTCACAGTGTCACTTTAACATTACGCTAGGATATTTAACTCACCATTATATATACCCCGTCATTATTTTTACAGGATGACAAGGTGTCGAAGGACGAGTGGCTACAGATGTGGAGTGATTGTTTACAATCGGTCAAAAACGGAAAACCTTTTCCGGAATGGCAGCAACGATTTATGCAGTTTATGTTCGAAGTCAATGATAAATCTGGTACCTGCTTGTAAATGTGTTTCACACTAAGCTATATATGGTGTTTTAGCTCACCTGAGCTGTATGTTCAAGCGGGGTTTTCAGATCACTCGTTGTCTGTAGTCCCGTCAATCCGACCGTATGTAAACTTTTCACATTTTCGATATTTTCTCCAAAGCCAATGGGTCAGTTTCAATCAAACATTGTATGGAACATTCTTGTGTAGCAGGGCTTTGAGATTGGTCATGTTCCTTCCACGGGCACAAAATCAAGAAAAAGTTAAAATACGGTGGGGTTCTTTTAAAAATGTCTTCAAGGACCACTAGATGGGATGAAACTTGTGAGGAACATTCTTGGCATAGTGTAGTTTTAAATTAAGTAAATCAGTTCCAGAGAATAGGATGAGACCAAAGTAAGGCGTCAATTTGTACATGTTAATATATAGAATGATTACCCCGTGGGGATCCGGGTTAGAATAGGTCCTCAGTGTCATGAGAGGCGACTAAATGGGGCGATCCTTCGGATGAGACCGTAAAAACCGAGATCCCGTGTCACAGCAGGTATGACACGATAAAGATCCCTCCCTGCTAAAAGGCCATAAGCACCGAGCATAGGCCTAAATTTTGCATCCCTTCGTGGTGACGTCTCCATGAGTGAAAGATTCTAGAGCGGGTCGTTAAACAATATACAAACCAAAAAATGCACATCATAACATGTAAATTGAAAATATCCTTGCTTGAGCATTGCACAAATCATAATTCTATATGAAATATCTGGCATGTGTTGCTTCTACAGCTTTTTTTTACATTAAAGGTGATAATGAAATCGATATTGAGGAGTACACGACGGTGTGGAACCAGTCTTATGGATTGCCAGTCGAGGAATGCCAGAAAGCATTTCAGACGATATCTGACGTAAGTACGTTTTAATTGTTTGTTAAAAGGAATGGAATCGTACTAAGGTTGTTAATCTACACTGCAACAAATATTATACAAATAACATTGCGGTTCATTGATTTGTAAGGTCCAGTGTTGTTTTCGAAGACGAGTAAATTTATCTGCTTTTCAAAATAAACCACTGGTCGACGTGGCGTAACATCATTTTGTTTTAAAAACCAAAATAAATAATAAAAATCTTACTAGTGACGTCGCTCAAAGTGCCCGGAGTTCGGCGAAGAAGCAGTCACTACATATAATAAAATGTTTGATGAGGCATAGGGGTCGAGAATTAAATCCCTTCCCTGGTCACTAAGGGAGCATCCTGCCCGCTATCTCAAAGCGAGCATTGCTGGCTGTACATGATTTTTCACCTATATGTAACTAGATATTTTTGTCAGCACTGTATATTTTTGACGGACCACTCCAATCTTGCATGTATGTTTGCCTATGCACTGTCAAAACTATTGAGATTGACAGTATATTCTTCTTATGATCTGTCAAATATTACTTTATTAATAAATGTGAATTTTTTATTTAACAAATTTCATTTTGGAAAGTATATGAAAGTATGAATAGTGACGCCTCACGCCGGTATACTCTCCATGAAATATGTCGTTTCAAAGCGTCGCAATTTATACCCTCAAGTATTTAATTTCTTATATTTACATTCTACTTTCTTTTCTGACGAAATTCCCAGCCAATAAATAGATGCACTATTTTTATCCGTATTCGTACGCGCATTGTTTACGACTGTAACACATTCATGAGAAAATGGGTATCATTACAATTGGCCGATACATGTATCAAAGGCAAAAACGTTGAAGATATTATATGGGGATGAAATCTACGAACAGTTTCCATCATTTAACGGTTTATAATTTAAAAGATAAAGAACGAACTTCTTATTTCTAGATCATATCGGTTTTTTCCCAGACTACATATGTATGTGATAACTCAAACACCACGAAAATGAATATATTAGTATTTCAAAAGAATATACTAAATGCTGTCTCATTTCTTTTAACTCTATTAGTCTAAAGGTACTTTTATGACATTTCATTTTAAAAGAAAAATTTGACATCGACATACCTTTAAAGTTACGGATTCATGCCGGAATACTATGTCGGGTTATTAAAATGGAAACCTGTATTCTTTTTTTATTCAGGGTAAGAACATCAGAAAAGAAGTGTTCGAGATGCTGTGGATTGAGTACTTCGTTTCAAACGAAAGGTCCGCCCGGGGAAATTACCTATTCGGTGTTCCTGATTTTATCTGAAAATATGGACATATTTAGCCTATTTCTCTCTACGCAATGGCAATCTTCCTTTGTTTGCCAAGTGAGAGTGCTTTATTCTGTCTCTATGGGAGTTGTCTTTCCTTTGAAAATTACACCGAGTTTAAATGTTATGCAATTTATTTGATTTTTCAATGAAAATGTACTTTGTCAGTTTATTTTAAGGGCTTTTAAGCATGAAATTAGATTACTATATCACAGTGCTTTCAGATCTGAAGTGATAAAATGATGAAACTGAAATTAGAAGCAGAAGTCTGATGGCAAAAAGACGCATGGCTGCTCACTCTTTTAAATCAAAGTACAGAAAGTACTCCTGGGAGAAAAAATTACTTTTAATGAAACACGCCCTTCTCTATTGGAATTGAGTTTGGAATATAACATTATATGTTTTATTGGACATTCCATATTATTATATATATCAACGAAAGTGATGAGACATGCAGACTCATTCACGTGCGCTGTGTCTAATGACCTAAGTTCAGCTTTCTAAAATGATCAATGTTAAGGAACGACAACTCTATGACGAGATAAAAAATAATGTGCTCTTAAACGTATCTTTTATTTATATAAACCAATATGTAGTATACCCTAGCACTTTTTACTTTTATACATTTGGTAAATTCTTAAAATATGTAGTATAACGAACAAACTATTAAAAGTTATGAAAATCTTACTTATATTTTATTTCATTGAATATTTTTACAGAACTGTGTATTATGCAGAATAATAATAGTATACAACATGTACAATAAACCGAAAATTTGGACCGGGTTAGAATATGTCCGCAGTACCCCTTGCTTGTTGTAAGAGGCGACTAAATGGGGCGGTTTTTAGCTATATACTAGAGCTATTTACACAGATGTTGGCGCTAGGAGGACGTTTGTGGGGCGTACCTGATGGGGCGTACCTGATCGTAATTTGAAAATCCAGTATAATCTAGAATATTTTGTATTTCACTGGTGTACATTAAGCAGGCTTGTTGTTTGCATGGTTATGATGAGCAACCGTAGAAAATAATATTTTATCTGGGTTCAGGCCTTAGGTGGGGCTCAGTTGACCATATGTTGAAAATGCTTAGTTTTACACTGTCTTTACTGCTGGGCATCTAGCGGTCAAAATGTTTGTACATATATTGATTGATTAATTGATTATTTATTGCTTTCCGCTACACTCAACAATTTTTCAGTTATCTGGTGGCGTCCAGTTTTTGTTGGTGGAGGAGAGAACCCAGATACAATGTACCTGGGAAGAGACCACCGACCTTCCGCAAGTAAACTGGCAAACTTGCTCACATAACACCGCGGCCGAGATTCGAACACGCGCCGACAGAGGCTTTGTGATTTTGAGCCCGATGCTCTAACCACTCGGCCACGGAGGCCAGTGTATGATTTATAATTATACAGCATGTAATAAACTTCTAAAATCTATAAACCACGATTGCTGCCCGTGTTTGGTAAAAATGATCATATACTGAAAAAAAATATTATATCTTATTAAATATGTTCTATATTTCTGGACATCCAGCAAATAAAACTGGTTCCATTATAGTAATGAGCAACTGGCTTTCTACCAAAATTGTGAAATTCATGTCTCATGGTAACATCTGGTTCCGGCAAAGGATTGTATTGATCATATGTTGACAAATGTATCAACTTACTTTAAAATGTCATCTTTATTCCTGTATATCAAGTACACAGCCTATTATGTGTATCGTTATGAGGGCTGTTTTTCCCCCCACTAATTGCACTGAATAGCTGAAATAGAAAATCGATTTCCATATGACGTGATGAAAATCGTCCTACATTAAAAGAATTCTAAATTATCAACTGTGTACGATATATCTATTATTAAACACAAAGCAGATGTAGAGTGACATACATATATATAAAGCACATAAGTAACAGTGCAATTTTTAAAGACCAAAACTATGCATACTCAGATAACCATCAAGCTCAATGACTCCTTATTATTTTAATGATAAAATGCTTTTTTAGTTTATTAAATGGGATATGAAGTCGCACACATTGCGACATTCATCTCACGTTTAACAAACCAAAGAAAGTAATTGATTGATTGGTTGATTAGATATTGTTTAACGTCCCGCTCGAGAATCTTTTTCTCATATGGTAACGTCACCATTGCGGGTGAAAGGCTGTAAAATTTAGGCCTTTGCTCGCCGCTTATCGCCTTTGAATAGGGAGGGGTATTCAAAGAGCCACACCTGCTGTGACACGGGGTCTCGGTTTATGCGGCCTCATCCGAAAGACCGCCTCATTTAGTCGCCTCTTACGACAAGCAAGGGGTACTGAGGATATATTCTAACAACCCGGATCCCAACGGTGATCGAAGAAAGCTATCTATTACATATTTATAATATTCTTATAATGTATAAATGTTTTCAAGTACGAAAAATATAGATATTATTCATCTGCATGCAATTAATCACCTGACAGTGACTGTCTCCATATTTGATAATAATATTTGAACGATGGTAAAGGAGAGTAGTCCAAGAGAGATAACTCTGGATTCATAAAAATTTTGGTAAGAGTTATATTGGGGGTATGCTCGATTAGTGTAAGGCTGAAAGACCGCATTATAGTAGATTTCCCACTTGCGAATTCCAAGGGGGGGGGGGGGGGGGGCGTACACCCAAAATAAATTTCCATATGATATGGTCACAGTTTAATACAATTCCGTGTCCTTTATCAGAATACAATCATATTCGCATTTTTATAGACAACATGTATATGAATGATATAAATAAATAAAATGTAACGTCTGAAAAGAGACAACATAGGATATTTCTTCAATCTAATTAAAATTAGATGTTATGTTAGATCCGCTCGCATACATAATGCTAATTAGTTTGAGTATTTCGTGGAGATCCGGATTGTTAGAATAGATCTTCAGCACCCCTAGCTTGTCGTAAGAGGCGACTAAATGGAGCGGTCCTTCGGATGAGGCCCTAAAACTGTGCCCCCGTGTCACAGCAAGTGTGGCACGTGAAAGATCCCATATGAATGAAAGATTGTCGAGCTGAACGTCAAATAATATATAATCGATCAATCAATCCAATCGGAATATTTAATCTCGACGTTACGTTCTGAGTGGACTTGTCCTGTTAAAAATGCTACAGATCATAAATGAATATTTCTAAAATATCAGGTAAGACTCATAAGATTTTAAAGTACTACAAGATTTATTACGAAGGAGTTACGGTAAAGGTCTTCTCTTTAAATTATTATGATTTTCTTTACATAACTCTTAATTATTTGTTGTTTGTTTCTTTTACGTTCTTTTGATGATGTTTCACTGATATTGAAACGTCACTAGCTATAGGTGAAATGGCACAAATTTAGACTTAGCGCAGCCCGTGGGGACCCGGGTTAGAGTAGGTCCTCAGAAACCCTTGCTTGTCGTAAGAGGCTCAAAGGCCCTAAGCGCCGAGTATAGACCTACATTTTGCAGCCCTTCACCGGCAATGGTGACGTCTCCATATGAATGAAAAATTCGCAATCCATCAATTATGTTTAGTGCTCAGGAACGTAGCAGTGAGAGAGGGAGTTCTTTAACGTGCCAACGCCTACTGCGACTTCGATTTAAGTTCATATCCAAAAGACCCACTTCTAAATGTGGAGCGTTTGGCGAAGACGCAAACATCATTACGTATGTTTAAGTCTTAGGTTTGACGCGGCCATGGCACGAGCGAGGCTCGAACTCACGACCTCCCTGTTGCGATACAAACACTCCACGACCGGTAATTATATGCTATTTCACCTACAATTCCAATAAACCAATACTAAACTGCAGTCAATAATTGAATAATACTTTTTATTGAACTTTCTGCCGAAAATTACAAGCGATGCAGCTGGTAAAACAGAAAACCAAGATGGCAGCGTGACGTGCCTTCTGAATAGTTTGTTTACAGTAGAGATAATTTTTAACTTCGGGTGTTATAGGATTTGATGACGTAACCAACGTCATGTCATTTCCTAATAACACTCAAAAAATGTATCTTATTTCTTAACTACTTGTGTGCTGAGAGAGAGAGAGAGAGAGAGAGAGAGAGAGAGAGAGAGAGAGAGAGAGAGAGAGAGAGTGTGTATCAGAAATGCAACGCCTCCGTTTGTTTATATACATAGTTTGAATTATCGACTGGCTTTCTTTTTTTTTCTTGTAGTAGTGAATGTTTTTTGTTTGACGAGCCATCTACAATATTTCACTTATACTAAGACGTCACTTATATTAAGACGTCACCGTAACCGGGAGGTCGTGAGTTCGAGGCACGCTCGTGCCATGGTCGCGTCAAACCTAAGACGAAAAATAGGTAGTGATTGCTCCTTCGCCAAACGCTCGTCATTTGAAAGTGAGAATGAGAATCACGGGTCTTTCGGATATGACCTTAAAAACGGAAGTCCCGTGTCACGGTAGGCTTTGGCACGTTAAAGAACCCTCACTGCTACGGTCCTGAGCGTTATGCATAAGTCTAAATTTGTAGTACTTCACCTACAGCTGGTGACGTCTCAATATGAATGAAATATTCTCGACGGGACGTAAAAACAAACAAACATTAAAACGTCACCAGTTGTAGGCGAGTATCATTAATTTAGACCTATGATAAGTGCTTAGTGAGGGTTCCTTATTTTGTCAACGCCTGCCGCGACACAAGACCTCTAGGTGTTTTTTTTTTATTATTTAAGATCATATCCGAAAGACCCACTATTCTCACTTCTAAATGCAGATCATTTGGCGAAGGAGCAATCACCACCTATGTTTACGTCACAGGTTTGACGCGGCCATGTTACGCACAGGGCTCCATCTTAATACTTCCCGCTTAAGAAGAAAACGCTCTACTATTGAACCGCCATCAAATGGCAGAAACCCAAAAAATCAATCTCTACCACTGAGCTACCGCGATCGGATAGTGAATGGTTGGTTGTATATTGAATAACGTCCCGCTTGAGATTCTTTCACTCAAATGGAGACGTCACCACTGCCAGTGAAGGGCTGCAAAATTTTGACCTATGCTCGGCGCTTACGGCCTTTGAACATGGAGGGATCTTTATCGTGCCACACATGCTGTGACACGGGACCTCAAGTTTTGCAGTCTTCCCTGAAGGACCGCCCCATTTGATCGCGTCGTAAGACAAGCAAGTGGCACTGAGACTTTTAAATTATCTATTCGTTATTTTTTTGTATTTGGAATCCATTTACTATTCATATTACAAAGACGACTTCAAGATGTCAGCTGAGCAACTGCGAAATCGGAAAAAACTCGAGGTAACTTCTCAGAAGTATGCATTGACCTGAAACTAGATTGTCAACAATCAAGTTGGCAACATTTACTTTAATGTGTTTTTACACAACACTTCTGTGGTAAGCAGCTTATTTAAGGATTCCCAAAAAGAATCACAGCGCTCTACATAAATATGCAAATACCTCAGTGCACGCCACCCTATATGACGTCACAGTGAAAAACTACGTCACAACGTACATATCTGTTGTCGTATAGCGGGTAATAATTTACTACCACTCACAAGTAATAAGCTGTGAATGGGTATTTAAGTACAGTTCCACATAAAAATCAGGCAGAGGGTTATAAATCGACCGTCAGGGATTGGGCTAATACTAATGTCAAATTAGGATATTAATACAATATCTTCTTTTTGATACTACACGTATCAGCACTTCGCCAAGAGTTATGTTCCTTTGTGGGATCAGCCAAAGGTCAACCGGTGAAAAATCAAGTTTTCCATCTTTACCTTACCAAGTGTAAAAGGTTACTACGATGAATTATAACTAATTATTTAGTTTTTATACAAGTTCATGGGTTACCCCAACATGGAGCATTATTGTAGATGACTGCAGTTGTTGGATAAATATCAAAACTCCAAGTCAGAATGCTACATAGGCCTACGTAGAGAAATACGACTTTTTATCCGAAAAATGGCGGACAAGGGACGTAACTTGTGCGAAGTGTTGATACGTGTATTATGTCTCCAATTTTTACTATATGAAAAAACAGCAATCTTTCTC
>JAMZEH010000050.1:4310000-4475000 GCA_024699665.1 Ostrea denselamellosa | reverse complement strand
GTGTGTGTGTGTAAATTAAAGCTGTATTGTTGATATGTATCTAAATTTGTCTGATATTAACCACATTTCTAGGCCTCTGAGTCAATTTCAGTAGAGAAAACTGTGAAATAGTTGGATACATTCAAATCATAGGCGCTCGGGTCGTGAACAATGTTTATAAACACTATATCACGTAATAAAGAAATTCCAGCTCTGATCGTGACATTTGTTTCCACTGCATGATGTGGAGTTTTAGTTTTTTCTAATCTACTATGCTTATTATACACTAGTATGAACAAAAAACTTAATTTTATAAGCGTTTAAAAATTGACATCACTCACTGTACACTAAATGAAACAAGGCTTGCAACAACCCTGGCCCCTTCCGTACCCCACGAGAAGAATTTGGCCTCAAAATCCACATCGTTTTCAAAAGCTTTCTTTAATTTAAGGCATCCTCGTGAGCTTGTCAAAGGTACTCACTAACCTGCAGATGCATAGCAGCATTTGATTCCATTTTTCCTTTCAGTCCACAAATTGGTACACTACAGAAATTGGTCTATACTTGTCGAGTGCGATCTACATTTAGTGATTTCACTATTAATCGGAGATCAATTATAATCTACTATTCACATGTAGTTTGACAAAACATCGCCAAAATTGAAAGCACCAAGATTTCCATTTAAATCAACTAAACATTACAATGGAAAGTTAAACATGAGTTAAATTATTTGGTAGAAGATTTTGTTTAAAAATTTGGGGAGGGGGTAGGCTCCGTGGCCGAGTGGTTAGAGCATTGTGCTCAAAATCAGATCTCTCACCTGTAGTCGGCGAGGGTTCGATTCTCGCTCGCGCCGATGTATGTGAGAAAGTCTGCCAGTTTACTTTCGAAAGGTCAGTGGTCTCTTCCTGGGTACATTGTATCTGGGTTCTCTCTTCTGCCAATAAAAACTGGACGCCACCACATAACTGGAAACTTGCTGAGTGTGGCGGAAAACAACAAACGATCTATTAATCAATATTTTATGCAGTTTGATTCTTGGCCTTTGGGCATAAAAATCAATTGGGGTCATCTACTCTTCAAGTGCAAACCCTGTACCAAACCGCGTTACTGTCAATTAAAAGGTTCTTTGAAATTAAGCTGACAAGGCCTGGTCTACAAACCGAAAGATTGAACTTGTGACCTGAAAATAAATACGGGTAACCTATTTTCGAGGGGTAACCATTTTACCAAGTTTGGAAATAAAATTCTTCGTAAAGAATGTTTGCAGTTATGTAAAAAAAAATATCAGATTCCTTACTGATAACTCGTATGGAGACGTCACCATTGTCCATGTGAAGGGCTACAAAATTTAGGCCAATGCTGGCGCTTTTGGCCTTCGAGCAGGGAGGGATCTTTATTGTGCCACACCTGCTGTGACACGGGGCCTCGGGGTTTTTTTGGAGGGGGGGGAGGGGGTGGTTTGTTTGTTTGTTTGTTTTTTGTAATTTCCTCCACTGATAGTTACCCTTTGGTATGTTAGCCAAAAACGAGAACAAAATGAATACTATACTCAAATCACAACAATACAAACCTATGAGCCAAATGAAAGATCTGTTGTAGAAGTAATCAAAGTGGATTTGCGGTAAACCTAAAAACAAAATTGAATGAGAAGTAAACGTACTGAGCAAAGTTGAAAACCAAAATAATTTTCTGCCAATGTCTAGCTAGCTAGTTAACAAGTCTTTTGTTACACTCGAGGTCCACGTACTTCAGTTTTCAATTAGCTGCTTGAAAATTCGGTCACGACCTTACCGGAAGCTGGCTTCACACCTTTCATGCATGGTAGTGCTGTACATTGATGACACAATCAGCTGTGCGTCATTTTTTTTTTTTTTTTTCGATTGAAAGATATTATAACACCCAAGCAATTTTGCTGTAGAATTTTGTAAAAGCTTTCAAATATTCAATGATAACTCTCCATCTGTCTCTCTGTCATTATTTTAAGGCATCAAACTGAAATGATTCTATACAGAAATTAGAAAATGTGTGTATAATTGATCGTGTGTTATATGGATAGAAACAAACAAAACGTATACCATTAAATTAATTTTGTTTCTTTTATTAACTTTTTGACCAAATTTTTATATCCTGTCACGGTAGATCAGTGGTTAGAACGTTCGCTTCGTTCGTAACCGGGAGGTCGTGAGTTCGAGGCCCGCTCGTGCCATGGCCGCGTCAAACTTAAAACGAAAAATAAGTAGTGATTGCTCCTTCGCCAAGCGCTCGGCATTTAGAAGTGAGAAACACGGATCTTTCGGATATGACCTTAAAAACGGAGGTCCCGTGTCACGGTAGGCGTTGGCATGTTAAAGAACCCTCACTGCTACGGCCCTGAGCGCTAAGCATAGGTCTAAATCTGTGGTACTTCGCCTACAGCTGGTGACGTCTCAATATGAGTGAAAAATTCTCAACGGGGCGTAAAACAAACAAATAATTTATATCCTTCTATATTGATTACACGCTTCGTAGAGTCGACTTGCCTCTATTTCCTATTTACAATGATCATTATAATATATATATTAAAACCCACCCCCGTATATTGATAATAGCCATGATTGAGTGAGAGAAGAACGTACATATACTATGGTTACAAGCTAGAAAGTCAATAATTCAATCCATGTAGCTACCTATCAACTTTACGATTTAAGAAATTGTCGGGAGGGGAATTGAGACAATTTTAGTTGAACACACACACACACACACACACACACACAGATATACACACAATTTATGACTTTTAATTTCTGACAAAGACACTATCAAGAATTTTGGAAAAGTCATGTGTGTGGCATGCCCTCTCATACTTTGAAAAATATAAATAATGCTACCACGGGCCTCTGTACAGTGCAATTAGGTCATGTTGCGTCATTCAGTAGCTTTTTCCATCCTTCATGTTTATTTTCACTTGTTTTTCTTAATCTCTCTATTTTTTCTGTTAGATTTTTATGCATATGAAGTAATCACACTCCTTATACATGTATGATTATAATACCTTGAATGACAGTTTAACTATTCACTTGATATATATTGAAATATTATACTGTAATTTTACATACAACTCTGCATGCACCTTGTACCTTAAGGAGAGGGCTTATATAGGCATAGCCTGCTGTCTAATCCTTACTATGTTATTCATAATAAAATATGATTTAAAAAAAAAAAAAAATAGCTTTTAAAAAAAAAAAAAGTTGCCAGTTTATCGGTATAATTAAAATCAGATCGTCTTTAATCATTACACTGGAAAAAGATCTGACAGTATTCCGTTTGAGGTCATGTTATTGACCCCGGTCTCATGAATAATTCAACAGATTGATTGGTTGGATATTGTTTTTCGTCCCGTTCGATAATTTTTCACTCATATGGAAACGCCACCAATGGCGGCGGAGGGCTGCAATATTAAGGCCTATGCTCGGGGCTTACGACCTTTGAGTAGGGAGGGATCTTTATCGTGCCACACCTGCTGTGACTCTGGGCCTCGGTTTTTGCGTTCACATCTAAAGAACCGCCCACATTTAGTCGCATCTTACGACAACCAAGGGGTACTGAGGACCTATTCTGACCCGGGTCCTTTCGAGATTATTCAATAGATGTTCGACCAGTTTGACAAAGAATCAAAGACCAATCAGAAATTGTTTTATTAAAGCTTATTCGGATTGTAAAAATAGCGTTAGATAAATAATAAAAATTGTGTTTAGACAAATTCCAAGCGGGTTAAAAGAAGCACAAATAAAGGACTATATTCACACTACCCATACCCCATCATAGTACCGTGCGAGGGGATTTAGACAATGTACACAATCACAGAACCGTCTGCTCTTCTTAAAACTCTACCTTTCATATGGGACCATCCACCTTTCCTCAGATACACACCTCTTCCTGGACCATGAGGATTTGATCTGAATTTCTCCAGCAACTGTCATGGTACGTGACACCTGCATGTTGGATATGAAGTTTTACAATAAGCACTCAGCTACACTTGACATGCAACCTAAAATTATTTGACACATTTTTATACATGTATTTCTTTCTCACTCTGATTTTCTCTCATTTGGGCTATGTCCGCAACACCCAAACCCCATAGTAGTAACGTGCGAGGGGATTTAGACACTGTGTACAATCAAGAACTCAGTCTGCCCTTCTTAAAAACCTACATTTTACCTGGGGCCATCCACCTCCCCTCTCAGCTACAAATGTAGCTGGACCATGTAGGTTTTCATCTGAATTTCTTCAGCAACTCACCACGTGGTTTAGTTTCGTACTTGCACCCATCTCTCTGCTAGGAATCATGATGATACCTGCATGTTGCATGTTAAGTTTTACAATATGCACTCAGCTACACTTGACATGTATTCTAAAATCATTTTACACATTTTATACATGTAATGTCACTTCAAATGTGGGGTATTTCCATTTTTAAAGAAAGTTGCCCTGGCCTATATTGCCAAACTGTCCCTGCCACCCAAGCGTATAATTATCAATTTTAATAAACATTATAGTAGTCAATGGGTATTGCCTTTGTTTCTAGTTCAATTTATTTCATTTCTATCACTATTCGGTGTACAGTGTTTTGTGGATTCAAGACTATTTTCGGGGATTCACACAACTAATAATATATTTAAATGACCATGAGGTGATAAGGGGAGTCGAGTCTAGACAAGTTAAATGACTTGTAATGTCGTTTACTTTCAGTGTAGAATTGTCTCTACTAACTAATGTTGTTAACTGAAAGACATATTAATTTAAGTATGACTTCACAATTAACTCTTCATCCTGTAGGGATGCACAAAATGCTTATCGTCAGTGTGGTTCGATCTGATAAAAAAAAGTTATAGTAAAAAACATGTGAATAATTTCTTCGTATCTTCTGCGGCCCGATACCTTTGACTCTTGTGCATCTTCTGCAGCCCGAGACCTTTGACGCTTGTGTATCTTCTGCAGCCCGATACCTTTGACGCTTGCGTCAAGTTGCTTTCTTGCTCGTTGTTTTACGCTCTTTCTAACCTAATTTAACTGTAGACCATGCTGACTCTGAGTTAACGAGATACATCGTACTGGAATTTCCCTTACCGCGTGGGAGTATTTATAGGATGTTTCGATATGACCACAAAACTTTCATGTTTGCAAAAGCCGTCATTTGATTGGTCAAATGTGAAAGGTTAAATAACATGACCTCAGACGGAATGTTATCAGACCCTTCTCCAGCGTAACGATAACGGAAGATCTGATCTTTATTAGATTGCCATTTTATTGGGCCTGTGAATAGTGCTTTCCTAAATCAGCACCATACTATAGTCAAATTCACTGATGTGGATTACAGACATATGTACTTCAGCAAAGTCTAAATTGTCAACTTTCCCTCATGTTGTATATATGTAGTACGACTCCTAGAAAGTGTGTTTGCCCCAAATACAATGTATGTTGTGAATAATTATGGTCACAAAATGCAGGTTTTTTAGTGGTTGAATTACCCAGTGTATTTTCAGGTAACCCCTTTAATCTGGATCACTGGTGGGTTTTAAAATGGACTCATTTTCATAAATAATCACATCCTATGTAAATATAAATGTGCAAAAGTTCCATCTTCGCAAGCCAAGGGTTTTCGGCCCACTGCGCTCCAAACAAACCCTTGGCAGATTAGGCCACAAAAACTGTGGCCAAGTTTTCATTGGTTCCAGGGTTCAACCTTGGAACCAATTAAAAGATAACTTTCGTTCAAAAGAAAGACGAGTGTCAACAAGCCAAACATGTGTGATATTTAGGTACAAGTGTCGGTATCGATCTCTACGCTGGAGCTTTGCCAGCTGTGTGGGGTCAAGTATCACTGAAAAATCGTAAGGTTATTCTTTTTTCAGCTTTACCTAAAGTTTTTAAATATGTCAGAAGTCTGAATTACAACCCGTGTCAAAATTAATACAGCCACAATCTGTCCCAGTATAGTGCTTCAACAAGCTAAACAGACTAAGAGAAAAGTCACTATGACCTCAAAAACAGGCACTTAAAGCTGAACAGTCAACCACATTGCCAGACTTGCATCATATACATGATTTACAATATAAAAATATGCAAAATTAAGTAGAATTTCCTTTTACCACGCTGATGTTTCCTGTTCGTTTGCTAGCGATATTCTCGTCCCAGTTTTATATTTTCTATAGCACGTTAGGTCTGTTGTTAGTTTTACTTCAAAGACTCTTTAGTTGATTTCGACATACTCGTTTACATTTATAACGTACAGTATCGTGAAAGCCATTACCCGATTGGCTAGATTATAAAGTTGAAATTCAGAACGTTCACGAGGTGTCGCCACTGCGGGCCACAGTTTTCGTGGCGTAGTCTGCCAAGAGTTTGTGGGGGAACGGAGTGGGTCGTAAACCCTTGGCTTGTGAAGATGTGAAAGTTCAGACCTTGATTGTACCAAAAACAAAAACAAAAAACAAAAAAAAAAAACCCCAAAACCTAAGTTTGAGAAATTCTTAACCTCAAATCAATTGAGAATTCCTTAACTTGGGGAGAAAGAAAGAGAAAACGGCTTGTATAAAATTAGTACTTCCTCAAGTGATTTGAGATTTTCCTCAAGTTAAGGACGGATTTTTACAGAACATAACCGGACATTTTCATGAAAACGAAAGTAGAATTCATCTCTGTGGTGTTCGGAAACGCTGTGTTAATTAGTGTTATGGACATCCCAGAGTTAAAAAAAAAAAGAAAAGAAAAACCAGTATGGCATATGGATAATTTTAAAAGGTATACTTGTACGTTTACATACTTCAAGCTATATCAATCTATGCCAGTATATCTTCATAGTTTAAAAGCATCTGAACCCCATTATTTGCAAGAAAAATTCTTGTGTTGGATGTGCATAGGTTTTTTTTCCTTTACAGTTCTTCTTTCGATTGACATTTTATATCGGTCAAATTTGGTAAATTCAGTACCAGGTGTGCTCCATCACATAGTTTAACAAGCTCAGTGGCGGATTTAAAGAGGGCGGACCCCTCCCTTTTATCACAAATTCACAACTTAACGTTAGAAACATTCGAGTATGGCACCCAAAACGGCTGAGTAGTTTGGCTGATGTTTGACTTTCGCATGTGTGAAATCCTGGATCCGTTATTGAAGTTCGTCTTTTTTTATAGTTGAATAATCTTAAAATTCGGGTATAATGTCGTAATTCCAGTCCGTTTGTTGTCACTATAGCGCTATCCAAATAATAATTTAGGAACTGAAAAGTAATAGGCTGTAGGTACGTCATGACGTAGTTACGGAACATCAACTATTTAACGTTTACAGTTACCCACATCACTCCCCCCCCCCCCCCTTTCTTTTTTAGGGATTAAAACTATCAAACAATGTCTGTATATTTTCCATTTTTATATCTAGTAACACATCCATGAACCCGGAAGAATAATCCTTTATATCATTACAAAATCAACGATGATCATTTTCTGCTTGTTAGCGCCATCAATCTTGTGATGTCCGTAACTGCAAGGGGAGAGAGAGAGAGAGAGAGAGAGAGAGAGAGAAGGGGGTGTCGGTCAACAATAAAGTTGGGTACCATTGTGAAAACCATGAGTACAGAAGCAGGGTTTGTATGACCACTCACAGAAACGCACGTGCGCAACTACCTTGTTTCGATTAGGTAAGTTTTCAGTTTAGAAGGGGGGGGGGGGTGTTGTAGCTATGTATAAAATGTTCAAAGTGACCCGTGTTCGCGACAGGCGTTGATAGGACTTCATCTACGCAGACAGCTGGTGACGTGTAGTGAGAGAGCGGTAGTCAGACGTTTCGGCCCTAGACAGTTTGACTTTCGGCCCGTTATTGTTTGTCCAAGATACTTTACTTCTTTTTCTTCTATCACCCATTTGAATTATAGTACATTGACTAGAGCTGGGTAACGTCTGGAAAATTTCGATACGATAAATACTGCGATACAGAGAAACGATATGCGATACGTTTTTGAGGATTAAAACAATTAAATAATAATAAAAATAAAATTTCATCTTTTCCGTTTGTTTCATTTGCACATTGTTAGCTTGAATTAATTTATCACAAAAGACGATTGTACGCGGATCCCGTTTATGTATTTCCTTTTATTAATAATATTGACATTTTTTTTTCACGAAAACAATGGCATTCACTTGCTCTGGCTTCAAGTGAGCCCTAATTCTCTAGTAATCTTCTGTTGTACTGAAAACCCGCTCTGAACTCGAGTCTGAGGCAGCAGAGGTTTTTTTTCCCCAGGATGAATATTGATAAATGAATAATAAATTCATTTATTCAATCATATATTTCTTCAAATTTCTTCATACGAAATTCGGAAAATCGTGACTGCGGATTGTGTTCTACTATATCATTCATCGATAGATTTTTCGTCACCTTTCTTACCGTTAGCTTTATGGTGTCATCGCATATATTTTGCTAAATTAGCTGAACCATCAAAGCTTGCGACCTCTGTTCCACAAGCGTTACACTTTGACGCAAATTCTTGAACACCGAGACTATGGTATTGTCAACACGAAAACGGGTGGTTTCGCCCCCATTACCTGTTCGCCCAAAGTACATTCGGCCCGAGTGGTTTTGTCCCAATTTTAATGCAGGTATCATAAGGTTGAAGGCTGGGTTATAGTTCGCCCCGATTTACCTGCGTATAATTTTGGCTAATAACAGGTGCACATCTAATCACGGCACTTACGTGGATTGGTGATGTGTTTGTTGACGAGTTGCCGATGATTGACAACAGTCAAATATCGGAGTGTAAAAAATATTCCTGATCTATTTTAACTTTTGCTAAAAAATGAAATTGTGATCTGTAGTTTCATTCAATTTTACCGGCAGTGACAATTTTTTTTTTAAAGATGCCTCTTGAAAGTATGTTTATGATTGCTAATTTTCAATACAAAACTCTTTTCAACATATGACAAAAAGAGTTCACAAAATCGTCAAGGACATTTGCTAATGTTCACTGCTTTTCATTGACTTGAAATGTTTTGAATGAAATATTTTCCGCAGTATCGTATAGGACAAATTGCATATAATTTTTGTCATTTGGAAACGGGAATCGAATGTATTTTGTTGAAATCAAAACGTGACTTAGCTCGAATAGGCACGTGCATTACACACACGATTTTATTTTTCATAACATACTAGCTATATTTCTTTCAAAGGGGGGAGGGGTGCTTTACACGGAAACCTTCAAGAAAGTCCAATATTCCCCAATCGCCAAATCGGATGGGGATGCCAGAGAGAGAGAGAGAGAGAGAGAGAGAGAGAGAGAGAGAGAGAGAGAGAGAGATGGGGTGGATAAGCGGTCAATAAATGAAAATTCTGAAAAGACAAATACTATTACATCGTATTTTAATTCACAATCTTGTCAGGTTGATGTGCTTATACATTTTATTCTTCTGCGATAGAGAGACAAGTATTGATCTACCTCACGCTGTCTCCAAGCCAATAGATGATTGTCTGCGCATACTTAGTACGCAGTTTTTGGTATATGCCGCTTTCAGAAGCGCAGTTTAAACCCTTACACATATTGACGTAACTTACTCGGAGTAATTTACGCCCCTTTTTGAGAAACGGGCTCCGCAAGTCGTCGAACTTTCAGTTTCCTATCCGGGGAGCAGTTGTTGTAGCGAATACAATGCCCTCTGGCGTAATAATGAGACATAAAATGATGAATGCAATGAACCAAAATGGGATTAACAAGGAAAGCGGAATCACGGATTGAATCTTGATCAAATTAAGAATAGCAGATCGTAAAATCTAATTTAGAATTTAATATGAAACCAATTTAAGACAAAATGATGTGACATGGAATTAAGGATGCCATGTAGCAAAATGAAATTGAAAATTAAGAATGGAAATTGGAAAGTTATATGGTAACATGGAATTAAAAATGTCATGTAGTAAATCAAAGTTAGAATTAAGAATACAAGAAGGATGCATAGAATCCCTTCAATAGGTCTGATGTTATTTTAATTTAGATAAAACAGTGATTTTAGTGAACAGCAACATTAGTGAACAAAGGGTTTGTTGGATTTACAATGTTTTTTAAAAAGTCAAATTTCACGTGTTTTCTTGGATATTGGAAAAGAAAATACAACTTTCCAACAAGAAGGCCTTCTAATGTATGTTCATATTCGTTACATCTAGAATGCCTCTAATTATTGTTTATACTTTAATTCGATGAATATTTCTGAAAAGATAAAAATAATAATAATTTTATGTTGTTTTTTTTTTAATTTGTTAATTCTATTAATAAACAGGAAAGGAAACTAGGGAATATTGAAGCGGGGATGATCTCGAAAGTAGTTCCAACCGGAAGTGGTTTATACAACGGGCGTGTGGTTTAGCACACTAGCGATAAAAAAAAATGTCCGACATCGACCTTTTGATCTCAAACTCAATCAATATGTAGGACTCACAGCAGGTGTGACTGGTCTACAGGGGATGCTTACTCCTCGTTGGCATCTGATCCCACCTTTGGTATATCCATGGGTCCGTGTTTGCCCCTTTTAATTTCAATTGTATTCCTCACAGGAGTTACGATAGTGAACACTGTTCGTTATCTTCACCTTTTTACTAAACGACTATGGATCGCTCAGACAAAAGTTCGACAGCGCTGTGTAAATCAGGCCAATAGATTTTCGAAAAAAAAAAAAACGGCCATGGAAATTACATCAAGTGAACAACAGACATTTTTATGTATAAAACTCAAGTTACAGGAAAATCATTTGCCTTTTAATTAAATCTCCAAAAGAATTTTTGGTTTATTTAGAACTGTCGTAAATCACTAGTTCTACAAATTCCTAAACTATTCAGGAAATAAAACTCGAACACGTAATGTAGAATAAGCTCGCATGCGCGAGTGCTACAGAAGTTTAATCATACACGTGTACATAGACATCTGGAGGCCCATTATTCCACTCAACTCAATCTACAACAGAAAATAAAAACGTTAAGCACATCAAAACACAAAATGTACTGGGAATTTCGTACAATTCTCGCACCAGAGGGTGTACAACAGAAGCTTCATTTGCAGCTTATAAAAACAGGTAATTTACCCAACATTTATCCGTAAAAAGGTGAGAATTAATGGTAAACGCACAAGGCGAAAGTACAGCTTGCTTAATTCAGCCTTTGGTAAGATGACTTCACACACCTACAAGCTAAGTAATTACTGATAAAAAAGAAAAATAAAAATGGGTGGCGCACGAATTTAATTTGTTGCGCTTAAAAGCAGAGAAATTTTAAAAGTTGATTTCATGATTTACCGTGAACAGATAAAATAATAATGTAAGATGTTTAACATAGGTAGTTCATGGACCCTCGCCAAGCACCTTGCAATAGACGTGTAAATCACTGGTCTTCAGATATCACGTTGAAAATGGAGGTCACGTGTTATGGTGGGCGTTGTCACTGCTACGGCCGTCAAGTGCTGAATTTGTGGCACTTCATCATGGTGACGTCTCTATGAATAAAAATATTAATGAATTAATGAATAGAAAGGTGATTCTATCTTTTATTTCATTTTATTCATTCTGTCTTTTAATTTATTTATTTTCCTTTTTTTACTTATTTATTAAATCTAATGCCCCCCCCCCCCCCCCCCCCCCCCCCCCCGGATATTGCTATTCCTTTTAATTTTTAAAAAACATTTTCTAACCATTTGTACACAAGGTCGAATTTCAATATACAATCAGTATAATCAAAGAGGCTGTATATACAGTGTCTTTATAGTCGATTGATTTTGTTGTAGTGAAAGAAAATTCTTACCTCTGAGGTGAATATTGACATAGCTACCCAACATAACTAGGTCAAATAAACGTTAAAGCTATTTAAACAATCGATAACACGTAGATTACATACAGGCCGACACGTCACACAGGTATTTAATTCTCAGGACTAGACGGAAGGTCGAAATAACAGGGAGGCCATGTTGGATTTTCAGGTTAGACAAAATTATATACACGCATTCTGACATTGTAGTGTCATTAATACCGATATTTGTGTACAAATCTGCTCTCTTTGATAATAATTTTATATACTTCTGAAGGGGGGGGGGGGGGGGGGGGGGGGGTCAATGCCTCGTACATATCATTCCATTTATAGAATATTAAAATTAATGAACATAATATATATATCATACTGTAATTCTAGCTTGTCATTTCTTTTGATCTATCAAAGTCTTTAATTAGGCGCTTTTTTTTTTGTTAATTGACAGTAAACTACTTGTGTGATCCCGGCATCAGAAATGCACCCCCGGCGCAGTGCTCAGGAAATCCTGCTGTGTGACCTCTGTGAAACTGTCCCCCTACAAAGTCACTGTGAACTTTGTAATATAAATTTCTGTATTAACTGTGTAGGAAAACATCTCTCGGATTCGTCTAAACGACACAAAGTGGTGCCCTATTTACACAGAAAATCTACTGAAGACTACCCGAAATGTCCGACACACGCCGATAAACATTGTAAACATTACTGTGAGAACTGTGACATTCCTGTCTGTTTTACCTGCATCTCCTCTGGTGAACACAAAGATCATGATATATCACATATTCTGGAAAAACTCAGCGCTAAAACGCAAAGTTTACAGAAAGATTTGGAAGAACTCGAGACCAGCATTTATCCCCGATATGAAAAAATGGCGTCTGATGTTCAAACTGAAAAAACCGAGTTAGAAACGAAATACGGGAAAATGACCACCGCGGCCGATCAACAAGGAGAAATCTTACACCGAGAGGTCACCGCCATTGTCAACCAACGGAAATCTGAGATTCAAGAGATGAAAAACAAACACCTATCTACCCTGAATAAAAATACAAATGAAATAACACAGAAAATTACAGAACTTAAACAGATCATTGCTGACTTGAAATCAATCCTAGAATCAAATGACGTCTCCTTAACCTCAACTTACCAATCTAGGAATTCCGAGTTTAGAACATTACCGCCTGAAGTCCGAGTTACAGAACCAAACTTTTCTGCCGGAAAAATAAACAAAGATGAACTCCATGAAATGTTTGGTTCTTTGTCGCCATTATCCATGAACACAGAACATGGCGACACAATGAAGTCAGCAGAAGCTGTATCGTCTCCTCCAGTCAAACCACTGCTTGATGAACCGCGCCTCACCGCCACCATAAACACTGAGTATGAATATCTATACGGTGTTAGCTGTCTCAGTGAAGATCAAGTCTGGACATGCGGGGATAACGAAATCATGAAGCTCCTCAACCTCCAGAGTGAACGACTGACATCAATAAAAACCAAGTCAGGGAACAAACCACGGGACATAGCTGTGACACGGGACGGAGATCTTATTTATACTGATAATAACACTGTAAACATAGTGAAGAATAAACAGACACAGACCGTGATCACACTACAGGGGTGGAGACCTCTCTGTGTCTGCTGTACCGCCTCTGGTGATCTCCTGGTTACCATGGACAGTAATGATAGAAAACAATCCAAAGTCGTGCGTTACTCTGGCTCCACAGAGACACAAAGCATTCAGTTTGATGATCAGCGTCGTCCTCTCTATTCATCTGGTTATATACCTAAATACATCAGTGAGAACAGGAACCTGGATATCTGTGTGGCTGACTGTTACGCTAGAGCAGTAGTGGTGGTCAATCCGTCAGGAAAACTCCGATTTAGATACACGGGTCATCCCTCTAATACCGAGTCATCATTTAATCCATTCGGCATCACTACAGACAGCCAGAGTCACATCCTGACAGCAGACTGGGGCAATGGCTGTATCCACATCCTAGATCAGGACGGACAGTTCCTCCGTTACATTGATGATTTACGTCGTCCATACGGTTTATGTGTGGACATCAGAGACAACCTCTTTGTGGCTGAGTGGGACACTGCTAAAGTGAAGAAAATCCAATATCTATCTACACAGTGTTAATTACACCTCTACACAGTGTTAATTACACCTCTACACAGTGTTAATTACATATGTAAACAGGGTGTGTTAATTACATCTGCTTGTTGACTACAGTTCCTTGTTAATTACAGCCCTGTGTTAATTACAGCCCTGTGTTAATTACAGCCCTGTGTTTGTGGTGTATAACTAACATGTACTTGTGTTTGAGTGTTTAACTGATTGAACATTAGTCTCTCACTGCTGTTTAGTAATTCTGTAGTATTACATTTAGTGACACAGTATTAATCTTAGTGTACTAATTACTAATTTGACTGTGTTACTAGTCATTTATCTATACAATCTTTTGTGGACTAATTTGACTGTGTTACTAGTTATTTATCTGTACAATCTTTTGTGGACTAATTTGACTGTGTTACTAGTTATTTATCTGTACAATCTTTTGTGGACTAATTTGACTGTGTTACTAGTTATTTATCTGTACAATCTTTTGTGGACTAATTTGACTGTGTTACTAGTTATTTATCTGTACAATCTTTTGTGGACTAATTTGACTGTGTTACTAGTTATTTATCTGTACAATCTTTTGTGGACTAATTTGACTGTGTTACTAGTCATTTATCTGTACAATCTTTTGTGGACTAATTTGACTGTGTTACTAGTTATTTATCTATACAATCTTTTGTAGACTAATTTGACTGTGTTACTAGTTATTTATCTGTACAATTTTTGTGGACTAATTTGACTGTGTTACTAGTTATTTATCTGTACAATCTTTTGTGGACTAATTTGACTGTGTTACTAGTTATTTATCTATACAATCTTTTGTGGACTAATTTGACTGTGTTACTGGTTATTTATCTATACAATCTTTTGTAGACTAATTTGACTGTGTTACTAGTTACTTATCTGTACAATCTTTTGTGGACTAATTTGACTGTGTTACTAGTTATTTATCTGTACATTCTTTTGTGGACTAATTTGACTGTGTTACTGGTTATTTATCTGTATACAATGTTGTCAACACATGTGAATCACTGAACACAATTTATTGAATGTAAATCAGTTAATGTCAAGTCCTTAGAAATTTCACTTTGTCAGTATTTTGTGTGTAGCCCTGAATTATAGTACATCCACTACTGAGTACTTACATGTATACAGGTACTTGTTGTAGTGTGATAAACTACTGATTGAACATTATTCTGTGTGTTAATTATATCCTTCTATTTGTGTTTTATTTTCAATGTATATATTATAGATAAACATGATACAGAGTACAGTCTTACCTTATTACTGAGTACTTACTTAGATATGTAGTACTGTAACAGAGAGTGACCCCAAACGTCTGGACTTATCACAGATCTTCAGATCCAAGGTCACAGTCTTCTGTTTATCATCAATAAGGTCACACCACGTATCTAAATCTCCACCGTCCTACAAAATCAACACAGATAATGTGTAATCATGTCAAACTGAATAGTCTGTGATATATTTGCTTGTTTTTATATATGTAAATGTAATGGTCAGGAGAAAATTTATGGTTCATCCGGGAACCGAATCCGAGACCCTATATACTAGTCAGGTGCTCTAACCACTCAGCTAGCCAGACTAATATCCAGAGTTTGACTGGACCAGGAATCAAACCAGAGACCCCAGTATTACTAGTCCGGTGCTCTAACCACTGAACTATCCAGACCAATATCCATGGTACAAATAGTCAAAACCACTACAACATTCAGTAGTACTTCTGTACTGATATGCTGCACCTATATTTATTTTAAAAACATCAGATTTCTGATTTTTGAAAGTTTATTTTTATTAGCTCACCTGAGTGAAAGTGAGCTTTTGCAGTCAAAATTTGTGTGTTGTTATTAACTTTTCACATTTTCATCTTCATCTCCAAAATCACTTTGCCAATTTCAATCCAAACTTGGTACATATCCCTACGTAGAGAGGGGAGGGATTCAAGTTTGCTTAAATGAAGGGTCCTTCAAAGGGGATATAATCAAGAAAACACAAAATTGGGTGAAAACTTGATATGACATAAAAGTTTACTAATATAGTGTAGATTCAAGTTAGTTCCAATCATGACTCCCAGAGGTAGGGGTGGGGCCACATTAGGGGATCAAAGATTTACATGAGATATATCAGAAAAATCTTTTTCTCAAAAATAAGGTCATAATTAATCACATCAACATGCAAGCATCCCCATTTATTACATGTTCATGTTTGTTCAAATTATGGCCCTAGGTGGTGGGGGTAGAACCACAGTAGGGGATCAAAGTTTTATATGGGGTGGGGACATATAGGAAAAGAGCTTTAAAACTCTTCATCTCAACAGCAGGGTGATGATTAGTCATGTTAATATGCAAACAACTTCAGATACACACATGATTTTGGGTAAGAATAAAAAAGTAGGAAATAAATGGGTCGTGAAGCAATCCATCCACTGAGCTTGTTTGTTGGCCTGGGGGCCGCTTCTCAGATATAGAATAAATGGTGCAAAATCCTGCATTCTGGCAATTTCCTGCCACCATAATAACAAGGTTAGGGACAGACAAGACCAGAAAATAAGGATTTGACAATGCTGGTGAAAAAAATTGAATTTTCAATCTGAAAGTCAAAGACATATTGTCCTGTCCTGTATGTCTCCCCCAAACTTTAACCTTGCTACTAACTTTTGAATTGTGAGTGATATAGCTCTCATATTTCAGATAATAGCATTTTATATGAAAAAGACCTTTCTTTTGATACCAGTTTTTAACCTTGTGACCTTGACCTTAGAGTTTGACTTATTTAAGAAATGTACCAGACAATATTTCCTGAACTATTTTAAGAATTAGTTTTTTTAGATTTTTATATAGATTCGTATGACAAGACCTTACACTTTACACCATTATTATTATCTCTGACTTTGTGATATTGACCTTGGAGTTCAACTTAAATTTCAAAACTTTAACCAAAACTTGAACTATGCTGCTCATAACGTTTGAATTGTGAATGATAGCACATTTTCTTGTGACAAAACCTCTTTGGTATCAAAGTTGTCAACCATGATTTTGGAGTTTGACCTACTTTTAAGAAAATCTAACCAAGGTTATATCCATTTCAGGTGGAGCTTTTATGTTTGTATACAGATTCCTCATGGCAAGACCCTTTGTTTGATAAAATGATGTCTGACCTCACCCAGATTGGAAGAATTTAATGAAAACTTGCTGATAACTTTTAGATTATGAGAGATTATCTTTCATTTGATGTGCATTTCTTGTGACGAGGCATAATTTCATATGGTACTAGACTGGCAAATTTTTTGATATTTTGACCTTGATTTTGACCTACTTGTAACAATAGTTATCCTAGGCAAGATTTCCTGGTGTTTCGCCAGATGATTAAGACATTCTTCAGCTGTTAGTTTAAGTCCAGCAGACTGACCTTATTGTTCCCTAACTCCAAGAGAACTTGAGAGTTCTGTACAATCAATACTTCATATTAAATTCTTCAGTCGAATTGTAGAAGAATATCTAGTGATGTATTAATAAAATGTCCACACTTACTGCAGAGCTATTTACACCTGATCACTGATAGGTCATTGAACACAGTCTTTCTTTGTTATTCCTAATTTTTTTTTTTTTTAAATTTGAAGATTTTGATGTTCACAGTTTATTAACTTTTATTTTCAATAATGTACTGCATTTGCAAAAAAACAAAAGAAAAAAGAACTAAATGTGTTGTAGTGATACAACTGCATCCACTCAAGGGCAATAACTCTACCACACTTTATCTGACTGAACCCATTTAAATACATGACGTGTGTATCTTCATAATAAGTCCATACCCCAAACTTCAATTAAAAATGTTTATGTATGACTGAGATAATGAGCAGAACCTATGAATTGTTGAAATTCCAGTTTGCTTAATTCTTCTACAATTTATTCGACCAGAACTTTATACAAACTTGACCTGCATATTTTCAGGAGGTATTTATACCCTAAACTCAAAATGATCCGGTTGGGATCCTGAACATGTGCCATCATGATCTGGATTGCTAGAAAAGATCTGGGTTATTAGAAAAGATCTGGGTTGTTAGAATAGATCCGGGTTAGGAAAGATCCTCAGTACCCCTTGCTTGTCGTAAGAGGCAACTAAATGGGGAGGTCCTTTGGACGAGACCGCAAAAACCAAGGTCCCGTGTCACAGCAGGTGTGGCACAATAAAGATCCCTCCCTGTTCAAAGGCCCTGAGCACCGAGCATAGGCCTAAATTTTACATCCCTTCACCGGCAATGGGTGACGTCTCCATATGAGTGAAAAATTCTTGAGTGGGACATTAAACAATATATAATCAAATAATCAATTCAAAATGTCCATGTATGACTGAGATAATGCACAGAAACTGTAAATTGTGTCAAAATGTCCAAGGGACATAACTCTGTCAAACTATATCTGACCAAAACTATGCATAAAGTACTTCATCTGCATCATCTAATGACATATTAATATCCCAAATATCAATTCAAAATGTTCATGTATTACTGAGATCCCAACAAAATTAATACCACCAGCAGGGCACAGTGGATGGAAATAGTGAATTTGTTCTCATTAAAGAATAAATGATTTTGAGATATACTCTGGATAATGACAACATAACATAACACCCCCTCCCCCCCTTCCAAATCTAACAAAATATATCCGTAAGTTCCTTGAATATTACAAAAAATCTGATTCAAAATAATATGGGGTAGAAAGAGTGGAAACTGAATTATCAAAAAAATTACTACATCTAAGGGGCACAACTTTGTTAAGAATCAAATAAGAAGCTGATCTAGATACTCTGGTGATGCATCTACAGTGTATATACCAAATTTCAGTTGAATAGGTACATCCGTAACGTAGGTAATGAAAGGAAACTGAATCATGATACAGGAAAAAATGAGACCTTTCATTTAAAAATGAAGAGTACCATTCTGTGACATTTCAGTCAACTGAATGGAAGACCCATTTCAGTGACCATTCGGTCATTATCATGCCCTTTCAGAAACAGACTCTACGGGTTATTAGAAGAGAAACGGCCGAAGGACTATGTAAGTACTATTTCTTGCTAAATAAAAGAATTTCACATCATGGATGGAAAACAAATACACCCCTCCACCCTCCAATTCCCTTCCGTTATACGACCACCAGAGATCACTATTGCCATATCATGTTGCTAACATTTAGATCCCCTGTATTGATCTATTGCAAAAAATACCATTATTTAGGGTATCATTTAACCAGATCTAACTTTTTATATGGAGCAAAATAAAATACATTGTATACAAGTAAATAACTGTATACAGTGAATTTCATCACATTGATTTAATGCCTGTATCAATATTGAAATACTTAAACAAGATGCAAGTGGGTTTTTTTTCCTTTTTCTTTGATGTTGACAGTGTTAGACATGTTTATTCAGTCAACGAGTGCAACTGGAAATCCCTGCATTGGTACTGTGTAGTATACACATTGGTTGGTCACTACTGACCAGAAACTAAAAAAAAACAAACAAAAAAAACCCCCACACAGTACAGTATCAGAGAAATTATAGTTCTGACCTTTGGTTGGATTTCTGTGTATTGTCACCCATTCAGATACAGGAGGGAAGTGGGGGTGGGGGGTGGGTGGGTCTGAACATGTTGCAATTTTTGGCTAAATCAAAATGTTAAATTTAATCATTAAATTTGTCAAAGATTAGGATTCTCTACAGTAATAGTATTGAATGGAATTGAAGCAATGTTGCATGGGGATTATTTATTTCAAATTTAAGGAAATCACTTTGGTATCGAATATTTTACAATCCTCATCGCAGAACAATTTTTTATTTTTTATTTAAACATTGTAAATATAGGCTATATGTATAAAACATGCGTAAGGGGGGGGGGGGGGGGGGGGGAGGGGGAGGGGAGGGGGAGGGGGGCATACCTCAAATTTGATGTAACTTGTACGCACTTCCTGTTGTAAAATACTATATCTTAGGCCTTAGCATAAGTTGGACCCCTGCAAAAATGATGCATGTGGTAAACAACTTCTTTCTTGACAAATGCATTTATATGTTGTTGTGCTTTCCCTATCGTTCAAATTCAATATTGTATACATGGTTATATAAAACATATCATTGTCTTCAAAAATAGTGAACTCTACAGGATCAGGCTTTCGGGCAGGGCTCTGATGGATATCAAGTGAAAATGCATTAAAATTAAATAATCTTCTAAAATCATTTACATTGTGTGCACCCTCCGTAAGAGGTCATTAACCACCCCCACCCCCCCCCTCTCATTTTATTATTATTAATTCATGTGTGTGTGTGTGTGTATGTTTGTGTGTGTGTATGTGTGTGTGTGTGTGTGTGCATGTATGTTTGTGTGTGTGTGTCTGTGTGTGTGTATGCGTCTCTGTATGTGTGTGTGTGTGTGTGTATGTGTGTGTGTGTGTGTATGCGTCTCTGTATGTGTGTGTGTGTGTGTGTGTGTGTGTTATGAACGAATCATCTGTTTGAAGGCGTTATATAGTAATACAGATTTTCATTTAATATTTTCTGTTGTTTTGTTTGTTTGTTTTTTTTTTTTACAAAAAACTTAAACATTTAATAAAGATGACTCTGCAAACATTGGATGATGGCTGATTACTGGGCATGTCCAAAAAGAAATCGTATGAGGAATTGATTCCTACTTATAATTCGTCAGAAGAGTCTGAATGCAGAACACGATGAAAATGAACTTACAATAATGTAACTGATTGAAAAACTGTTTTAGCTATGTTTAATAAAAGTGGAAAATACTTTGCACCAATCAAAAATGAATAAATATTTTTTGAAATTTCATTCTGTGTAGTAGTTTTGATTTGTCATGCAGCATAGTTAGATAACCTATGACAGCTATTTGTATGTGCAGTGATACCATCAACTCATTTACTGGAACTTTATTGAACATTCACAAAATGAATTCTGAGGTACAGTGTGCATAACTGAAAATTGAAAGTTACATGATTGTAGGTAAACAATTGCAGAAAATGTCTGGATGGTCCTTTATATGTAACTAAAAAAGAAGAAACTGCTTAATGAAATAAACCATATATCATTTAATGGACTGAAACCTGATTGAGTGGTCACTGAAACCTGACTGAATAGTCACTGAAACTTGACTGAATAGTCACTGAAACTTGACTGAATAGTCACTGAAACTTGACTGAATGGTCACTGAAACTTGACTGAATGGTCACTGAAACCTGACTGAATGGTCACTGAAACTTGACTGAATAGTCACTGAAACCTGAGTGAATGGTCACTGAAACCTGACTGAATAGTCACTGAAACATGACTGAATAGTCACTGAAACCTGACTAAATGGTCACTGAAACCTGACTGAAAGTAAGCTGAATGATAATGGAATGGCAACTGAAAGGTGACTGAAAAGTACTTTATCAGTGATGATTCAATTATCATTCAGTCACCTTTCAGTTCACTGGAAGGGTATATTTCATCCTGTAGATGGAATGATGGAAGAATGGAATGACACACAAGAGACCCATATTTAAAGAGTGTCCCTATATTTATGCATGTAAAACTTCAATTCCCAATTGTGGCCCCCACACTATCCCACAGGAGCCATGATTTGAACAAACTTCAATCTGTCATGTAAATTTTAACATTTCTGAACTAGTGGTTCTTGAGAAGAAACTTTTTAAAGATTTTTCTAATATATTCATATGTAAAATTTTGATCCCCTGTTGTGACCCCAACCTAACTCTGGGGGCCATGATTTCAACAAACATGAATGTGCACTATGTCAGGAAGCCACCATATAAATTTGAACTTTTCTGGCCAATTAGTTTTTGGAAAAAAGATTTTTAAAGATTTTCTCTATATATTCTCATGTAAAATTTGATTCCCTACTGTGGCCCAACCCTACCTCCAGGGCCATGATTTTAATAAATTTGAATCTGCACTAAGACAGGAAGCTACCATGTAAATCTGAACTTTTCTGGACCAGTATACCTGAGAAAAAGATTTTTAAATGACCCCACCCTATTTTTGCATTTTTGTGATTATCTCACCTATGAAGGGGGTATGACCCCTCATTTGAACAAACTTGGATTCCCTTCACCAAAGGATAATTTGCACCAAGTTTAGTTGAAATTGGCCCATGGTTCTGGAGAGGAAGTAGAAAAAGTGAAAAAGTTTTCAGACAGATGAACGACAGACAATGGGTGATCAGAAAAGCTCACCTGAGCTTTCAGCTTAATTTGACATAATTTCATTAACAAACCTGACATTTCTACAGCAATAGAACCACCCAAGTCTGACAATATTTTCAGAGTCTCTGGAAAATTATCCTCATCAATCAGCCGGACATCTCCATTAACTGCTTCCCTGTAAAATTTATTCTAACATTAAAAATTAGGAAACCAAAAATAACCTCTTTACACTGTCATATACTAACAAAAAAAAACAAAACAAAACTGTGCATTGTTAAATTTAGCATAAAATTCAAAGCATATTGTTTATATTCATAAGTGGTTAATAATCGATATACATAGTGCTATTAATGGCAATAAGCTCGAACTCAACTCTATTGCACGGACTTTTCACAGTGGGCAAGCATATGTTGTTTTTTCACATAATCGTATTTGCATGGTATATCAGGCAACATTTTTTGTGTCAAAGAGTGTGAGACATTTTTCAAGGCTGGATTTGTTCAGAAAATCACTTAGGTATAATATGAATCTGTAATCGTGCTATGCCAAGGCTAAATGAAAATCAACATCTTTGTGCTGTTGGAATGTTGCAAGCAGGGATTGCATGACAATTTGCTGTTCCGAGAAACACTACTTGGTTGCTATGGAGACATTTCCAATAATTCAGCAACACCATGCATTGACCACAGTCAGGATGTCCCTGTGTGATGTCAGTTCACCAAGATATCTTTATCAGACTCATGCATCTATGAAATCATTTTCAGACGGCACGTTTGACTGTTTGTAGCATCCCCGGTTTTGGGCGCATGAGAGCAAGAACTGTACGTAATCGCTTGCCTGCGCATAACATCAGACTGATGTATCCAATACTACTTCAACATCATGGAACAATTAGCACCCCCGAGATGGGGAGAGTTACTCAGATGCTTGTGTAGTCAACGTCGACAATTTGGAGGCATTAGCATAATGATGTGGGGTGGTATTACAGCACGCGATAGGACCCCTTTACAGATAATCGATGGAAACCAGACAGGCATTTGCTATGGGGATGAAATAATCCAATGTCTACACAGGGTGGTCCTTCAGATGAGAAAGATCTCTGCCATGCACAATATGCACATACTGCCAAAAAATACCACAAGGCAATAATCATGCACTGCCCTATGTGGCAAACCCACATATTTTTAGCAAAATGTGTGCATGCATCATTTTTCAGTTTCTTTTCAGATACTTTAATTATATACATGTAGTATCCAAAGTGTGTAGAATTGCAATTTAACATCATCACACCAGCTTTTGTCCATAATGTAGCTTCGATGAGGGCTATTAAGACTATACACTGACTAGCAACTGAGAAGTTATTGCTTTAGATTTTATCAGAGGTACAGGTATTCTTAAGCAGCAAAAAATAACAGAATTCACTGCTTTAACTTTTCTCAGAGATACAAGGATTTTTTAAAAAATAACAAATAATGATCATTTAGACTTGATTATTTAAAAATGGTCCACATGTACACAATTGTGGCCCAATCAATTTTAGAATGGCCCCACCATTTTATTATAAGTGGGGTCACTGGCCTGTGGTTTGTCCTTCCCAGGCACTGGTGTCCCTATCCTATCCTCTAGAGCCATAATTCAAACAGTTTACAAACTGTCTGAAAGGCTTCACATAACTTGTATAGATTTTATCTTTTCTAGCTTAGTGGTTCTTGAAAGGATTCTTAATGACCCCATCCTACTTTTGCCATTTCATGATTATCTCTCCTTCAAAGAGGATGATTTGAACAATTTTGAATGTTTTTTTATGCAAGGATGCTCTGTACTAAGTCTGGTTGATATGGAGCAAGTGATTGTAGAAAACTTTAAAATGTGTGATGTTTACAGACAGACAGAAAGATGGCTAAAAGCTCACCTGAGCTTAAAGTTCAGGTGAGCTAAACAGAAATTTTACCAGCTCCATACAACGGACTGTTACCAGAAATGGATCGGATGGTAAGGTAACCTCTCCCTGCTTTAAGAGACAGGAAATGCTCCTGCAGCAGATTGTCATCATCTCCTGTGACCCAGGAAGCTGAAAAACCAAAGTAAGAATGAAGTGCTGAAATGACCAGAAATCAGACAGGTGAGTGAAATTTTGTGCAAATTAATAAACCTAAGTAATTTTGTATACAGAATTTTGGAACTTAACCAGTTAATTATCTGCTTAATAACAGAATATAAACAGTAGACTCACTGGCTTTATCTGTAGCCTTGAACATTAGAGCTATAAAATCTACAACAAGAGGTATTGTGCTCACTCCTCACTAAGAATAAACCCCACTCACATCAATCTACCAAACCCAAAAGGTGTTCCTTTGACCTTTTGACCTCAAAATCAGTAGGGATTATTTTTGTCCCATGGGTAATCCATATGTGTGATATGGTGACTCTAGGTGAAAAGGATAACACTTGAAAGCCTGGAAACCATTTTGTTATTTCCATTTCCAGTAAACTTAACCTTTGACCTTTTGACCCCAAAATTGATAGGGATTGTCTTTTTTTCATGGGGAGTCTGTATGTATGGTACATGTATGTTGACTCTAGGTGAAAAGGATAACACTTTAGAGCCCAGAAACCATTGCATCTACAGACAGACAGACAGACAGATGGATGGGCAGACTACTTGATTTCAGTACACCCCCAAAACTTTGTTGCAGGGTATAACATTATATAATAATTCATATAGTCTAAGGGAGGTAACTGTAATATCTGCCTTTCATACTCTCTACAGTCTGAATTTAATTACAAGAACAAGCATTCCATGCATATCGCAGACAATACAAGGTCCCCTACCGGTAGGATAATTCAGTCAAAAGTAGGTCAAGTATAACTAAATTCAGACTTGATATGTAACTACCCAAGACAACGCCATTAATGAAATTTCTGTTGCATATCTCTATCCACTTCGGAGAAAAGTGATCCTTGCAATTTATCAAGGGGCATAATTCAGTCAAAAGTAGGTCAAGCGTAATGAAGCTCAAACTTGATCTGTAACTATTCGTGACTGAGTTTCAGTTGAATATCTTCATGCAATGTGGAGAAAAGTATGGAAAACTGACTCGGAATGACAAACAGACAGCATGAAAGATGGATAGACAGACAGACTGACAGACCATGGGTAAACTAATAGACCCCTTCATGCTGGATTTGCTGGAAAGGGACTAAAAATGAATACTTCTCTGACTCTTCTTAGGGCAAATGAGGACACCCACTGCTAGATACACTCCAGCAATGTTTATTCAAATGTTCAGCCTCCACCAGCAGGTAATGATGATCAGCTGTTGAGTTAAGAAAATTTCTTCCGTGAGTGTCCACTAATACTCTGGCCTCTTCCATACAAGTCCCTAAAAAATTCCATTGATAAGTTATGGCTGAAATTGAGAATGTAAATGAGGCTGAAACGATTTCTGTCACAGATGTTGCCAGCTGGTAAATATCAAGACTCAGGTGAAATGAGTCTCCACATGTAATCCCCATGTAGAGCAATGACATGTATCACAATCCCCTGTACTTGAGGGTGAGACATGTAGTCAGCAACACAAGCTGTGTACTCCTTCAATGAGAATGTCACCACAAAACACATAATTACAAGAGGCCCACAGACCCTAACAGTCACCTGAGTACTATAGCCCATTTATAGACTATGCATTTAGTTTTTCCTCACACTTATCTGAGATACAGAATACTTTCTAAGATTTAATATATTTTAACTATATGACCATACTGGCCCCACTTAGAGACTGAACCCCTCACAAAGGGGCTATGAATTTCACAATTTTGATAAAGGGCTTCATGAACATAACCATGTATTTGGTTTTCTCCCACATACAGTGATTGGGAAGGCCATGCACCCTGTGCTATAGTCCCATTCAGATGAAATTTGGCATATTAGATTATCTAATCCATGCGCTGAAGTGCACATTCATTATCGACTGTAAGTTGTAACTTGCGTTTTCTGTCAGGAAGTGAATGGAGAACGACTTCCTATTTTTTGTACTTTCATTTTTAATTCTCATGTATTTTAATACACTGATTGTCATTGGTTGAAGAAATACAAATCAAAATGGATAACCAATAAAACTGTTTGTCTTACACATCGGCTTTTCTTCAGTAGCACATGTTTACTGTGGCATATCAGGGAAATGACCCCCCCCCCCCCTCCCCCAAGAAATGCATTAATATAGACTGCAAACAAACACTTGTAGAAAGGTCAGTTTGTCAAGTGGCAGTTGGTTGGTTCTTAGTTTTGGCTAGATTTTTACTGCCACTTGTGAACTCTTGTTAGGCATTCAGAAGCTAGTCAGAGACTTGACAGTATGCAGTTTTACTGGTCAGATATTTATAGACAAAGTACAGACTTACTGACTGAAAACCCTTGATTTCTGAGTCATAGATTGCCTAGCTGATACATACAGTTATTTCTGGGGGAAGTGTCTTCCCATAGAAGGGGCTATTTTTATATCTATTTCTCATTAATAAAATACTGTGTAAAGATCCTTTACTGTGTCCGTCTTATCTCATCGACCTGAACCCCGCCTGTTACACTTCAACATTTATTCGTTTATAACAGTTATCTCATTCAATAAATACAGATACAGATATATTTATCAACTGAACGAGATTAGTGAACTTGATAATAAAAGTATTATTTGAATAAGATATAATAAATTGAACTGAAATCAGGCTTCGACTTAAGGACATACGCTATGTTTCTGACATTTTCTGTAAAATTATATTTTTATAGCATAGGTATAAATTGATTCATCACATTGCATGTAATATATATGTTTAAGGAGAGGGTATTCAATATAGGCCATGTCTGTTGTCTAATCATATTTAATTCAATTATTTATTGAATAAAATATCATTTAAATAATTACCTGTAATAGGTTATGCCGTCACACTTGCATGTACATGTATAAATTTACATTTTACCAATAAATAAATAAATAAAAAATAAACGAATTAAAAAAAAATCACAAGGCTGTAAAGTAGCTCATTAGTAGAGGAATAATAAATTCTGTGTCTAAAGGGAGGGAAGAGAGTTACGAAACTGGAGGTTGGGCTTTTCTAAAATTTATTATTCATTTTATTTATTTATTATTATTATTTCTTTTGTGTGGGATAAGAATTTGTATCACCAATCCCCGGTAACAACTCCCCCACCCCCACCTCCAATATTCCATTGTACCAACGATCACGGTTTTCATTGTTTATTTATTGATGTATTTATTTATTTATTTTTAGTTTGTGCTTGTCAAGATATTTAAGCCATTGTGAAATCCTTTTTCTTTCCAGCTTCCCCTCTCACTTTGAAATGCAAAGTGCATAAACTTTTTAAATAAGGAGGGGGGGGGTCAACATCGATGTCCATAGATTAAATAAGGGGGGGGGGTGTTATGGCCTAACTTAAATCGGTACAGATGTGTTGCAAATAGATATAAAAAGTCTATAAAGGGAACATCACACAAAGTACATAATTCTAAAGATATGGAGCGGACGGCGATATCGTTCAGTATGTTTCCAACGACGCCGTGTTTACACCGGAAGATACATTCAGTCGAGGCGTGTCGATCGAAATGCACGGGAGATAACTCTTCAAAATAATACTGGATTGGTCTACACCCCATCCTTGCCCCAGCAGACAGTCATGGAGTAAATCAGTGGCGTATCAAAACACAGGTATCTGGATTTTAATCCATCCACCCACCTACTGATTAAAATTCAGATACCTGTGATATGAAGGGGGGAGGGGGTTCAATTCCCCTTTGGTTGAATATTTTCTATTTTTAAAGGTCATTTTCGCCATATTTTTTAACAACCTCCTCCCCCCCCCCCCCCCCCCCCAACTTCTTGGGTGAAAATACACAATTCGGTCATAGCTCCCTTTGAGAATTGTTTGGATCTGCCACTTACGCAAACAAACTCCAGTCCCATCACCAGATTGAATGCAAAACTAAATATTTCATTTATTCAACTCGTTATGTAAATAACCAGACAATTCAGTAATGCCTAATAGTACTGTACCTGACAGTTATTTTTGCTAAGTAACAGAAATATACCTAAAATAAACTTTCTTTCAGATTCAGCATCCATTTTCGTTTTCACAAGTGTCTTCTGCTTCCTAAAGACAGACAACTCTTGTAGATTTTTTTTAGTAGGAAATGAACACAGGAGGAGTTGTATTTCTTGATAACACATTTAAAAGAGTGGTGGATCCAGAAAATTCTCAAAAGGGAAAAGCGGTCAGAGAGAGAGAGAGAGAGAGAGAGAGAGAGAGAGAGAGAGAGAGAGTCAAACAGCGGCGGATTTAGAGGGGGTAATTATTAAATTAATATTTACATTTCCTCGGAAGTATTTAGCATACAAATATTATATAACAATACCTAAAAGTATGAACATACACATTCTCAATTATAGCTGAAGTACTATCGCACACCTGTAAAAACACAACACACACCTACACCACACATGTAAAACACAACACAAACATACACCACACATGTAAAACACACCACACATGTAAAAACACACCACAAACATACACCACACATGTAAAAACACACCACAAACATACACCACACATGTAAAACACACCACAAACACACACCACACATGTAAAACACACCACAAACCTAGAACACACAGGTAAAAACACAACACAAATCCACACCACACATGGAAAACACAACACAAACCCACACCACACATGTAAAACACAACAAAAAATCTGAAAGGAGAATAGAAATACCCATACTTCAGGTGCCTGTAATGGGACTCACACTGGCAAACATTTTTGGGGGAAAAAAATACTGTTTATTTACATGAAAATAATGATACGAATATTTGATAACATAATTTTCAAAAGTCAACACATCAACTATCGAGGTTCTCTTTACTTTGTGAAATCATTTTAACAAACCACTCCCATTGTGATGCAAGCGCGGACCTAGAGGGGGAGTCGGAGGGTATGGACACCACCATCACCACCCCTGGAATTTCCAACTGAAATAAATATAGTCATCTTTTACCCTGGCATTGCATTTAATACTGCTTCATCAACTCTCTCGATCAACTTTATTATCTCACTATATAGGGACGATTTCAAAATTAAGATTTTGCATAGTTTACTATCTGTAAAAATGTGGAAATTTCGGAGGCTTCGCCCTGGAATCAGGTCCCAGATCCCCGGCCTTTTGGAACCCCCTCCCCGATGAAAAAAGCTGGATCTGCGCCTAAAATGGACTAGATCTGAAAACATACATATACTGAATTTAATGCCTTGTTGCAATATTTCAATCCGCATTGATATACACTATGAAATTAAAATTGCGTGCTTTCAAAACCCCAATTATTTTCAAACGAGACATCTTTTTAAATTCAGTTGTTGAAACATATTTGTAATTGAATTAATTGAATATTTTCATAATTTAATTATCATTTTGATGTAGTGTGTATCAATGCACGCGCCGTGTAATTCATAATAGTCCTATGTGATATAAAAGAGAAACGACAAATTTTGTCATTTCACCATCAAGACGATTAAAGGTTGTCTAGTAATGGCCACCAGACTAGATCAAAGTCTGTATTATCATAGCTTCCTATATGTTTTGACAGATCATTGCAAATGCGCACTTTTTGAGTTAGTTATTTATTTTAGGAAGTGTAGTTCCTTTACTTTCGGAGTTTAAATTTTAATTAGAAATTAAGACACTTGAGTTAATGAGGGGCCTCCACGTACCCAGATCTGACACCCGTTAACAAGGACTCATTTTAATCATTGTACTAAATATCGGCACACCTCCCCAACTGTCTCGTCACATCCAGGATCCAGTACGTACGTACCTTAAAACAATACTACGATTACAAAATACAAATGTTTTTAATATTTCATTTGGTATTCTGTGTTTTGATAATAAGCATAGAAAATAAAATGTAGTTTGGATTTTTGTGTTGTGAAAATAAGCATAGAAACACATAGATTCTCAAGAATTGAGAATCAAACCCAAGCAGAGGTGAGAAGCCTTGTGATTTTTAGTGCGATTTTCTAACCACTCGGAGGTCCCTGCAAATTGGGCATCATTACATGCAGTATTTAGGGAGAAATCACGAAAAACTCGCCATCCGGGACTTGCGATTTTCCAGTTTCGGCCGAACCACATTAATTAAATTTACCGGTTGCTTTTTTATTTTATTGTGTCATTATCTCTATTTATTTGTTTGGTTATTTATTTTGTAACTTTTTTTTTCTTAACGGCATTGCGATTTATGATGTAAAAATATTTTGGTGGAATATACAAATATACATGTGCCACTGCTCAGGGACTTGTACTCAACCTCATAAAAAACGCACCATAAAACGGAAAACAAACAATATTTTTATTTATTCATTCTATCTCATACTTTTATATCATAAAATTTTTATTTGTTTACTGCCTTTAGAATAACAAGGGGGCCTCCGTGGCCGAGTGGTTAGAGCATCGGGCTCAAAATCACAAAGCCTCTGTCGGTGCGTGTTCGAATCTCGGCCGCGGCCTTATGTGAGCAAGTTTGCCAGTTTACTTGCGGAAGGTCGGTGGTCTCTTCCCAGGTACATTGTATCTGGGTTCTCTCCTCCACCAACAAAAACCGGACGCCACCAGATAACTGAAAAATTGTTGTGTGTGGCGGAAAGCAATAATCAATTAATCAATAGAATAATAAGGCCACAAAACACCTCATTAAGAATTACGTCATATACGGTGTTGATATGTCGACAACGCAAAGTCACAAAGTCAATACCTGGTATGACCGCCTCTTGCGTTGATGCATGATGTTTTGAATTTTGACTTGTGGTATGTTAGCCCACTCTTCCGTCAAAGCGCGTCGAAGTTCCGGTATCGTCGTCGGCTAAACAGGCCTGTTATTGACCATTCGTCCTAACTCATCCCAAACATGCTCTATTGGTGCCATGTCAGGCGATAAAGAAGGCCATGACATTACTGGAATGTTTGCACTGATCACGAAATCCGTCGAGAGTCTAGCAGTGTGGGGACGAGAATTGTCCTGTTGAAACATTCTCAAGTCCTGGTGATCTTGAAACATGGGCTGAATATGAGCTGCCAAAATGTCATCCCTATATCTTTGAGCATTAAGGTTATTGTCACAAAAATGCAAGTCAGAGCGATGACGGAAATATACAGATGCACATATCATGACACTACCACCACCCCAACGGTCAACTTCCTGTATACAACATGATGCGAGTCTTTCATTGCGTCTTCTCCATACGCGCGTACGACCATCAGCTCTTGACAGCTGAAAATGTGATTTATCTGAAAACAGGACTTCATCCCATCGTTGACGTGTGAAGCTGTAAGGAAACGATTCCGAAGTCTAGTAAAGCGGTCCTGCTGCGGGGTGGTAACTCTTGGTGCACCTGGTCTCTGCCTGTCGGATACGGATTTTGTGACAAGAAAACGTTGATTAAGACGGACAATGGCACTGTGATGGCAGTTGAAAAGATTCGCAACACTCCGAGTGGAAAGACATGCATTTCAGACTTTCCTTCTGAAGATGAATTTAGAAGACACAGGAAACAAGTTTTAATTTTCGTTCAGCGTAATTGGCATGTTTTGCACGTGCTAAAAGGTGTTTAAAACATAGTACGATTGAAATTATGATAAAATAATTTTTAATTTTTGAGAAAAAATAATTTTTAGCGGTGCGTTTTTTCTTTATGTTGTTGAGAATTTTTTAGAAAGCTTTCATTCAGTGACTGAAACGTGAGGGATAAATATACGTATATGCAAGCTATATCCAGAGTTATCGATCCTTACACAAATATACCTCTGTCAACATTTCACAGTTGTATTTGGAGAACTTGTACCCTTCGCTAAAGTTTTCTATGGGAATTTTTTTGAAAGTACATACGCGATATGTATTTGATTTTATATTGTAGTAAAACTTAATTAATTAAATTAATTAGTTTTGTACATGTATGTCAACCTGAGTAGCTCAGTGGTTCGATCACCTTACTGGTAATGTAAGGGTCCCGGGTTCGATACCAAATTGTTTCAAAGATTCATCTCTACTTCTTTAAGACATGTAATGACAAATGAAAACGACGAGTATCAATTCTACTATAGAATAGTTATGGACTCGAGTTTATGTCGTTTTAATGCCGGCTAATCGGAAGAGAGCTATCTTACATTATATATAATAAATATTGTACCTTACTATATTTTAAATTTGAACTCATATCTTTTATCTATATCCGATAATTTAAAAAAGATTAATGAATTGGCAAAAATGCTAAAACAATTCGGGATTTTTAACTGCGAACACTTGAATTTTAAAGTCGGTTCGTCGACATTCTCTTAGTTTATTTATCATTTTACTTGTGTTGTCGTCTGCTAAATTAACTTTACATTTTCATCATAAGACTTCCCTTAACTATCTGAGGAAAACTTCAAATCCAGGTGCCGGAAAATCTCAAATTTACGCTTATACAATATAGTAATACTATATAGTACATACACACACGACATTTTAAGATGTGATACTATATATAGTACATGCACTTACGACACTGTAAGATGTGATACTATATATAGTACATACACATACGACATTGTAAGATGTGATACTATATATAGTACATACACATATGACACTGTAAGATGTGATACTATATATAGTACATACACATACGACACTGTAAGATGTGATACTATATATAGTACATACACACATGACACTGTAAGATGTGATACTATATATAGTACATGCACTTACGACACTGTAAGATGTGATACTATATATAGTACATACACATACGACATTGTAAGATGTGTTTGTTTTTTATTTATAGTCGCCTGAGCAATTTTTCAGCTATCCGGCGACTTGTAAGATGTGATACTATATATAGTACATACACATATGACACTGTAAGATGTGATACTATATATAGTACATACACATACGACACTGTAAGATGTGATACTATATATAGTACATACACACATGACACTGTAAGATGTGATACTATACTCTGCAAAAAAAGAAACGCATAGCCCTTTTGAAATTTTAAAAATGCAAATTATGTATTTTACCAGGTAAACTGAAATGGTCAATTGAGTAATTGATTTTTTACAGGTAAGTATGAAACTTTAAAGGTCTGTTCATTTGATTTGGCTCTCTGCCAAATTAGCTCGGCGACTCTCTAAAATTGCACATCACCTCTATCGCCATGGAATTTGGCTTACGTTTTTCACGAGAACTTTGTGCTTAATTCAACCACTACATTAAAGCGTATAAAAGGACGAAGTTTGAAGCTTGAATTCATCATAACGTTAAAATGCTGCCATGCCAAGGTTGGACCCTGCTACTCGAAATATCGTCATTGGCCGTCTCCAGGCCGGAGTATCCCAAAGTGAGATTGCACGAACTGAAAACGTAAATCGGAGCACAATTTCTCGGCTGTGGAACAGATTCCAGCAGACTGGCTCTACTAATGACCGACCGAGGAGTGGGCGACCTCGCATTACGACTCCTGGACAAGATCGCTACATCCGGGTCTTTCATCTACGGAATCGAACCGTTGCTGCAACAGCTACTGCAGTCGGAATACCTGGATTGAGAAGAATCAGCTCGCAGACAGTCCGCAACCGACTTCGACAATATGGCATAAGACCCAGAAGACCGTATTTTGGAGCAGTTTTGACACCGTTACACAGACGAGAAAGAGTCCGATGGTGCAACAGATTGAGGGGCTGGACATTCCGCAACTGGCGTAGAATCTGGTTCAGCGATGAGTCCCGTTTTCTGCTACAGAAACGTGATGGAAGAATCCGTGTATACCGGCGCAGGAATGAACGTTTATCTTCCTCGTGTGTCCAAGAAGTGGATAGCTTCGGTGGAGGTAGCGTCATGATGTGGGCGGCGATCTCTAATGACCGTAAAACAGAACTGGTACATGTCCCGGGCAATTTAACGGCTCAAAGGTACAGAGACGAAATTCTCCAACCTCACCTTATGCGCGTAATTGACCGACAGAGGGAGTTATTCCAACATGACAATGCTAGGCCTCACACAGCCCGCTTAACAATTGACTACCTTCAGCAGAACAACATTAATGTGCTACCATGGCCTTCCAAATCACCGGATTTGAATCCGATTGAACACTTATGGGACCAACTGGATAAACGTGTGCGCCTGCGCCAACCTCCGCCTCAGACCCTCGATCAGCTCCGTCAAATGTTACAACAGGAATTGCGAACAATTCCACGCAATAACGTATGAACATTGATTGACTCTATGCCAAGGAGATGCAGAACTGTTTTGGCAGCTCGAGGTGGTCATACACGATACTAACTTAAACGTGACAGGAAGTGTTTTTAACTGTGATGATCTGACTTTTTTTCCACCAATATCTAAGGTTTGGACTGTAATTTTTTTCAATTGAAACAATTCTAGTGAATATCTACATTTTTTATTGTAAAATCATAATCCAAAATACATCTACTAAAATCTTAAAAAATCCATTATGCGTTTCTTTTTTTGCAGAGTATATATATATTACATACACATACGACACTGTAAGATGTGATACTATATATAGTACATACACTTATGACACTCTACGATGTGATACTATATATAGTACATACACATACGACACTGTAAGATGTGATACTATATATAGTACATACACATACGACACTGTAAGATGTGATACTATATATAGTACATACACATACGACACTGTAAGATGTGATACTATATATAGTACATACACATACGACACTGTAAAATGTGATACTATATATAGTACATACACATATGACACTGTAAGATGTGATACTATATATAGTACATACACATATGACACTGTAAGATGTGATACTATATATAGTACATACACTTATGACACTCTAAGATGTGATACTATATATAGTACATACACACATGACACTGTAAGATGTGATACTATATATAGTTCATACACATACGACACTGTAAGATGTGATACTATATATAGTACATACACTTATGACACTGTAAGATGTGATACTATATATAGTACATACACATACGACACTGTAAGATGTGATACTATATATAGTACATACACATACGACACTGTAAGATGTGATACTATATATAGTACATACACATACGACACTGTAAGATGTGATACTATATATATTACATACACATACGACATTTTAAGATGTGATACTATATATAGTACATACACATACGACACTGTAAGATGTGATACTATATATAGTACATACACATACGACACTGTAAGATGTGATACTATATATATTACATACACATACGACATTTTAAGATGTGATACTATATATAGTACATACACATACGACACTGTAAGATGTGATACTATATATAGTACATACACATACGACACTGTAAGATGTGATACTATATATAGTACATACATACATGACACTGTAAGATGTGATACTATATATAGTACATACACATATGACACTGTAAGATGTGATACTATATATAGTACATACACATACGACACTGGATTGATTGATTGATTATTTATTGCTTTCGGCCACACTCAACAATTTTTCAGTTATCTGGTGGTGTCCAGTTTTTTTGGTGGAGGAGAGAAACCAGATACAATGTACCTGCGAAGAGACCACCGACCTTCCGCAAGTAAACTGGCAAACATTCTCACATAACGCCGCGGCCGAGATTCGAACACGCACCGACAGAGGTGAGAGACGACACTGGAAGATATGATACTATATAGTACATTCACACATGACCCTGTAAGATATGGTACTATATAGTACATACACATACGACACTGTAAGATATGATACTATATAGTACATTCACATATGACCCTGTAAGATGTGGTACTATATAGTACATACAAATACAACACTGTAACATATTACTCTATATTGTATGTACACAAGTTACATGGTAAAATACCATTCTAAATAGTATATATAGATGTTACACCGGAAGATCTCAGTCTATACTGAACATAGACATGTGACATGTAAGATGTCATTCTATATAGTACGTACACATGTTACACACCGGTCGCGGTAGCTCAGTGGTTAGAGCGTTCGCTTCGTAACCGGGAGGTCGTGAGTTCGATCCCCGCTCGTGCCATGGCCGCGTCAAACCTAAGACGAAAAATAGGTAGTGATTGCTCCTTCGCCAAACGCTCGGCATTTAGAAGTGAGAATCACGGGTCTTTCGGATATGACCTTAAAAACGGAGGTCCCGTGTCACGGTAGGCGTTGGCACGGTAAAGAACCCTCACTGCTACGGCCCTGAGCGCTAAGCATAGGTCTAAATTTGTGGTACTTCACCTACAGCTGGTGACGTCTCAATATGAGTGAAAAATTCTCGACGGGACGTAAAACAATCAATCAATCAATCAATCACATGTTACACCGGAAGATCTCAATCTATATAGTACATAGACATATGACACTGTAGGATGTCATTCTATATAGTACGTACACATGTTACACCGGAAGATCTCAGTCTATATAGTACATACACATGTGACACTGTAAGATGTCATTCTGTATAGTACGTACACATGTTACAACGGAAGATCGCAGTCTATATAGCACAAACACATTACACCTGAAGATGTCAGTCTATGTAGTATTTACACATGTGGCACTGTAAGATGTCAGTATATATAGCATGTATACATGTGACATGTAAGATGTTACTCTGTGTACACATTGACATTGTAAACACTTGCCTGTTGTATGAGCTGACTAAACGGGAGGGTCCTTCGGATGACACGACAGAACCTGAAGCCCTGTGTCCAAGCAGATGTGATACGATAAAGATCCCTCCCTGATCAAAGGTCATAAGTGCCAAGCATACACCTAACTTTTGCAACCCTTCACCGGCACTGTAAGATGTCATTCTACATAATATGCACACATGTGAGACTGTAAGATAGTATGTGCGCATGTGACAGAGTAAGAAAACATTCTAGATAGTACTTACATATGTGAGGGTGTAAGATGTCATTCTATAAAATTTGTACACATGTGAGACTGTAAGATGTCACTTTGTATTGTACACACATATTAGACTGTAAGATGTCATTCTATAGAGTATATAAACATGTAAGATGTCACTCTACATAATACGCTCCAATTGAGACAGTAAGATATTACGTACACATGTGACACTAAGCAAGAAATCATTCTACAGAATACGTACACATGCGAGACTGCAATATGTCATTCTGTATAGTATGTTTGCATGTGACACTGTAAGATGTCCTACTATATACTGCATACATTTTTTGTTTGTTTGTTTGTTTGTTTGTTTTACGCCACACTCAACAATTTTTCAGTTATCTGGTGGCGTCCAGTTTTTGTAGGTGGAGGAGAGAACCCAGATACAATGTATCCGAGAAGAGACCACCGACCTTCCGAAAGTAAACTGGCAAACTTTCTCACATATATCGGCGCGAGTGGGATTCGAACCCGCGCCGACTAGAGGTGAGAGGTCTTGTGATTTTGAGCGCAATGCTTTAACCACTCGGCCACGGAGGCCCCTCTACTGCATACACATGCGAGACTGCAAGATGTCATTTTATATAGTACATACACATGAGACAATGCAAGATATATTTCTATACAGTATGTACACATGAAGATATGGAACAGTGATCTATCTCCTAACTCCTAAAAAAGTATCAATTTAAAAGTAGGACAAGCTTGGATTTCTGTTTGTTAGACCTTTCTTTACAACTAGATTGTAACTGAAGATTACTCCGTTTACCTAATCATCATACAGTTCTCATGGTGCGTTTGACAGGTCAACAGGGAATATTTACTTCTAGACACCTGATCCCACCTCTGGTATGTCCTAATAAGTCATACACACAAGACTGATGTTATCCTGCTTCAGACAAATTAGATAATTGGTTGGATAAGAGCTAATTACAAGATACCCTGACATTTTCAATATTACATCTCTTGTGGATGGTTCGACAACTGTGACATCACTCATGAATCATATGACACCCTGGAATTTTCAATATTACATCTCTTGTGGATGGTTCGACAACTGTGACATCACTCATGAATCATATGACACCCTGAAATTTTCAATATTACATCTCTTGTGGATGGTTCGACAACTGTGACATCACTCATGAATCATATGACACCCTGAAATTTTCAATATTACATCTCTTGTGGATGGTTCGACAACTGTGACATCACTCATGAATCATATGACACCCTGAAATTTTCAATATTACATCTCTTGTGGATGGTTCGACAACTGTGACATCACTCATGAATCATATGACACCCTGAAATTTTCAATATTACATCTCTTGTGGATGGTTCGACAACTGTGACATCACTCATGAATCATATGACACCCTGAAATTTTCAGTATTACCACTCTTGTGGATGGTTCGACAATTGTGACATCACTCATGAATCATATGACACCCTGAAATTTTCAGTATTACAACTCTTGTGGATGGTTCGACAACTGTGACATCACTCATGAATCATATGACACCCTGAAATTTTCAATATCGTGAAAGGTCCGACTCTACCATAGTTTCAAATTATGTCAGCATTCAGTTTCAATATATTTGATTACTTTATTTAACTTTATTGCTCATACCTTTAACTGTGATATGTTTTGATACTGTTATATGATTATCAATGTGATACATACATATGGAATTCCATTCTTGATTAATATCTATCAAAGACATTACTGAACTGCCAATAAAGATTTGAAATATGAACTTTTCTAAAGCTCATCAATGGGATAAATGTGTTACACGGTCACAAATGGAAATGGAACTCTGTACTGGGACTCGCCTAGCCCAATATACAGATTTCCATTTCATACGCTGGATGACTCTGCATTCTGTCCCAAACTGACTGTGTAACATGAGATATGCAATGTGCCCTAGATAGTAAGTTGTATGCACATGATATTCTGTCAAGCGCACAACATAATTTCAAGACATACGTATCAGTGTCTGTATTATGATAGTACAGAGCAGACCCAAACATTGTTTCCTTCACAAAAGATTCTAAATATCATTGGATCACATTAAAATTATTTTAATTCAGATTGGTGCATCTCATTTTGTCCTGAATTGTAAAGGTGATATGTGGTTATTCATGTTTATTGTCCACAAACCCTGTGTTTAAACAAAATATCCCAGATAACATCTACACTCCCATATCCAAAATGCATTATCCATGTACAGAGTATCACCTCGATTACGGGAATGATACATATAGAAATAAGTAAGATAGCAACATGGCGTCAGATCATCTGAGGAAATTCAGACTGTTCTTTTCAAGTGTACTCTTTACTTTTATATATCATTTTTTGCAAATAGTACTTGAATATATATATATATATATATATATATATATATATATATATATATATATATAGGCGTCATTCCAATTGATTACAGAGCCATTTCGGTTATTCTATCCACCCTACAAAACTCATTTTTTAGTTTTATAATACATTTCTATGTGTGATGAAACTCAGTATCGAGAATGCTGTAAGTTCAGTTGTTTGATCTTCATTGATCTTTCGATCTGGAAAAGGCCACCTCCCGTCCGTCGAGCAACCACTGGTCAAGACCCAAACACATCTACTACTATCAAACCGAAGGAAGGTTCAGGAATAACTCGATCAGGTGACAAGTCGGCCACCTGCTGAGATTCTAGTTTCCCTCTTAGTTTCCTGCACACTACATATCTGTGCAAGATGCTATTAACAAGGAGCTTACAACTGACTATCCAAATGCCGATGGATCGCACTGCACCTTCCAGTCTACCCTTTCTCATGGAGATGAGTAACGAAAAGTGTAGCAATGTGGTATTTTCGTGGAAGAATGACTGGATTTCATTCATCTGCAGAGAACGGTGCAATGTTCAGATGTCCACTAATGCGTAGAATTCCTTTACTATCTATAATAGGATAGAGAGCAATGATGTTGCTTCTTGGAGAGTAGTTTCTTCTTTTGTAAACACTTAATGTCATCTCCTACCAGAATTTCTGAGTCTGCCCAATAATGAAACATTCTGCTTCCCGAGTATCACCTATACTGCATGATGAGGACTTAGCTTTTCCTCGACACAATCTCTTCAGACATATGACTGCACTTACTAGTCTTTTCCATGAGGAGAGTTTCACAAATCTATCCACTAGGTGCTCTTGCACCTCTGTTTTCTCAACACACACTATGGGTCGTATTTCCACATCTGTGTTTGGGTTGACTAAATGGAAGCTTGCATCGTCTTCCATCTGTGTAGACCCCAGTTGTATTGGTCCTCTGAGTCAATCAATTTGAGACATGGCCTCAACAGATGTTTGACACCTAGTTCCAATATCAGCTGTGTTGTCCTGTGTGGAAACATAGTTCCACTGCTCCGGTGTGGATCGTTTGTGTGTCATGCTGATCCGGTTAACGTGCAAAGTTTATAGACAGATGAACCGATGTCAGACAACAGGTAATCAGGTTCAACAGCGCTTATGAGTAACCATGACCTCGCAGGTCAGGAAAAACATTTGAAAGTTGTTTTTTCATGTATATTGTAAGAATTAGTTCCCCTGTTGTTACCCCACCCTACCTGTGACAGCCATGATTTGAGCAAGCTTGAATCTACATTACCTGAGGATGCTTACATATTTAAAAAAAACACTAATCGAAGTCCTGCTATTCTAAAGAAAAAGAATTTTTGAAAGACCACCCTCTTTATATACTTATATAAATCTTCGAACATCGCCATACCCTGGGGCCATGATTTGAACAGTGTCATTTTGAATTGACATTCTTTAAAGAAGCTTTCATATAAGTTTGCTTTTTCTGGGCCAGTTTTTCTTCGCGAGAAGATTAATATAAAATGCCAAGATATTATCATTATTAATTATCTATGTGACAATTTCTTAACAATTTTGAATCCCCGTTGCCTAACGATGCTTTGTGACGAAAAGGATAGGATAACCAACAAATCAGAGGAATGGCCAAACACGGACCCCTGAGCATACCAGAGGTGCGATCAAGTGCCTATGAGGCGTAAGCATCCACTGTCGACCGTTCACACCCGCCGTGAGTTCTATGTCTTGATCAGGTTAACGGAGTAATCCGCAGTCAGAATCGGTGTGTCAAGAACGGCCTAACAATTGGTATGAAATACGTCAGACAGCATTTGATCTAATGGAAGGTTGTATTGGCAAACTAGATCGTTATAATGACAATAGAATTTGCGAAATGCTGGCTTTAGACGAGACTGTACAAATCCATGTAATATTAACTTGTTTGCCAGTAGTCTGCCTGGAATTAAAAACTGATCATATGCAGAACAAGCTCTTGCGTGTCAAATCAATTGAGAGATAAAACACCACATGCAGGTGATAATGGGATATTTCTACATAGATAAAGAAAGTCGTTACGCTTCACACAGCAAGTTATTGTAGTGACAAAAATTTGCATATCGCGACGTCGCGCTTCAGACATCACGCCGTCACGCTTTAATACCTTTGCATATCGCGCCTTCAAGCTTTAGACAACACGCTGTCGTAACTTAGCACATCTCATCGTTACGCTTCAGACAACACACCATCGCGCTTACATAACTTTGCTATATCGCACTCTCACGCTTCAGACAACACGCCGTCACGCGTACATAAATTTGCACATCGCGCCGTCACGCTTCAGACAACACGCCGTCACGCGTACATAAATTTGCACATCGCGCCGTCACGCTTCAGACAACACGCCGTCACGCGTACATAAATTTGCACATCGCGCCGCCACGATTCAGACATCACGCTGTTGCGCTTAGACAACTTTACATATCGCGCCGTCATATGATTCACAAGACACGCCGTCCCGTTTTACAAAACTTATTGCGTTGTCATATAAAAACGACGCGTCGTCACAGCTTTACGTACGGCGATATGTGTGGTTTTAAAATAGTCATTGTTTTCAATTTCAAACTTTAATAGATTGTGTTCTGAAGGACACACACACACACACACACACACACACACACACACACACACACACACACACACACTGTTACATTTCAGATATTTGAATGTCTGTGAGTTAATATCTAATGGGCAAAGATTCACTTATTGAATTCCTATCTCTTTCATATCATGACGAAGTAATTTTTCTTTCTTTCACGTCTTGCATTTATGCATATTTACGTTTGATGAACTTGATGCACACGTTTTAACCACATAAACGCATTAGCACAAGGATTCTAATTAACATAAAAACTAATTAAAGTACGCATAATTATGTTCACACTTTCTACACCTTTACATTTTATCCCAACATTGCGTAAACAAGAATGTTATTTACCATTTATCTTGAAATTTAAAACCTACACCGGGTCTGATATTTTAAAATAATTTAAGCCATTTGATATTACGCGGCGAGATCTGCGTAAACCTTTATCATTTTAAAAGGCATCCATTGGGGAATAACAAGTCTCGATAAAGTCGCAATCAAACTCTCACGACCTCTGCAAAATTTGTGTCACGTCCATCTTGAAACCCGGCGCGAAACCCTTTTAGCCCCTGCAGTGAATTCGGTTCGGATAGGATCAAATCTACAGAATCGGATAACTTTCGCTATGGGCAAAGCGGAATCCTTTGACTTCACAGACATGGCTAAATACAACAGTGAGGCAGAGCTGACTCTGGGTAACAACAAAAAGGGCTGTTTTATTTCGATATTTGTGGGGATTTTAATTCTCTTTCTCGTGGTCTGTTTAGTTATTGGGGTGGGACTGCTTGTGTACTTTGCCGGAAAGGATAACGCCTGCAGGGATAATTCCGGTGTTTCCAATGGGAATGCGGCGGGATTAGCTGATAAATGCAGAGATCTGATCAATAATGGAGAAAGCAGTATATGTAAGTATTTCACAGATTAAAGTCCATCTATCTATCCCTCCCGTCTCTCTCTCTCTCTCTCTCTCTCTCTCTCTCTCTCTCTCTCTCTCTCTCTCTCTCTCTCTCTCTCTCTCTCTCTCTCTCTCTCTCTCGTCGAACATGAATAATTTGACGTCTATCCAATATACAAGTGCAACAAAGGAAACGCAAATTATGCAACTTTTTTTGTTGTGGTTAAACGCTTAGTCTTGATGCACATCCTTAAACTTTGTAACTGGTATCCTTTGATTAATAAATCTCATTCACCGTGTACGAGCTAACTCTTTGTTTAGTTTAAATTAGAAAAAACTGGAACGATCACAACTCCCTCCCTTCTCTCTCTCTCTCTCTCTCTCTCTCTCATTCTCTCTCTGTCTTAACGAACTCAACCTCTCTCTCTCTCTCTCTCAACCTCTCTCTCTCTCTCATTCTCTCTCTGTCTTAACTCTCTCTCTCTCTCTCTCTCTCTCTCTGTAGAATTCATTGCGTAATCTAGAGCAATGAAAACGTGCCACTGATGTAATTGTTGGTGTGATGAATATGTCACAACATATTAACTTTACTCCTCTTAGAATTCTTTATGCACCATCTTCCACAATGCAATATGTGTTCGGAAAACGTTTTGCTCTTCAAAAGATATTGGCCTCGTCGCCCATTCAATCGCCGACAGACGGAGTTCAATAAAATGGTCCAGGTCCATATTGGTCACTGATAATCTGAAGAAATAACCATAATTCATATCATTCGACTTCAATTTCAATATATATCGAAATCGGCCGTCTTTTCCCATAAGGGAAAAATCGTCCATTTTCTGTTTGAAGGCATTGAAGAAGAGAAAATGTATTGTGACTGAGTATTTACGGTTTTAAAATTGCAAGAATTAATTAGACTAATTCAATCGCTCTTAAGTTGGAGATCCTTGAATGAGTAATTGCACCATTTGAATTGTAAAATTTGTTTACTGTATAATGACTCATTTGTGGTTACGTAGTATTAACAAGAACGTTCATCTAGTCAAAATATGGAATGCGATGTAGCGTTACGTGGCGGATCTAGAACGAATACATGGGAGTGTGACATGGTTTCATTAAGTCAATTTTATGCCTTTCAAAGCGATTTTGTTTTTGAACTCGATATGTCATATTCAGATAACGGAGTTTATGCCGATGAACGAGAGAAATCCATTAATATTTAATGGTTGCTGAAAGGCGAAATTTGAACTTTTGAAGTATCCCGGTACATCTATATATAGGTACATACATTTACATAAATTATTTATTGAAACAGCACGTGAATATTGCAACGTGGATATCTCCGTTTTATTCATTGTTTATTCATTGTTATTATTCAGAAAACTTCAAAAACAAAAAAAAATTAGAAAGAAAGAAAAATAAAAATCCAAAAAGAAATGGAACAGAAGCCAACTGGTAATGATCTCAGTATAACGATAAATTTTGTATGTTTAGTATTTACTCAAATTCTAGTTGTAAATCAAGGCGATCTTAAACATTTTAAAGTATAATTTAGTGAAACTGCAGCTAAAGCGGTGGAGATTCAGAATTTTCAAATTCCGGAGTTAGGTAAATTTCAACGAGATTATTAACATTGGTGTTAAGTGAATTTTTGTGTCGGTGTTGAAATTTGGTTAATATTATTCTTCCTGTCTATAGGAATGCCACTCCCGCATAAGATATATTTTTTGGATTTTCAGATATGAATATGTCATCGTTGTAACGAATATGAATGAAATATGCCCAATCTAAAATCAGTCATATTTGGTAGATAGAAATGATAAAATTGATTACTTTATTTATAAATTGATAATCATTTTTTAAATTTTTTTAAATTCAAATCTTCTTCCTTTGAAGCATTCGCTTTTCTTGTTGCGTTGGCTAAACTGTAACTGTGTTGAGAGAGAGAGAGGGAGAGAGAGAGAGAGAGAGAGAGAGTCCACATATATATATATATATATTTAAAAAAAAAAAATGTTCGAATGAAATGTATCTTCAGCCACTGGAAGTTACAAGGAATAATTCTCGTTTTGTACTTAATAATTTCGGCATCTACATGTAATCTAGTCCTCTGTATATTACCCATAGGTTTGTATCATTTCTTTATTCCGTGTCACGAAAACGTACACAGCCTACTTCTCTCTTCGATAGTTAAATCCCGTAACGGCAAAACTATGAAGACAAATGACCGAGGAAATCCACCGCATTGTAGGGATCTGTGATCTAAATACACACAGTAATTAAGACTATCTGATTCAGCTATCTGACGAAAAAGCACGCGCGAAAGTTTACACGTGCCGTATTGCGCACTAAACCTAATGACCGCAGACAAACGAGAGGTTATGATAACAGCTTTTGTAAAGATGTAATATTTTTGTAAACATGCTAGCTGGTGCTTGTTATCAGATCAATAAATGATAAGAATGTGTTTTGTGTTTTCTATTATGTTCGTAGAGCGGAGTAATGCAGTTATGTATATATTGTCCATGGATATTATAAAACACCATGCACGATGTACCTGTTTCTCACGCATCAGGTACATATCTACAGCGGTGTCTGACGGTATAGAAATCTCCCAGACAGGTTTTTTTTTATTTTATTGTATTCATTTTGAGGTTTTGGGTTGTTTTTTCTTTGTTGTTGTTTTTTCTTGTTTGTTTGTTTTTTGTTTGTTTGATTGTTTCTTTTTTTTTTTTAGTAGAAAAATAGATTCAATGATATATTTGGGCAATTTTCATAAAAATGAAAAAATCAGATTCCAAGGTTTTGTTTTACTTACCATATCTCGAGATATGAGCGCAATATAGGGACTGTTGTCGCTCGACATATTATTATTATTATTTATTTATTTATTCATTTATCTTATGTACTAGTGTGCAAGGCAAAATGTCGTGCTATTTGCGAGAAACTTAAATATAGATAAAACAGATAAAAAGAAGTAAAGCTCTTGAGGCAAAATTGATAGCGTTTATTAATGGCTTTTAAATGACGGCCGGGAATTGATTTTCCTATATTTAGTTAACATGTTTTTCGTAATTTGGGGAAGTCGTAAATTGTGTAATATAATAGAAGAAACGAAACGTTCGGCATAAAAGCAGTGAGATAACACACTTTACTTTTCTTTTACTGCTGACGATAGAGTTTTATTTACATTTTTTTTTAGTTGAACGACAGTAAAACCATCCCCAAGTTTTACACGTTCGTGTCCCTATGTCAGAACTACTTGCGTCAGGATTATACTGCTGATATAGATACTGCTAAAACGTAATTCAAGTTGGCACATAGATGTATTGATCTGCTTACGCTCTTGGAGCAGGGAGGGGTCTTTATCGTGTCATTCCTGTTGTAATAGGGTCCGATTTTGCGGTCTCATCTCAAGGACCGTCCCATTTTAGTCGCCACTTACGACAAGCTTGGGGTACTATTTTAATCCGGATCCCCAAGGGACAAAAAAAGAGAATTAAAACGAATTTAACTAAGCTCGGAAAAACCAATGAAGGTTGCGAGAGTTTTCAAAGAATACTTACATGAAAAAGGTAATTTGACTGGTTTTTGAAAGTTTCGACAATGTTATTAAACTTGATGAATGTGTATTGGGTAGGTTATCGATACATGGATATCCGTAAATTTTGTGAGCTACTACAACACAAACTCAAAGTTCTGGTCCTCCACAAACGATACACCTTTTAAGTTTGTTAGTGACTGTCTACAAACGATACACCTTTTAAGTTTGTTACTGACTGTCTACAAACGATACACCTTTTAAGTTTGTTACTGACTGTCTACAGACGATACACCTTATAAGTTTGTTACTGACTGTCTACAAACGATACACCTTTTCAGTTTGTTACTGACTGTCTACAAACGATACACCTTTTCAGTTTGTTACTGACTGTCTACAGACGATACACCTTATAAGTTTGTTACTGACTGTCTACAGACGATACACCTTTTCAGTTTGTTACTGACTGTCTACAAACGATACACCTTATAAGTTTGTTACTGACTGTCTACAGACGATACACCTTTTAAGTTTGTTACTGACTGTCTATAAACGATACACCTTATAAGTTTGTTACTGACTGTCTACAAACGATACACCTTTTAAGTTTGTTACTGACTGTCTACAGACGATACACCTTATAAGTTTGTTACTGACTGTCTACAAACGTTGTCAGGTTGTGAATAATGTATCATAAATTCGACCTTGTGTTTAGAGCATTTTGCGAAAGAGCAACCACTACCTATGAGTAGTAATGGGTTACTGGACAGTCACAGTCAATGACGTCATACCCAAAAGGTCAACATAGAGGTCACATTACTGGACAGTCACAGTCAATGACGTGACACCCAGGTCAATAAAGAGGTCACAGTCACTAAAAGCACGTGTTGAGACATGAACCCAGGTCACCTGATTAGGTCAGGCTTAGCACTCACGTGTTGTAACAGGCCACGATTAACAGTCACAGTCAATGACGTCACACTCAAGTCAACAAAGAGGTCACAGTCATCAGTCACAAAGGTCACAGTCACTGACAACGAGATAAAAATATTATATTTTTTTTTACTACATTCATCATAAAAAAAAGAAACAATGGAATGCCAACGAACACTTGGTAAAACTTACAATACCAGACCACATAGGATGTTAGGGGGGTTTTCACCTGTATCAGTTAACAAGAACAACGCTGGAGAAGTCAGATATACGAGCTACCTAACAAGAAAGAAGAAACCCAAGGACAAGAAATCTACGATGAAGAAGCTTTTACTAAAAATTGTTAAAAAGAAAAAGAATAACCCATACAATCTTAAATAGGAGATAATGTGCGTATAACAGAGGTTAAACACCCCTTTAAAAGAGATTATCAATAGAAATGGACATAGGAATATTCTAAAGTCAGTGAAGGCTTCCTGAGAGATGGAATTCCTGTCTATAAATTAAAAGATTTAACAGACGACTCAATTGACGGTACATTTTATCAATCAGAACTTCAAAAGGTAGTCAAGCTAGACGGTACAGGATCGAGAAAGTACTGAAAAAAAAGACGTAGAGGTCAGACTAAGGAAGTGTATGTAAAATGGGAAGGATGGCCTAATAAATTCAACTCCTGGATTTCTGAAAGTTCCCTGGAAAAAATCAAATAAATACTTCATCAGCAACGAATCATATTCATTTTCACGATGAGTATTCGTATGTTAATATTGTCTGAAGACAGCTCTGAATATTTTCAAAACCATCCCAACAATTTCACAATCCAGTTGAATAAGTAAATTCAATTTGATGGGTATTGGACCGTAGCTCTACCGGAATTCAATGCGGAAAGCTGGCTTTCAACATCCAAAATACAGGAAGTTTTTGTATGCTGTAATATTTGTGAGGAAACGATAGTCGGAAGTAAAGAAATGCCTCTATCATATCACTACACTTCAAGAAGTTTCCTCACATTTTATGATGAACAGTCAAACGTATGTGAGTGATCCTAAAATACGGGAAGCGTTTTACAAAAATATGGCTGAAACAAAAATGGTTCGTATAAATATCAACCTAAGCAAATAGGTAGAAGTATGAAGAAACGGAAATCATATGTCATCCCTATTAGACCTCACTCACAACTGGAAATCCAACACAATTTCACACAATTAACACCCATGGCAGCTGTAAGATAACGTGCTCGCGTAGAACATACCAACGATGTTGAAAATGGAATTCCCCATGTCAAACTAAAACGTGGTATAAAAAGTCAACATAAACAACCAGCTGTCAGTCCTTTAAAGGAACTGAAACGGTTAACATCATCCAAGAATAAGAATAAATCCACCAGTCAACGGAGAAAATCGAAACATATCTACAAGTGCCAAGGAGAAAAAAAAATATGAAACAGAGGAAAACTCTTAAAAAGCCGAGATCTGCACAGACAAAAGTACTTGCGATTGACAGCTACAAGAACATATTCAACGAATAAAAAATTGGCATTTTTAAGCAGGGACGATAAAGATATTGCTCAACCAATGAACCTTTCATTATTTGCCTCTCCCACTGATCAAGTAGCAGTCGAAAAAGTCTACTTCACGGAAGCAAGACCCATTTCCAGCCTCAGTGCGGACAGTCCCATTGAGATGGTAATTTCTGGGGCTGGAGCGGAATATATTGATTTAAAGCAAAGTAGATTATATGTCAAAGCCAGGATTTTAAAAGCCGATGGCACTTCTCAGATGTACGTTTATCTGAACAAGAAGCTAGTATCTTTCAATACGAACAACTATCCCTGGAAAAGTTATTTGAAAACAATATTGTTCAGTGGTAAAGACGAGCTATCCTCACAAAAGCAATCAGAGCTTTTCTTCAAGGATGAAGGCAACTTAAGCGATGCCAATGCCTGCAACGGGGGAAATGCTGGATTAGTCCTGCGTTACGGCTACACACAACAAAGTAAAACCTTTGAACTAGAAGGAAATTTGATGGAAGACATATTTGACATAGACAAATACTTAATCAACGGGGTAGATATTTACATTAAACTGTTTAGATCCAGTGCACCGTTCGTAATTATGTCAGCTGCCTCTTCACCGGCATAAGATGGAATTACAGGATGTTGTCTACAAAGTAGTTAAAGTCTGTGTAGATTCGGGCATTTTACTAAATCATACCAAACAAATAGAAACGACTCCTGTTAACTACCCCATCACTAGGAATGAATTAAAGATGAACACAATCCCAAAAGGCTCCACAGAATTTTATTGGGATAACATATTCCCACGAGCAATACCGGATCGTCTTGTTGTGGCCTTGGTTGATCAAAAAGCCGTTAATGGTGATTACATCAAAAATCCCTTCAACTTTGAAAATTTTGACCTTACTGACGTGGGAGTATACATCAATGGAGAAAGTGTTCCAGGAAGACCTCTACAGACGGATTTCACGGCAGGACATTTTTCCACAGCCGTTACACGACTATTTGAAGCTTGCGGAAAATGGAATAGAGATGAAGGTCTAATCATTACCAGAAGCAATTTTGGTAACGAATATTCCCTTTTTGTGTTTACCATAGATCCATGTGGATTTGGCGAGGAATATCTTAACCTGATCCGTAGGGGTAACACCAGACTGGAATTGAAATTTAAACAAGCAACAAACAAAGCTGCCAACGCATTGGCGTTTGCCACTTTCTCTTCTTTGTTAGAAATAGACAGATCACGTGACATTAACTACATTCAACCATGAATTCTAGACAGCTCTACGGTCCAATGGAAAAGGATCTCTGTCTACGGAGAGTTGTAAATGGAGTTTATGCTGGCAATACCCTACCAAAACATGTTCAACACTATCCTAGCGCGGTCATTGTGAACAATCAACTGCTTCCATTTCCTATTGAACATTGGTTAGCTATTATCATACACAGCTCGTATCAATCAGAATTTGTGGACAGTCTCGGGAAGCCATTGTCTGCATACAACCACGATATAAGAGACTTTATTGCTAGCAATAGTAAGCATTGTGATATGCGAAATACAAGACTTCAATCCATAAACTCTAACCTGTGTGGAAATTATGTATTAATGTTTTTAAATGTAGGATTGTGTTATAAACAATACTGATACAGTTATACACCTTATTTTCTGATGACTATCAATTCAATGATCATTTTGCTCAAAACTTTGTATGCCGATATTTTTTTAATTAAAATAATTCCAAATGAAAAAAAGGGTTTTTATTCTATAAAAATGGATTTTCCATGCTTGAAAATCACAATCCCAGAGGTTGACGAAGGCATAACATGGACGCAAACGACAGTCTTTACTACTATTTTGATATGCGGTAGTACCCAGAGCGGGAAAACATATTTTACAAAACAATTGCTAGAAAAAGCTCATAAGATGTATACAATGCCGTTGGATAAAATAATATATGCTCATTCCGAGCATCAAGAGATGTTCCGTGACATGGAACAATTCATATCCACTCTTGCATTACATCAGGGTTTACCCACAAAGGAAGATATAGAGAAGTACACAGCAGCTGTGCATCATACTATCATCGTGCTAGATGACCTCGTGTTAAAGGTTGCACAATCTTAAGATTGTGTGCATTTATTTACGGTGACTTCACATCATCGCAACATTACCACAGTGATGCTTTTCCAGAATCTATATCCACCCGGAAAATATGCCAGGACCATTTCTCTAAACTGTCTTAATGTGATCTTATTTAAGAACTACCGGGATTCACGACAAATTATCACCTTCGGATCCCAAATCCTACCAGGAAATGTACCATTTTTTAAAGCGGCTTACGAATTAGCCACACGTCCTAACTTTAGTTACTTACACGTGTGTCTGGAACCCACCCAAAACAAAGAATATCAACTCCGATCTCACATTCTCCCCGGTGAAGACATGATTATTTATCAAGCATTATAAATACTTTCAACAAATGTTGATGTAATTCATACTGCAATCATGAAACAAAGAGTACGGAAGCACATTACTCTCCTCCGGTTTCTGTTGTATATAGACACTGCTCAGCAGAAACACGTCATCAAATACTGAGCAATGCGACGTAATCAGTGAAATAGCCCTCAATATTTACACCGGGACGTACCCCTTGACAAAACAGTACATAAAACAACTTACAAACAAGTTCAAAACGGAAACGACAGATATTATCAAAAGACGTGCAGTTACTGTCTCTTATGCTAAAACCGATTGTTCAACATTTCAATAAACGAAATGGCAAAAGAAATGATATTAATACCGAAACTAAAATACGAACACCTGAGAAGATTACAGAATAATGACGAATGTGTTCAAAATGACATCTCTAATCATGAGGACAAGAAGACCAAAGACAAGTCTCTCGACCTGTACAAAAACCCTCAAGACGCAAACCACAGCACAGGGAATGAAATCCATGACGTACAATCAGCTGGTGCTTATATCAGCAAGATCAAAACAGTATCCGGACCTCCAGGCCTTTCCCGAACAAAACGAAAACGTCAGAAAAACATTCCTTGGCTTACATATTAATTGTATAACAAAATAAATCTATGTTTTGTATTCAACATTTTATTGCATACAAGCTTTTCTAATAAAATTTCTTTCTTTCTTTTTTTTTTTTATTTTTTTTTTTTTTTTTTTTTTTTTTTTTTTTGTTTTGTTTGTTTGTTTTGGGGTTTTTTTTTGGCAATAATAAAATACGTTTTAAAATTAATAAATGTGTCTCTCGAGTTATTTTTAAAAAGTGTTTGCCTCATGGGTATGGGTACTTCATACTAAAAATGTTTTGTCCCATTCTCATGTTTTGTTTTTCATAGTGAAAAAATATCATTGTCCCAGGCCTGGTCCCATCATTGTGATATATTTTGTCTGGTCCCTTGGGATATGGTTTTGTAATATAAATTACCATTTATTCTAAGAGATTAAAAAAAAAACCTGTTTACTTCTTTTATCCTCAATCCTGTCTTCAAAATAGACTAGTTTGTTATTTTAACATTATTGAAAATATTTTTCTCTGTATATAGTTTAGGGTGACATGTCATGTTGATAGTCAGTACTCGTGTACTAAGGCGTTTAACCCTTGAATGAATCTTCGGAATGGGACATAGAGATAAAAGGTACACTTGATCATGTTAAAGCACATCTTATTCAAAATGGGTAGGGGCCTCCGTGGCCGAGTGGTTACAGCATCGGGCTCAAAATCACAAAGCCTCTCACCTCTGTCGGCGCGTGTTCGAATTTCGGCCTCGGCATTATGTGAGCAAGTTTGCCAGTTTACTTGCGGAAGGTCGGTGGTCTCTTCCCAGGTACATTGTATCTGGGTTCTCTCCTCCACCACCAACAAACTGGACGCCACCACATAACTGAAAAATTTTTGAATGTGACGGAAAGCAATAAACAACAAACAACAATCAAAATGGGTTAGCAGTCTAACACATGTTGTTTAGGGTATGGTTTAGTGTTTGGATTGATAATGAATATCGTTTTATACTATAAACAGGAATCAATATCATGTTAATTATAGAATACATAATTCCCTCTCATTCTTTTTATTATCTTCAATAAAAGATTCAAAGTATTGTCTTTGCCATGTGTCTTCAGAATGGATGGAAAATATAGGTCGTAAGCGTGGCCATAACAGTGGTATTTTAATGTGTTGTCAGTCTTTAGATAGTCTGGTGGGGAAATGATAACAAGTACAGGTGACGATAAAAGCGCTATATTTTAAACTCGGTTTTGGTCTTTGTATAAAAAGTGGAAAAAAGCGCGGGTATGTTAAAGGTGCCACGTGCAGTTACACTTCATTTTGTACTTACTATTGTTGATGATTGTTTGTGCTAAGTATCATGCTCAGGTTATGGTTGGTTTTTGATTTTGTGTTTTAGAGGCTGTGGTATTATATATACACATACGATAGATAGATAGGTAGATAGATAGATAGATAGATAGATAGATAGATAGATAGATAGATAGATAGGGTGTAACGGAGTACACATGTTTAAACACGTGACTGTAAATTCTGATCTTATCAGGGGGCCTCCGAGAAAAAAAAAACTTGTTTCAACACGTGACTGCTAATCCTGGCCTTGAAACGTTTCAACACGTGACTGCTAATCCTGGCTTTAAAACATGTTTCAACACGAAACTGCTAATCGTGGCCTTAAAACCTGTTTCAACACGTGACTGCTAATCTTGACCTTATCAAGTGACCTGGGTTCATGGTTCAACACGTGACTTTATTGACTGTGACCTATTTATTGACCTGGGTGTGACGTCATTGACTGTGACTGTCCAGTAACCCATTACTACTCCTATGTTTGACGCGGCCATGGTACGAGCGAGGCTTGAACTAAGATATCCCGATAACGCAGCGAACGCTTTACCATTGGACTTTTCAAACGGTCCAATCATTTACTCCGGTTTACACGGAGGCCCCAGAACTAATCACGGGTGTACGGAAATTTAACCCGGGGTTTACACCCTAGAGCTGCAGGCTGCATGGTGTATGAAATACAACCCGGGATAAATCTCCGTACAATCCTGAATGGACGTGGATAATGCATTTATTTTTTATGTAACCAAAGGATATATAAGGCAGTCCATGTATGATACTTCACGTGTTTTACCGGGGATATATAACGTACTTTTACAAGATGTTGCTCCGTGGGGACTAAATGGGGGCGGTCCTTCGGATGAGACCACAAAAAACCGAGGCTCCGTCTCACAGCAGGCGTGGCACGATAAAGACCCTTCCCTGCTCAAAGGCCATAAGTCCCGAGCATATGCCTAAATTTTGCAGCCCTTCACCGGCAATGGTGACGTCTCCATATGAGTGAAAAATTCTCGAGAGGGACGTTAAGCAATCTACAATCAATCAATACAAGATACTGAATCGAAGCAAATACATGTATTATGGCGTTGATCCTAGGTCCATGCAGAAAATACGTAAAGCAGATGCTATGGAGAAAAGTCAGCTACGTTTTCACCGGAGGCAATTTCCGTCAAGTCGAGAAAACCCACGGAGGGATATTCCGATTGCACCGGAGTTTAAAATCGTAACTACTCGGTATTTCTCGCTTGCGGAAGTGGCCGAATTGTTACGATTGCGGAGTTTTATTGAAAGATTGGAGCTTTACAAGGTAGCATGTGACTACACACACACACACACACACACACACACACACACACACACACACACACACACAATACACCACACACACACACACACACACACACACACACACACACACACACACACACACACACACACACACACACACACACACAATACACACACATACACACACACCCGGAGGGGTAGCTTGAATATGCACAAGTACATGTTTATTGGAATCGACAATGTTTTAGTGTTTGAATAATAATGATTTTAAAAAAAAGATTATCATGTGGTCTAATTTATTCAGTTGTACATAGTTATATGACAACATATTCACCTCAGCAACACTCGTCAAAGGAAGTAATATTTAGTATTGTTTGTGTCTTAAAATGGACATCAGTGGTGAAGTTGCACTGAACTTTTATTCAAGCTTATGAGCATCTATATTTTGTTACCAGATTTATATTAGTGGATTAAGGTAGGAAATTCTTACGTTATTATCTAGACCAGTTTGTGTCCCCTGTAGAATCTGAAGTTTAAGGTCAAGATTAAATGCAAAATGACTCTTAATTTTAAGAATAAAAGTCAAAGCTACAAATATTGAATACCCATTAGGCCTATGTATTACTTACAGCTCTAGCAGCAGAACTTGTAATGAAATATTTGTGTGTTTGAAGATCAAATTCTGTTTTAAAACACATGGTTTCAACTTACAATATCAAGCTTCTGTTAGAAACACATGTCTATGTCCACGTATTGCAGTCCTATTTTTTTAAAGGACATGAATTCGTTTTATTTATTTTTTTTCATTTGCGTGTAAATACACATTTCGGCTTAAGCAGGATGTACTAAAATTTACACTCTGCTTGTTAACCAATCAGAAGCCAATCAGAACTCGTCTTACAAGCTACCTAGGAAAGAATCACTTTTTCATACAGTGTAATAACAAGAAATGATTGAACTAAATTGTATTTATGGCAAAATTTATTTTAAAGTGTTTTGCGATCTCCATTTAATTTCTTTTTTCTGGAGGGGGGGGGGGTCATGATCTTTGTTTTGTTTATTCTTATATATTTATTTTTCTTTATTTGTTGTTTTAAGTTTATGTATTTATTTTATTTAGTTTAAACAGCATTTATTCAATAAATTCAAAACAATACACACAATAATATCAGAAGAGATTGGAAGGCAGGCCATTCAATGGCTTATGTAAATCCGCTTTATTTTATTTATTTATTGGTCTACTTTTTCATTAGTTTGCTTGCTTGATTTTCGTTTTGTTTAATTATTATTATTATTTTTTTTTTTACAATTGAAAATACCGAGTTTAATGGTAAATTATTGTAACTGACATCAAAGTAAAAAACAAAAATCTTTACAAATAAAATATAGACGTGAAATACCTCACGTTTATAATCAGGAAGAAAAATGGAATAAAAAAAATAAGATACATTGATCTTCATTTGTTCTTTTCTGTTATCACTCTGTTTCACTATACCTCGCTAACCTAATATCTATAATGAAATGTACTAGAACATAGCGCTATTAATATCACAGTATCATCATGTGTTATGTGAATCACATTCTGATTAATAAATCCCAATATTCATTATGACACCTGACATTTGGTCCCAATATTTATCAACGTTTTCCCCCTCCTTGGCTTGCTTTCATCCGCTGCTATCTCAGAAAATTTTCAGTTATGCTTTCCCATTTTTCTATGTCTCAAGGCGTCAATAAATATTGTATGTCAGAGACTTGTTTTTCAGATAAGATATCAAGAAATCCCTAAATACCACTCTCTTGTTTTGCGATCAGAGATTCTTTCCGTTGCAGGGGAGTAGATTATTGTAGTGAATGAGGAAAGCCTAGGGGGGCCCTGAGGCGGCGTCAGTTAGTAACCTATTTTACAAAATCCCGCACATCAAACAATAATAAGAAATTGTGAAAAACACCTTTCGTGCTGCGAAAACGGTATCAAATTCACATTCATTCTTTTCTGAATCCTATTATTAACGTTGATGTTTATGATGAGAGAGATTCCAGATGGGATAAGTTGTGATAGGCATGAGATAAATAAAAAATATATATCTGGTTTATCAAAAAATATTATATACATCAAACGTACCATGGCTTCTGGAAAAATGCACCAAGTTAAAAAAAAAAGGAAAAAAAAAAAAGGAAATTGAAAGAAAAGAAAATTTCATTATAAGATCACTGGACGGGTTTCTTTGATAAGTGGAAGTGCAATGGCCGTATAATGAAAGTGGGTCTTTCTCTGCTGGAATGCGTAAAGTAAAATAGCTGTAAAGATGTGAAATAAGATATCACAAATGAGATGTTTTAGAATTACAAAAGCTTGTGGGGAAAAGTCTGGCAGGGTGGGAGTGGAGGTAGGGGGGGGGGGGTATGAAAGAGAATAGGAATTTCTTTCATCTGAACAATTAATCATTGTCATATTCTCTAACTGTGCCTGTTTAGAATAAGGAACACTTGCACAGTTTCATTTTCGGATTGTTTCATCTGACTGAGACGGAGAGTGTGTCACTTTTAAAGTGCACACCTCAGATATTCAGTATTTTTATAAATGATCCTGAATTTTCAATCCAGCGGGTTTAATGATAAGACATTGATAGCGATCAAAACATGATCTTTTTCCAATCGAATCTTAACATTGACAGATGATATAACAACTTACTTTGAATCATATTTGAAAAAAAAATTTAAAGTTACATTGAAATCACTTAATCTGTACGCCTTTCAGATATGATGTTGTATAAGATTGTAATTATATTCAATTTACTTTCAGTTCTTTTATTATTATTATTCTTACCAAACCATTATCCGGGTTGGCCACGTGTCAGTTGCAGAAACGTTGAAAAGAAATATTTCTTCCTTTCAACTCTTTAAGCTTTGATAGTTCAAAGATAAGATTTTTCAATGAATTATCACACAAGCACAAAATAAATGAAGCGGACTTTCCTGTCAATCAAAAAAGTATATGACCACCACTCATTGCATCGCTCGCGGTGGTTCAGTGGTTAGAGCGAACGTTTCGTGATCTCGAGGTCGTTGGTTTGAGCCCGGCTTGTGCCCATGCCCTAAAATGTAAAAGCTGCATTGCTCGGCATTTAGAAGTGAGAGTCCCGGTTTTTCGTTTCACGATAGGCATTGGTACGACAAAGAACCCGCATTGCCACGTCCATGAAGTCACGCATAGAACTAAATGTGGGCATTTACTTACAACTGGTGACATCTCAATATGGACGAAAAATTCTTAAAGAAACGTAAAACAAATAAAGAGACAAAACAAAATAAACAATGATTGAGTGAGTAATTATTTGTTTGTTTTACGTCCCGTCGACAATTTTTCACTCATACTGAGACGTCACTAGCTGTAGGTGAAGTACCACAAACTTATACCTATGCTTAGCGCTCAGGGTCGTAGCAGTGAGGGTTCTTTAACATGTCAACGCTTGCCGCGACATGGGACCCTCATATTTAAGGTCATATCCGAAAGACCCGTGATTCTCACTTCTTAATGCCGAGCGTTCGGCGAAGGAGCAATCACTTCCTATGTTTACCACTTAGTTTGACTCGGCCATGGCCGAGCGGGGCTCAAACTCATGATCTCCCGGTTACGAAGCGAACGCTCTAACCACTGAGCTACCGCGAGCAGTAAATAAACAATGTGTTATAAGACCGCTAAATATTAAATGGCAAGAAATGAAAATAATATACAGCATTAGTGATTTTCATCCATTACTGTCAACATTCAGCGCTAAAAAAAAAAGTCTCCGTCCGTGCGACGATTGATCTTTTTAATTTGCTCCGAGTTGGTAATCGTCCAATTCATTGTGATATCAAATGTTTTGACTGTAATGAATGAAAATCACACATGCTCTATATTTCGATTTTTACCGCTGAAAGTTCGCCGATCTTAATTGGGGTGGGGGTGACGGTCTTTAGCGTTGTAGGAACGTTTACGCACGTTATTTAATTTTCCAAAAATGCAGACGACCAAAAAATTCCAAACACTGACAACATTGTATATAACTGTATGTAATATAATAAAAAATGACAAGACTACTACACTTAGTATTCTTGAATTTGCATTTGACTATAAACTACTTTGCAGTTGCGTTAAGAATTCAAATATCGCAATCCCTAGAGATGTTTGCAAAGATTAATTCAAGTAGTTCGTTATTATGTACCTGCCAATCAAAATTATTAAGCAGGTAGTGACTGATAAGCAATACACTGGTGGATCTCAAGTCCGTAGAAATGGAAGGCGCGGGTCCCTAGCTTCTACTTTTAAAGATAGTATAGCTAATTTAGGTGACACCCCCCGCCCCCTCATTCTAAATCGTCTTAATTCCTTTCTAATATTATAAAAAAAATGATAAAAGAATCTTTGAAATGATTGTATGCTCGTCAAACGTTACACTAACAGTCAACTTATATAGCAAATTGAATTTTTGTCCAGGAGGGATGTCACTTGATTATTATAATAATTGTTTTATACTTGAAAATAAATACAAAAAGTGTTACTAGTTGCAGGAAATAAATTGTATGAGTCATTTGAACTCATTTTAATTCTGTTTTAAAAAAATGAACTAAAATTAAATAGGATTTTAAAAATAACTCCAAAATGGAAAATAAAGGAAGATTTGTCTCAGAGTTCAGTATATTATCCCATTTTTCGTTGTTCATTTGTTTTTTAAAGTTCTGCCTATGAGTTTTTATGCATGATCGTGTCTATTTTCCTATAATATCACCCTTTATGAAATTCGATCATAGAATTCTTTTTAATTGCAGGTGATTCCTGTAAGAAATCCTCTACAGTCATTCCAGTGACCACACCAGCGCCCCCTATGCGGCTGGATGTGCGGCTCCCTCGCTCCGTACTTCCGGAACTTTACACCGTAGAACTTCAGCCGAACATGTACGAAGGTCCTCCTGAACTATTCACCTTTAACGGAACTGTGCGAATCAGGGTTAAATGTTACGAAACAACCTCGAACATAACTCTTCATATCAACAAATTAAACTTAACAGGGGAAATTCGAGTTTCTGCTGTATCGTCATCTATTTCTATTCAGCACACTCGGCATGAAATAGACACGGAGCGCCAGTTTTTAATTGTATACACATCGGTTCCTCTGCAGCGAGATCAGAAATATGACCTTGACATGTCTTTTATCGGTCCCCTCAAGGACGACCTACATGGACTGTATCGAAGTTCATACACGAGAAACAACAAGCCAGTGTAAGTAACGTACTATGTAATGTGTGGTATACACAAAATTTGCTTGTAAACCTCTTTTAGTGTATGGCGTTGAAGGGAATACATATAAAATACATGGACATAGTCAGTGTATTGAAATTAATTGATATTTGAGAGAGGATGAGAAAACGTGATTTAGGGTGAGACTGGTTGCCAGGCTAGTTGTATTCGGCGCGCACCTGCGTCCGCGCATCACAAGAAAAGAGCTTCGCAGCAAAATCGGTCCCTTCTTCACATTTCATGAAATTGAATGCATAATATGTCAATGATCTGCCATTGTCAGAACACGTTAATTTTTCCATATATCTCATGTCATTTTCTTGTACGAGTTTGTTAAACATAGCGTTGTTTCTTACAAAAACGCAGAAAACGTCATGACGTCGACGTTTAATAACAACGTATTGGAAAGCAAGAAAACTGCTTCAAAATGCTTCTTTAGCATAGGAATTCAATGTTTTATACAAATGTCCTTTACCATCTCAGTTAATGGATCAGAATATATCCGATCCTGAACGGAATAGTAAAAAATATAGGTCTTATTTTTAATCGTAAATATCGGGCTTGATATTTTACCAGAAGTCGCACGTGGTGGGGTTGCCGTAGGGTTAGTTTAATAATACACAGAGATAATGCAACCCCCCCCCCCCCCTTTATTATGCTTTATTATTTTTCTGATCTGGAACCTACAAACTAATTCAATATAATATTTTGTGTCTGTTACGTATTACATGTTACGTATTACATGTAGTGGAAATTACATTTTCAGCAGTGAAGTAAGAAGAAATATAATCAATGATAACAAGATTTATATTGAAGACAAAGAATAACTTTCCTGGATGATCTTTAATGTATATTTACAAAACATAAGTAAAACAAAATATATGTCGACCTTAGATCAGACCAAAATAAGGGGGGGGGGGGTTGCATAATCCATGCCCTAAGTGCCTGTGGTTTAACATGGATTTAGTCTAACGGACTGTGTGCTAATGTATATTCAAATCCATTCTCATACATGGTGCAAATACCATCCAATTTTTCTGAAATTCTATGATGCCCTTCCGAATATATAGAGCTTGCATGATTTCGATTTAATATGGCATTTAGTGCAAGTATGTTGAAGAGCGAAAGTGAAAGGCAGGGGGTTGGGGGTGGGGGTCTGGCTTAAAGTAGGATATATATATATATATATATATATATATATATATATAGAGAGAGAGAGAGAGAGAGAGAGAGAGAGAGAGATAATATTTGAGTATTAATCATGTACATAATAAATGATAAAAGGTTGACGGCTGACGCTGGGTTTTATACTGTTTATATTGCTCAAGAGTCTTTCACTCATATGAGACGCCGCCATTACCAGTGAACAGCTGCAACATTTAGATCTATGCTCGGTGCTTACAGCCTTAGAACAGGGAGGGATCTTTACCATGCCATGCATGTTGTGGCAAGGAGTCTCTTGAAATTTCGATTGGGCTCGATATTCGCGGAAGCAAATCCCGTACATAGACAAGCGATAAAGTTAAAACGTTAAGAAAATCAAGTTGATTTGAGTGTTTATCATCACGGCAATACTGTACTGATGAACATTAACCATGATTGACGCGCGGGCGCGGACGCGCTGACTACAACTAGCCATTTGCCGACCCTCTTAATTAACGTGTTCAACCCAAGTTTAAATATCAAGTACATTTCAAAACAGCAACCGTGTATTTTGTTGTTCCTGAGAAACATCATCTATTTGAATACGATTTTACTAACCCAAAGTTATCACTTTACGTTCGAAAAACGTTGCCTTGAAGACTGCATCTTTGACGTCAGATTGTAAACTCTGGGGGGGGGGGGGGGGGGGGGATCGGTCAATCGCCACAGTCACATAAACTGCACGAGACTGTAAGTTCCGTCTCACATAAATACAAAATACAAACCCACCAAATACATTGGGTCTCAAATAAACACAATATACAAACACACCAAATACATTGGGTCTCACATAAACACACCAAATACATTGGGTCTCACATAAACACACCAAATACATTGGGTCTCACATAAACACACCAAATACAAACACACCAATACACTGGGTCTCACATAAATACACCAAATATGATTGATTGATTGTATGTTGTTTTACGTCCCGCTTGAGAATCTTTCACTGCAAAATTTAGGCCTATGCTCGGCGCTCGGGGCCTTTGAGCAGGGAGGGGTCTTTATCGTGCCACACCTGCTATGACACACGACCTCGGTTTTTGTGGTCTCATTCGAAGGACCGCCCCATTTAGTCGCCTCTTACGACAAGCAAGGTGTACTGAGGACCTATTCTAAGCCTGGTCCCCACGGTGCAACACACCAAATACAAACACACTAAATACATTGGGTCTAAAATAAACATATAAAATACACAAACATACCAAATGCATTGGATCTCACATAAACACACAAAATACAAACACACAAAGTACATTGGGTGTCACACAAAATACAAACACACAAAATACATTGAATGTCACACAAAATACAAACACACAAAATACATTGAATGTCACACAAAATACAAACACACAAAGTACAAACACACAAAGTACAAACACACAAAATACAAACACACAAAATACATTGAATGTCACACAAAATACAAACACACAAAGTACAAGCACACAAAGTACAAACACACAAAGTACAAACACACAAACACACAAAGTACAAACACACAAACACACAAAGTACAAACACACAAAGTACAAACACACAAAGTACAAACACACAAAGTACAAACACACAAAGTACAAACACACAAACACACAAAGTACAAACACACAAAGTACAAACACACAAAATACAAACACACAAACACACAAAGTACAAACACACAAAATACAAACACACAAAGTACAAACACACAAAGTACAAACACACAAAATACAAACACACAAACACACAAAGTACAAACACACAAAATACAAACACACAAAGTACAAACACACAAAGTACAAACACACAAACACACAAAGTACAAACACACAAAGTACAAACACACAAACACACAAAGTACAAACACACAAAGTACAAACACACAAAGTACAAACACACAAAATACAAAGTACAAACACACAAACACACAAAGTACAAACACACAAAGTACAAACACACAAAATACAAACACACAAAATACAAACACACAAAGTACAAGCACACAAAGTACAAACACACAAAATACAAACACACAAACACACAAAGTACAAACACACAAACACACAAAGTACAAACACACAAACACACAAAGTACAAACACACAAAGTACAAACACACAAACACACAAAGTACAAACACACAAAGTACAAACACACAAAATACAAACACACAAAATACAAACACACAAAATACAAACACACAAAAAACAAACACAAAAAATACAAACACACAAAGTACAAAGACACAAAATACAAACACACAAAAAACAAACACACAAAATACAAACACACAAAGTACAAACACACAAAATACAAAGACACAAAATACAAACACACAAAGTACAAACACACAAAATACAAACACACAAAATACATTGAATGTCACACAAAATACAAACACACAAAGTACAAACACACAAAGTACAAACACACAAAATACAAACACACAAACACACAAAGTACAAACACACAAAATACAAACACACAAAGTACAAACACACAAAATACAAACACACAAAGTACAAACACACAAAATACAAAGACACAAAAATACAAACACAAAGTACAAACAGTGGCCGTGGCCGTGTGGTTAGAGCATCGGGCTCAAAATCACAAAGCCTCTCACCTCTGTCGGCGCGTGTTCGAATCTCGGCCGCGGCGTTATGTGAGCAAGTTTGCCAGTTTACTTGCGGAAGGTCGGTAGTCTCTTCCCAGGTACATTGTATCTGGGTTCTCTCCTCCACCAACAAAAACTGGACGCCACCAGATAACTGAAAAATTGTTGAGTGTGGCGGAAAGCAATAAATAATCAATCAATCAATCAATCAAAGTACAAACACACAAAATACAAACACACAAAATACATTGAATGTCACACAAAATACAAACACACAAATACAAACACACAAAATACAAACACACAAAATACAAACACACAAAGTACACTGGGTCCCAGTGCTTTTACACATATACTTGTATATCATATTCGTATGTCTTCTTTGAACTTCCTTTGACACGATAGGATCTTATTGTCTCTGATCACTATATAGAGACCAAACTTTGTTGCACTTCTCTATTTTCGCTGGTGATGGTTCGCCGAGTGAAAAATCTTCAACGGGGCGGTAAACAATCTTACCTGTCATATAAAACACAGAACAATACACTTAAACTTTATTTCCCCCTTTCGTCATTTTAATTCGATTGACATGTATTATGATTTCAAACCACTCATTTTGTGCGTGCGTGTGTGTGTGTGTGTGTGTGTGTGTGTGTGTGTGTGTGTGTGTAGAGGGTAGGTGGGTGATTGGTGGTTGAAAGGGGGCCGTTATTTCTTTCCCGATCATTCGATAATTTGTGGTCACTCTCGAGCTATATTCGGTTATAACTTGGTCTAATATACACATCCAATTCTTTCTTTGTTTTGCTTTTTCCTTTCTCGTTGCGGTCTATCCTAAATAATGAAGTTAAATCAATCTACGTTTATGCCTCACATACTTACCTATATACCTGCTATAATTCCATCAGACTGATGTCACAGAATGACAGGAAATCCCCTCCATTCGGTGTAATGTTTGTTCGTTTTATCTTTAGCGGTATTTATGATTCCCTCTCCACCTCTGCGCTGAGACACTACAAACACTTAACATTACACAGTGGGTAGTATAATGCTTTGGTAGCAGAGACAATCAGTGCCTGTGGATATAAAACAGTCAAATTCGCATATCAACATATCACAGTTTAAAATAGTTCACTAGTCTCTATCATCCGCATATTGGATATTAAACAAACATATTCACATATCAGATTATTACAATTTAAAGTAGTTCACCAGTGGTGGATCTAAAGGGGAGATACGGGGATTGACACCCCCTTTTTCAACTTTTTTAACGTCCATGATCATGGTTTGCCATTTTGGAGTCTTCACCCCCCCCCCCCCCTCTTTTGTGGGGGGTGGTGGTGGATATGGTGCAAACTTGGGTGGCAACCCCCAAATGAAAATTTCATGGATCCGTCCCTGCTCATTCATACAAAATCCTAATCCCGCAGCTCACATATCAAAAACAAACACCATATCGTGACATCGAACACAATACAACATGACTTAGTACGCAGCTTCCGCTCTGAAGGTTTGAAATATTATATATAAATTCACTTTTTATGTTTATGATATAAATATGTCTAATAATAATAATGATAATGATTGGTTTTTATACATTACGCTTTCCCAGCATATGCTGCTCAAAGCAGCTTCACAATACATTATTACCCCAGCAGACCTTGTAGCATTCCAGAGGCAGCTAGAGCATTGACTTTCTAACAATATCTTTCACTGTCTATAGCCAGGTACCCCCTTTACACTTGGGTGGAGTGAGGAAATTTGAGTAAAGAGCCTTTCCCAAGGAGACAACGTCGGTCCTGCCGCGGTCAGGACTCGAACCCACAACCTATCGGTTGAGAGTCAAACAGCCTAACCACTAGGCCACCGACGCCACACAATACTTTACTGAAAAAGACTGAATCTTTGAAACATAACTATATTCACTGTGTGTATCCTGTGTGATTTCTACTGAAATCCATTGCTTATCACTTGCAACTAGGAAGGCGTGTTCTTTTGCATTCTAACCTAATCGTCTGTTTTTAAATGTCGTCTGTCCGCAATATACACTTGTACGATTTCGCAGCATTTTTGAAATTAGTGGAAAATATGTTTTTCTAGTGCATTTATTTTTCCATGTTATTTGAAGTTAGAATAATGAATATCGCTTACGTTACAAGTATAGGGTTCGTACTCTCCACGACCATCGTTCAAGTACAGAAATCATTACCAAATATAGATACAAGTCAAGGTCAGGGGATTTTCAGCTGTTACGTTTATGTAACTTACAGACCAATAATACCTACTGTATGTAGTATGTACTATGGCTGTTCAGTACTTCTCCATCTGCCCGTGTGTCCCTTTTTTGATGTCGCACGGGTTTTTACAAGGAATGGCCTTTAATTATTACCTTTCTCAATACACAACCCGAAACGTGTATATTTTCATGTACTACTGAAAAGTGCATTTTCCAAAGAATAAAACGATATGCAATACATGTAGCAAAACGAACACGAGAAGATCCTATGAGAATTTGAATTTAATTTTCTTTTTACAAGCGAATCAGTTTATCCAATAGTATTGGTGACCGAGATTTTTATCAAGATTTATGTGATCATTAATTCATTTCTAGAATGTCGATAAAATGAAATATATTGATATAGAAAAACGAAAGATTACATCATCAGTTATAAAAAAATAAGATAGATCTGTCATGGAAACGAATGAATCTATATGCAACTTCAATGCGTCAAGCTTAATAAGACTTCCAATATTTTTAACATGTGAGAGAGAGAGAGAGAGAGAGAGAGAGAGAGAGAGAGAGAGAGAGAGAGAGAGAGAGAGAGAGAGAGAGAGAGTAAATGTTAGGCGGAGGTGTGAAACTTCGTAAATATGTGCAATTCGTATAGGTGGAAAGTATAAAACACGTGCTATTCAAACTTTGGCGCACTGGGAAGGTGGAAAGTATTATGCAACCATAGATGGAGAAAATATTTATAATATTCATAGCCACAGACAAATATTCTAACATTTTATTAAAATGCATTTAGTTGCACTGAAATATGCAGCAATGATATGCAACATGGTATAAAACAAACACCAGAAAATTCATCGAGAAAATAAGTGTTGATTTCTTTTTATCACATGTTAATTCTCTATTAATAAATGATATTTACTAATTAGATTTTATTTAAAATTTATGTAATTATTATTTTTAACTAATGATTAGATACAATGAAATGCATGTAAGAGGCATAGGATTCTTCTAAAATTTCAGTGTTTTATAAGATCACGCTGGGTGAATATTTATTAAATGATGTTATACACATTTTGAAATGCCGAAACTTTAGTTTAGGAAATGAATTATATTTTTTATCACATCATGACTGCAGTGCTTTGACGTGCGATGCTCGCATCTGTCTTTAGGAACAGCCAGAAAATATATATGAGATACAAGTCTCAGAATTCGTTTACATTTATTTAATACATCTACAATCTCAACTGTTTTCTCTGTGATAACCCTTTGAAGCCCCAATGTGTTCGCTTCCCCATAACGGTTTCGCTGTTATGCAGAATATTATATTTTATATTGTAGTCAATCATTACACATAGTGACGGATGCATAAATTTCAAAACGGGGGGGGAGGGGGGGGGGGGGTAAAGGCCAGGTGATCTGTCTTGCTGCATCCATTGTGCTTAATGCGAATCCCTGGTAGGGTAACAAGTCGGACTGACAAAATGAAATATTTATATACCCAACAGACTAGATAGTGATTCTTATAGAGTCAACTTTGAAACAAAAATTGTTTGGAATTGTCGCCTGGGAGGTTGGGGTTCAGACCCAACAGAGAGGGAGTGAATTTATTTATTTCTTTTATTTCGTTGAAATTAAACAATATACACCCAACCATCATTAAAGTCGATTTTGAAATTAATAATAAAAATCACATTATAAAATATATATTTATTTTTCAGATTTTTTGCTTTGATTTTTGAAACAAAGAAACCAAAATTGAACACTCAAAACTTTGACAAAGCCGATGCTCTAATCAATAATTCGCTCGCTATTGCGGAACTGTTTCCACCTCATTATCTATGCATCACACAAAGGGATGGACACTTTCAGGGTTCTCATTAAGAGAACCTGCACTCGGCGATTTCTCACCCCCTATTTTGGGTAAAATCACCACCTACTTTCTAAAGATTGATTGTTATTTTGCGCCATATTTAACAATTTTTCAGTTCTCTGGTGGCGTCCAGTTTTTATTGGTGGAGGAGAGAACCCAGATACAATGTACCCAGGAATAGATCACTGACCTTCCGAAAGTAAACTGTAAACATATATCGGCGCGAGCGAGAATCGAACCCGCTTTGAGCTCAACCCTCTAACCACTCGGCCACGGAGCCCCCCCCCCCCCCCCCCCCCCCCCCCTTTTATATTTTTTCAATGAAACACTGATGTAGTGGTATAGTTGCGGTTGGCAAGTACGCCATTCTAAAACGACTATTTTCCGATTTTGTTTTCAGTTAATTGACTGCACATCGTTTTGACATTTAGCGGCTGTGCTTGTCAACGAGGATCTTATATATGCTATATTACAGATAGCAAGGGAAAAGCGTTTTCCTGATCTTACTTCTTAAATCAGTGTGGATGTCAAACCCGATGGGAAAAAGACGAGTATTTCGACTAGCGAAGTAAATTACAAACTTGGAGCAATTATATATATATATATATATATATATATATATAATCTGCAAAATTTACATTGTAATCTTTAAATTGCCACTTAAGACTATAAGATTTACACTTTAATCTGCAATATTACACCTTAAGCTGTAATATTTACACTTTAATCGACAAAATCTAAACTTTAATCTTGAACAATCACATATTCTATGGTCGTTATGACGATCTAGTTTGCCAATACATTCTGTCATTGGGTCATATGCTGTCAAATGTTTCATACCAAATGGTAGGCCGTTCTTGACTACGAATTACTCTTCTTATATGATCAAGATACAGGGCTCATGCCGGGTTTGACCGCTCGGCAGCGGATGTTTACTCCTAGGCAACTAATCCCATTTCTGGTATATCCAGGGATCCGTGTTTGCCTAACTCTGAATTATGAGATTGATCACTGTTCGTTAGCTTCACCTTTAAACTTTAATCTGTACAATTTACACTTCAATCTGTACATTTTACATTTTAAACATAGGTAAGAATTATTGCCCTTATTTTTTCTACTGCATGGATTTTTTTTTGTTTTGTTTTTGTTTTGTTTGTTTCGTTGTTGTTGTTGTTTATTTATTCATTCATAAAAATGCTAACATCTATGGCATCACAATTCAGATAATATGCGCAATTTTAAATTTGAATTATTGCTCTCGTTAATTTAATCAGTTATAGATTACCGTAAGTCCAATCAAATACTGCAAGAATTCATTGGATGTAAGTAACGATTCAGTTAATTTCAATCAATGCATGGAACAACTGAATAATGTTTTCAAATTCAGTTACGATATATCTATGTCGCCCTGAATGAGATCTGGAGACATATTGTTTCTATTAATTATGTGAAGGGCATTGCCGCCTACTAATAATTAAAGTGTATTTACAGATGAAAATGTAAGTTTTAGAGATTAAAGTAGAAATTTTACTGATTGATATGTAGATTTTACAGATTAAAGTGTGAATTTTTCAGATTAAAGTGTTTAATTATTCCAGATGAAGGTATAGAAAATAAAGTGTCAATGTGACGTAAACCCCTTCCTTAGTCGACATACCGAACTTTTGTACTAGTGTAGTAGGTGTGTATCAAGTACAGATAGTGAACCCTGTCGGGGTGTGAAAATGGCCCCATGAACATCATGTTTAGTACTTTTGACCATGTCAACCAGGTACTAGTCCTATATGACAAATTTCAGGATTTGAATGAAAAAACAGAAGTAAGTCCAAAATACCAAGCGATGCACGTGTATACGCTATCACGCACGTGTGTCTCAGCGACAGTACCAGGCAGGATAGATTAATTCTTATTGAGTGTACTCTGCAGAGTTCGTGTGTGTCCTACAGTAGTATATGTGTCTATTGATAGGGAGTGAGCAATGGATCTATTGTTCTCGGAGATGACCTTGACCTAATTGATACACGGGTGAACAATAGATCAAAGGGCGGGGAAGGGGGGGGGGGTAAACAATAGGAACTATAGATCAAAGGGAATACACGTGGGAGATCGATCGATTGATTGTATATTGTTTAACGTCCCGCTCGAGAGTCTTTCACTCATAACGAGACGTCACCATTGCCGGTGAAGGGCTGCAAAATTATGGCCTATGCTCGGCGCTTATGGCCTTTGAGCAGGGAAGGATCTTTAACGTGCCACACCTGCTGTGACACGGGACCTCGGTTTTTGTGGTTTCATCCGAAGGACCGTCCCATTTAGTCGCCTCATACGACAAGCAAGGAGTACTGAGGATCTATTCTAACCACCCGGATCCCCACACGTGGGAGAAGGGAACAATAGATCAAAGGGGGTGAACAACAGAATGAAGAGTGTGTGTGAACAATAGATCAAAGAAAGGGGGGGGGGTGTTGAACCTTAGGAACAATCAAAGGATGGGTTTATTATCTACTGATATACTTATGTGGGATTGTTGACTGTTCATTATATTCACTTTTTCATTAATTAAAATATTTATCGTGGTTTAAATTGAAGACGCCATTAGAACCATGATATTGTTCTAGTTTGCATGAGTATCATTTAATTCCATCTTTTTTCCTGATCATCCGATTAGAAAAACAAATGTTCACGCAATCAATCATTAAAATTATATGAATTACTCCTTGTTAATTTTCTTTTTAAAAAAGTATATAAATTCCATATTAGCATGTAATGTTTTACAGATATGCAGCTGTAACCCAATTTCAAGCAACCGACCTGCGGAAAACCTTCCCATGCTTCGACGAACCAGCTATAAAAGCAAAATTTGATATAACTTTAGTACGCAAAAGTCATATGACGTCATTGTCAAATATGCCGAAAATAAGCTTTGAAGATAGGTGAGTCTGATGTTTTTATGTCACTTTCTGTTTCAGATATACTGTAGCTTCGTTTCTAGCGCCGTCGTTCGCCAGAAACATACTTCCGTGTTTTGACGAACCTGCCATCAAGGCCAAATTTGACGTCACACTATGGCGAAGAGAAAATATGACGTCATTATTTAATACGATCCGTTTACACTCGCAGGAGAGGTAACAGAAGGGCCTAGCTTAGAGCACTAACTTCTTCGCTAGAATGTTTTATCTTCTTTGTAATCAATCTACGAAAAACCTAATGTATATACAAATATAATACTGGTACCTCTAACACGTTACCTGACGACACTGCAAAGAATGAATAAATGAATTGATGGATTAGAATTAAAGATTTTTTTTAAAAAAAAGTTCTGAAGAAGTTACTGAAGTAAACTTGATACCATGACGTATTACAAAAAGTACTAACTGTAGTTCTGACTTTCCTCCATCGTAAATAGAATTTTCCCGCATTTCAAAGATTGGTGGGGAAACATCGTGTTCGAATGGTAATGATTATTATTTGATTATTTATTGCTTCCCGCCACACTCAACAATTTTTCAGTTATCTGGTGGCGTCCAGTTTTTGTTGGTGGAGGAGAGAACCCAGATACAATGTACCAGGGAAGAGACCACCGACCTTCCGCAAGTAAACTGGCAAACTTGCTCACATAACGCCGCGGCCGAGATTCGAACACGCGCTGACAGAGGTGAGAGGCTTTGTGATTTTGAGCCCGATGCTCTAACCACTCGGCCACGGAGGCCCCTCTAATGGTAATGTGTGTGATCCAAATATCAGTATGTGTAGAAAAAGGCCATTCTTATATTATGGCAAATATATTATTTAAGAATTGCTGATTTCCCCCCCCCCCCCCCGATTCTTTTAATCGATGGTTTTACCCCAAAATATGAGGATGTCATCTAATGTTATATTGGTATGTTTACTGGCATATTGACTTCGATCCTCGATCGTACAATGATCGTATCAAATCTTTGTCTTTCGGACGACACTTCAAAACTGAGGCCTTATGTCAAGACAGGATGGCACGATAAAGAACCTTAACTGCCTACAGCCGTGAATGCCACGCAAACGTCAAAATGTGTAGTACTTCCTAGAAATCTGTTGACGTCTCTACTTGCGTGAAAATTTTCGGATTAGGGTGTAGAATTATGTACAATCAAACAAACAAGCAACATACGTCCCTCATCATAGGTATTAAAGTATTATAAGTGTTCATGCAATAAATTTAAAGCTTGAATGGTCAGAATATTTTTTCGTCGTTGATCATTTATAAAGTCGACCAAGAAAAAGTTAAAAGGGGAAAACAGCCTTAAATTAAGGTGATGTCTCTCTCCTCACGTGTTTAACAACACAAAAAGATAATGGAACCATTTTTAAATAATATTTCATGAAAGTAGTTGAATTTAAATCCAAAAACTCCGATAAAGTATCCTGTTCTAGAACAATGCATAGCTGAGAAAAAAAATATATCTAATGCATACAGGATTATTTTCACTCGTTGATTTTCGACTTTATTGAAAATGATTATGAACAATTTATAATTAGTTTAACACTTTAAAGAAACAATACATGACTTTGGGGGGAAATAGGGGTTTCTTTTTTAAAGTGCGTCAAGACGAAAATAACACGAGTCGAAAATTTCCTGTACATACAATGTAGTTTCTTAGTTTTTCTTCTTTCAAATCTGTGTATAAGCCTGATCTGCACAGTGCTGCTTTCCACAATCAATTTATGTATATATACTAAATACAATATATATATATATATATATATATATATATATATATATATATATATATATATATATATATACTCAATACAATAAATTTATGCATATATACACACTCAATACAGAGTTCTCAGAATGGAAGCTGAAACATGTCTTTTAACTGTGTGATATGTGAGACTTCTAGGTTGTACTTAACAATGAAAAGAACGTTGATATTGCTGCGAATTATATGTCGAATGATTAAATTTGATGATGTAGTTTCGTGTAAATTGCACCTAGATTCGCCAATAGACACCACACTCCCATGTATATGTGTACGTGTATAGTAAACTTTTCAAAAGACATATATTTCAGTATCATTTTGAAATATTTATACCCAATATTAAAATACAGATGCTACAGGTGCTTGCAAGCTCTTTCGACATATCCATTATTGTACATCTACTTACGTATAATAATTTCCTATAGAATTCGTGAAAGTAGGTCGCGGTGGACCTCTCATTTTATCAATTATTGTAATATTTATGGTATCCCGTGAATATAACTTGCATTATCGACCTATCGAAGATAAAAATAAACTTTGATTGACCTCAGTGTCCAGGGGTCCGTCTTTGACATGCTTTCAGTTTTGTATTCTGTATTATAAGATTAATAAGGTTGATTACTATTCATTATCTTCTCATTTTCTCAATCAATATAGTTAGTTTCATAATAACAATTTTTAATATATGAAATGAAGGATTGAAGTTTTAAAATATACCAATAGTGCTTTAAACTGATTTTAAAACTTATTTGTTAGTTGCAATAAGGAAATTACTTTTATATATAAATTTCCCGCAAATACTGCCTTCAACTTGACAATATAAAATAAATCAAAACTATTGTCTCTAATAAGTAACATCCTTGAGGTAACTTCATACTCGCATTATCTGATAAAAGTACACGAAGAATATTTATTGTTTGCATTTATTGGAGTGATTGATTGATTGATTATATTGTTTAACGTCCCGCTTGAGAATCTTTCACTCATATGGAGACGTCACCATTACCAGTGAAGAGCTGCAAAATTTAGGCCTATGCTCGGCGCTTACAGCCTTTGAGCAGGGAGGGATCTTTAATGTCCCACACCTGCTGTGACACAAGGCCTCGATTTTTGCGGTCTCATCCAAAGGACCGCCCCACTTAGTCGCCTCTTATGACAAGCTAGGTGTTCTGAGGATCTACTCTAACAACCCGGATCTCCACGGGGTATTTATTGGAGTGAAAACTAATAATTATCAAACAATATATAAGTCTTGGTACTTTTTAAGCTGTGCTATATATATAAACAGAATCATAAGTATTTTCATCCTGTGTAAATTAATGCACCTCAAATATTGGAGGCAATTTACAGTAACACGCCTTAATAAATGCACGTAATCGGGAAAAATATACAGAACTATACATGCACGTGAAATTATAGAATTATATTAATCTTTTATATCATATGAAATTTTAAACGTTACCTCTCTTTACCTGTCTAATCTCCACATCGTGATAGTGATGTCCTACTCGAAATACAAATGAAAATAACCGAAACATTTATACAGGGGTCATAAAAGGATCTATGTTTTGACTCTATCTCTTCTATTAACGACGATATCAATATACAGAAAGCATATTCTCGAAAATGAAAATTTACATTATTAATCTTTGTTGAGGTAAGAATAACTGTTTCGAAAATGTTATTTTATAATATTTGTATCAGTAAATGAATTGAATTAGTTTGTTTATATAAGTAATAAATGTTAAGGATGTCATTTTGCAATTGTTTCATCAGTAATTGAATTGTTTTGTTTAATTAAGTAATAAATGCATAGAAAATGTTATTTTGAAATAGTAAATAGTTGTAATAGTTGATTAATTGTTTGTTTTACTTCCCGTCGACCGGTTTAATAGTAATTGAATTAAGTTACTTTGTTTAGTGAAGGTATAACTGTCAAATTTGTTTGTATAATAGGGATGTAATATGCAAATGGATGGGCGAGGTCATGCAGAAATTCCTGTCGTGTTTCCACAGTTTTAATACTCGTAATACTACTGATGAATATGTATTTTCATTTTTATGTGCAGTTGAAGGTCAAAGTCTTTATCGAGAAATGAAATACTATGAAAATGATAATATTTGATAATGATCTGATCTGAGTTTGTTTACTGTAGAGGAAATGGCTGGATAGCTGATCAATTTAATACCACTCCGCCCGTGTCCACTTATTTACTGGCCTTCATTGTCAGCGATTTCATCTTCAAGAAAGACATAACAGCCAATGACGTCACAGTACGTAACATGCTATTGTCTATAACGTTATTTTCGCGGTCAGTTTATTTTCGCGGTTTTCAAGATACAACAATGCTGCGCCAATCACAACCATGTCATAAAGTACGTGTATTTATATATAGATTAGACATAAAATCGTAAAATTAACCCTACATGAACATAGAGTTACACAGAAACCCGTGAAAATGATCATTAGCGTCTTCAACACTATAATGGCGATAAACATCATTCTTTTGTCCATGGACTGAATTACTTTAAAAATACGAGATGACCATTGCTGTTGTTTAGCAAACTAACTATTTAGGAATTCCGTGCAATTGATGACACCCGGTAGAACCATTTTTCATTAATTCGTTCTGTGTTGTGTCGTATTTATTGTTTTTTGTGTGTACAATCTCCCTTTAGTATAGAGCCTGGGCGAGACCTGAGGCAATAAACCAGACCGAATACGCCCTGTCCGTTGGAACAAAAGTACTCACCTACTTTGAAAATTACTTTGGAATTCCTTTCCCACTCCCAAAACAAGGTAAAGAGAAATTTTACAGCTTATTCGTTTTGAAAGTGCAAGTTACATGCATGTAAACACAGTATGTTATATAAAATTTTATATTTAGCGCAGTCTTAAATTAGCGCTCTTGCTTCATCGCCAAAGCCACCAGAATTTGATTCTCTGGAAAATACGCTCACTTACAGCATCTTTACTTTTAGAAACAGTAACACTGATCATATAGTAAAGTCACCATTTATTCCGGTCAGTGATAGACAGATATAATTTTCATGAAATGTTATATCACCTAAGCGCCGATAAATTGAAATTTGGAAGAGTGCTTATCTTCTATTTATTTTTTTTATTGGATTGAATTAATACTGAAATGTTAATACCATACATAGAGTAATTTGATGTGCGAAAAATGTTGGATTGTTTAATAAAACACCAAACATTTCTACTCATACAAATGATACACTAAATGAAATCAAATGTGTGAAATAAAAACCCGCTAAATATTCTCGACGCCAAAATTAACCCGATACACGACATTTCATTCAGACATGATAGCCCTCCCAGATTTTGCGGCTGGAGCCATGGAAAACTGGGGCCTCATCACATACCGCGAAACCGCCATGTTGTATGACGAACACGAGTCGTCAGAATCCAACAAGCAGAGAGTAGCGGAAGTTATCTCACACGAACTTGCTCATCAGGTTTGTATCTCAGTGATTTAATTAGCAGTGAAGTAATTAGGACGGGTTATTACTGACACGGTTAAGAAAGAAGAAAGTTCTTGATTGACAGTCATTAATTATTTGGCTTTTCTTATTAGATGCAAGAAATAAATGTGCCAGGGATGCATAATGTCGCAAATTATTATATACGACCATAAGGGATCTCTCTCTCTCTCTCTCTCTCTCTCTCTCTCTCTCTCTCTCTCATGGGAATATTTTGGTTTTTCAACCCTTTTGAAATTCAACCAAAATATAGCACACTGGAGTTACCGTAAATCAGATTTCATTTTTCTTGATCATGATTAAAGATCCTCAGGTTTCTTTATCACGTGAATTGGTCGTCACATCCGGTAATTAAAAAAACTGAATTCCTGACACAAATTGAAAACGAACATGCCATTTCCATACGGAAGAATAGTAGTTAAGAAAAGCTGGGAAATGGTAAAAATTATTCAGAGTATATACGCCGAATATGAAGGGCAAATAGATGACCTACAATTGTATAGGCACTGATTATTGATTTAATTTGTTTTTTATTATTATAAAACTTTAACAGTGGTTTGGTAATCTCGTGACACCGTCTTGGTGGGATGACCTCTGGCTGAATGAGGGATTCGCAAGCTATGTGGAGTATATGGGAATTGAACATGTGCACCCTGAGTGGAAACCGGTTCGTCTCTTTCATTTATTTGTCTTTACTGTACATCAGGTAGCTACTTTCGTCCTTGTTGACCATATTCCTGCTATAACATTGCGAAATTAGATGCCGTGTAGAAACTATACTGATCCTACGGGCCTGAGCCATTGTGTAGAAATTAGACCGGTATTATGGGCCCCGATCAATGTATAAAAATTAAACAGATAAATCCGGGTTAATGTATAAATGTAAGAACTAGACTAGTACTACGAACCCGGGTTAATTTAGAAAAATTAACCTGGGTCAGTGGGTAGAGAAAATACACCGGAACCACAGGATCGGGTCAATATGTAGAAACTAGACTAATACTTGGGGATCGGGTCAATGTGTAAAAACTAGACCAATACTTGGGGATCGGGTCAATGTGTAGAAAATAGATCGTCACCAAGGACTTGGAACAGTGGTGTAAAATTCGTAAATGGACACTTTCGATGAAAATAGTATTTTTGTGGGTATGATTTCAAATTGTTTGTTTGTTTGTTTGTTAATATACTGGTATGTCTCTTTCACAAAAAATACTCCAATTTGTCACCAGCTGAAGGCGAAATACTGTGTGACAATTGTTGACCTTTGTGTATGATGGTCAAGGTCATAGTAGAGTATGGATTCTTTATCGTGTTAACGCCTATTGTGATACGGGACTTCAATTTTTAATGTCATATTTGATATATTCGTGACTCTCACTTCCACTTTTCGCCGCTTAGCGAAGAAGCAAGCTTAACGTTCGGTGGAGACTTTCCAGGTCTTAGCGCCCAAGTCATATGGTACTAGAATGAGAATGTGGGTGTATAGATTCCGCTCTGAGCATTAATAACCAAGGTTAAAATTCATCTCTCCTGTTAAAATCAAGCGATGAGACAGACGTCTGATTATTATGTAAAATATGTAATAAAAACCTCCGATTTGTTTTTCGGTAAGTGACACGTGCAGCGTGATACGATCGAGGATCGCATTCATTCATGTAACTCGGTATTGATTTCGTTACCACGGCAGTGTTTTATTGCTAAGGTTTTTGCATCATGGGAAACCTCCTAGCATTTTGCAGAATGAGAATATTGCCAAAACTCTTGCACTTTTTGAAATAAATAAAACACCGGGACACAATGTAACGACTGCAAAATAAATAGTTTTCTTTTCTAGGTCAACTGCTAAAGAAAATTTTAAACACGTAATCCTTACAGAGACATTAGTTTGCTTTGTAAGGAATATACTTATAATTCTACAGTTGAGTTATTTTTCATACAAACTATGTACTGATTTTTCGTTTCAGTTTGATCAAATCGTTGTTGAAGACATACAAGACGTTTTCAACTTTGACGGATTGGTGACGTCACATCCGGTTTATGTTCCTGTGGCTCATCCAGACCAAATTAATGAAATATTTGATAGAATATCCTATGGAAAGGTCTGTTCAATATTTTACTCCTGATATTTATATATGTAGCAAAATGACACACAACTAGAAATTTTGGACCTTTAATATTACCTCATATTAACCTATGATATTGCTCGTGCTCATAACATACCGTACTATTGATAAAGAATGCTACATCAATAAGACGAGATTTAACCAAAAATCGTTGCCATGGAAGATCAATTTTATTTTATTTTATATTCTGTTATTTTTGTTTGTTTGTTTTTTATTTTTCTTTATTTGTTTTCTTTTTTTTAAGAATGAAGCTTATAATTTTTATACTTATACATAAAATCTCCTTTGAATTCTGACTGCACGTGTCTATCTTGCTTTTAGGGGGCGTCTATAATACATATGATGCGGTTTTTCTTAGGTGATGAAACGTTTAAAAACGGTTTAAAGGTATGATATTTGTCATTTTGTTGCAATAGTTGAATAAATCATCTCATTTATAAAATAAAAAAAGAACAAGACTACCTAACATGTGATAATGAAATTAATATGGAATATATGTAGCATGTGGAAACTTTACTGCTAAGAGTATGCCTGATTATGAAGTGTTTTCTCATTTGTATCTTTACAATATTTTAGAGATACCTGAACAATTTAGCGTATAAAGCCGCCTTTCACGATGACCTGTGGTATGCCCTTGGTAATGTAAGCACAAAATAATTTATGGTTACGAATTGAATAGTTAGTCCAGGAATGTATTGTTTTTAAGAATTTCATGATTTTATCTAGTAGATTAGTATCATAATGAAGGGATGTTGAAGGTCGTCCATTATTTTAAGAAATTGAATATTACTTGTAGATGTTCTAGCAAATTTCCACGTTTTCGTTCAGACAATACGTGATTCCACGATAAAGATAGAATATACTGCAACGATATCCTACAGATCCGTAAATTGTAAATTCAAGAGTTAAATGTCAAGGTCTGTCCTATTTTGAGGACGGGTGTGAATACTCCTTGACAAATAAGACTTCCCTATCTGTAATTTCAGCAATCTGCTGCTGAAAATAAGAACATCAATGTAAAGGAGATTATGGACACTTGGACTCTTCAGATGAATTACCCCGTCGTCAACGTTACTGTTATGGCGGACGGAAACATTGTAATTACACAGAAGAGATATCTCAGAGACTACGGTTCCACAGATCCGGGGAAATACGTGTCACCTTTTAAGTAAGGAGACAGTATTCATGAATGCGTATTTACAGATGTGTTCAGTTTAAAATAATTTTATTCTGCGATCTTGAAACTGTGTTTTGTTTTATTTTGTAACTGATATTGCTTTTCTTCGTTAAAAAACAAAAACGATACCCCCTATCAAACAAAGAAAGTCAAATAATGAAACAAACAAAAAAAGTTGCTGCACTCATATAGATTTAGTTGAGGAGGTGAAAGTAACGTGTAATGATCTACATCATAAATTCTATAGATAAAAACAAAATTAAAAAAAAAACACCAAAAAAAAACCACACAAAAAAGACACAACAAAACAAAACAAACAAGCATAAAAAAAACAAACAAACAAACAGAAAACAAAAACAAACAGAATGCATTTCATATCTTTTTCTTTTTTTTTTTTTTTTTTTTTCTATAATTTTAAGAATAATCGTTATTTTCTTTCTTCTTTGCAGTTACAAATGGGAAATCCCCTTTACCTTCACAACAAAATCCAACCCCAATTTTAATGTAACTGATGCCGATATTCACTGGATGCATAAGACGGACCAAGGTTTATATGATGATTCTGTGTTTACTGTTGTACGGCTGTAGTGCAGTCTGTCACTGTTGTAACCTATACTTGTTAGTCTGGCACAGTTAGAAAAAGGAGAAATTCTCTCACTTTTTAAACTTTATGATAACTTAGTAAATTATAGATATTCATTGAGGAAATAAGACATACATTTATTTGGCTACATCTTTTATTAAATTCAAAGAAAGTAGCTGTATATGATATCCTAATATTACCTTTACTTCTTTAAGAACTGTAAAAACAAAAGCAAAAACATGAAGTCCAGTTATGCTGCAGTTATAAACTGACAGACATTAAAAACGCAACACTTGATAATTTTATATATTTTAATTTTTTTCATATATCTAATAAACAAATTCATAGTGGTATATTATAAACCATGTCAACTGAACACTATTCTTTGATTTTGAACAGCGTTATGTGAGCAAGTTGGCCAGTTTACTTGCGGAAGGTCGGTGGTCTCTTCCCAGGTACTTTGTATCTGGGTTCTCTCCTCCACCAAAAAACACTGGACGCCACCAGATAACTGAAAAATTGTTAAGTGTGGCGGAAATAAATAAATAATAATAATAATAATAATTGATTTTGAACATGATTTTACTCACAAAGAAGCTACAGTTAAAATGAATGTCAATGAGGGGTGTGTCAAAAATGTGGTTTTGTTCAGTAGTATCGGGTATGACCTCCATTAGCAGTGATGACGGCGCGAAAGCGACGTGACATTGATTGACAAACATTTCGCATGGTCCGCTGAGGAATATTCTGTCATTCCTCCATTAAGGTTCTCCCTAATTCTTGCGGATTCTGAGGCTGACGCTGGCGGCTGTCCACACATCTCCCCAGCTCGTCCCACAAACGCTCGATTGGACTCAAGTCATAGCGGGCCAATCAAGGACGTCAATGGCATTCGTTTGAAAAAAAAAGTTTTGTGTCAATCTTGCCGTATGTGCGCGCGCATTGTCCTGTTGGAAAATCAATCCATGTCCTTGGCTATGCTGCTGCATTAATAGTGCTAAAACAGACTGCAGAATTTCGTCCACATAATTCCTAGTAGTGAGGGTTCCATTTAAAACGACCAGTTGTGTCCGAAAATTGTGGTTAATCGCACCCCAGACCATGGCGCCTCCCCCTCTAAACCTGTCGCGCTCGAGGACACAATTGTCTGCAAAACGTTTATGTAAACGACGGTAAACTCGACATCTGCCGCCTGCGTTGCTAACATTAAATCTGGACTCATCTGAGAACACAACATGTGACCAATTTTGACGTTGAGTCAGATGCTGCCTTGCCCCTTTGCAATCTGTACTGTCGGTGATGCGGTTTAAGCTGTAGTCCCTTATAAGGTCTTCTGCAACGAATCCCATGGCGCTTCAAAATTCTGGAAACGGTTCTAGGATGAATAGGCCTTCCATGACGTCCAATGATTTCTCTCGCCGTGGTCGCAGCGGCCGTAAACCTATTGCGCAGATGACGTTGTCGTATGAACGCTTGTTGCCGTGGCGTTGTCACAAACGGTTGACCAGGTCTTGGGCAATCATTTAGGGATCCTGTCTGATGGAATCATGACAACAACCCGCTAACTGTACAAGGATAGACATTAAAACGCCTTGCAACCTCACCATTAATCAAACGCCTGCTTGCAGCATACCAAGCGCCCGATTGTACATTTCATTGCTTAAGCGCGGCATAGTCTTGGTTTTGATTTTTTTTTCTGTTAGTGGTATCTATGCTTTCACCAACAAAGCTGTTTTATCACGAAAAACTCTATTACCTGTCCACGTGTTTGAAAAAAGCCCTGAAAATGTCGCGTTATTCTACTCACAACGCGCAAACAATGAACACAGGTTAATCGAGAGATGGGCTTTAAAAATCAATACAATGTATGGTGGGTAAATTTTGCAATAAAAGTTTTATATGTAATGTTTTCAGTGAATAAATAAAAAAAAAAAAAACGTGCGTTGCGTATTTTAAGTCCGTCAGTATAGTAAATAAGAATGTATGTACATGAATAATTTAACATCTTATTGTAGAAACAATCACAGCTAACGTACAGCAGTCTGATTGGATAATTGGTAACGTGAAACAATATGGGTATTACCGCGTGACCTATAGCAACGAGAATTGGAACAGACTTATTGCACAAATGAACCAAGATCATACGGTAAGAAGCCAATAGATTATCCCAGAATTTTGTCTCAATGAAATTTTGTTGTTACACTATTGCAGTTACCACATAAAGTATTATTTATATCCACCAATGAGCCGTCAATAATTGGATGGATGTTTATAATTCAAAATTTAGGTTGGTTGGTTGTATGTTGTTTAACGTAGGACTCGAGAATCTTTCACTCATATGGAGATGTCACCACTGCCGGTGAAGGCCTGCAAAATTTAGACATATATTCGGCACTTATGGCCTCTGAGCAGGGAGGGATCTTTATTGTGTCACACCTGCTGTGACAGTGGCCTCGGTTTATTACTCACCTGAGCCAAAAGCTCAAGTGAGCTTTTTAAATCAAAGTTGTACTTTGTCCGTCGTCGGTGATTTTATCGTCATCGTCGGCGTAAACTTTTCACATTTTCATCTTCTCCTCCAGAACCACTGGACCAATTTCAATCAAACTTGGCAAAAAGCATCAATGGGTGAAGGGGGTTCAAATTTGTTCCATTGAAGGGCAACGCCTTTCTTCAAGCAGGCCATCTTCAATCAAACTTGGTACAAATCATCTTTGAGTGCAGAGCATTCAATTTTTTCCTCTTAAAAGGGGAGATACTCACAAATTTGCAGAAATACGGTGAGGTCATTTAAAAATCTCAAAAACCACTGGACCAGTATAGTTCAAACTTACAAGGACGCTTTCTTACATAGTGCAGATTTAATTTTGTTAAAAATCATGATCCCCGAGGTTAGGATGGGGCCACAATAGCAGATCAAAATTTGATATGTGGAAATATATGACAAAATCTTCCAAAAGGTTCTTCTCAAGAACCACTAAGCCAGAAAAGTTCAAATTTACATGACAGCTTTCTGACATAGTGCAATACTGAGGATCTATTCTAACCCGGATCCCCACGGGGATCATCATTTAGGAATTCATAATTACGTCACGAGGATGCTTACTTTGTATGGAAAGTTATTGGAACATAAAATTATAAAATGTAACTTTAGTGTGAAAATAAGGATAAAATGTCTACTACATTGATTTGCAGTGTTTGGAATATGTATCATATATAATTAATTATTATTATTATAATAAGACGTTAAATGATATACGAATAGCTTATAATAATAATAATAATAATTTATTGATTGTTTGTTTGTTTGTTTTACGTCCCGTCGAAAATTTTTCACTCATATTGAGACGTCACCAGCTGTAGGTGAACTACCACAAATTTAGACCTATGCTTAGCGCTCAGTGCCGTAGCAGTGAGGGTTCTTTAACGTGCCAACGCCTACCGTGATACGGGACCTCCGTTTTTGAGGTCATATCCGAAAGACCCGTGATTCTCACTACTAAATGCCGAGCGTTTGGCGAAGGTGCAATCACTACCTATTTATCGTCTTGGGTTTGACGTGGGCACGAGCGGGGCTCGAACTCACGACCTCCCGGTTAAGAAGCGAACGTTCTAACCACTGAGCTACCGCGACCGGTAGTAATAATACTACTACTAATAATAATATATATTTCTACAATTATATGTTATCATTATGGTTCTTCACTAATTATATACAGCCTTACTTTAGGACACCTTTAGAAAATATTTCCATTTCACCTTTTATTAACGTGATAGTATATACAGTACTTACTTTTGTGAATGTGTCTTTCAGATGGTATGAAATGGTTTGTATATTTTCCAGGTTTTATATCCAACCAACAGAGCTCAAATTATCAACGATGCTTGGAACTTAGCCAAGTAAGACAAATTATTTGAACATATCAGATGAAAAATATTGTTTTGAGGGATACTGTTTGAAAAAAGACCGAATATTGAAAGATTGAAAAATAGTATTGCATTACATTGCCAATGACCTGTTAAACCCTCCATGCCTACAACCAAGAGAAATTCCTTTACTAAATAAACAATATTAACAGCAATCAGAAAATTGAAAATTAACTGTTTCGTGTTTTGTAAGTGTAAGTTTATGTTACGTTATGTTTTTATGTTCATTATTCAATAACGTAGATTTTTGTTTATTTTTGCTTTTTACTTCCCTTTTATCCCTAGAATTTGTTTTTCAAGAAGTCCTTTTGAGTATTGCAAAACTCATGAAGGAAGTTTCTTTTGATTTCAGAACATATATACGTTGAATTGTTTATTGACCATATCAATGCTATTTAAAGGTACATTTTTTAATCACCATGTTAGAATAACAAAACCATAATTAGAAAGACTTGATACTGATGTACCAGATGGTACTTGTTTATTTTCATAAGATTGATTGATTGATTATATGTTGTTTGACGTCTCGCTCAATAAATTTTCCCTGATATGGAGACGTCACCATTGCCGGCAAAGGACTGCAAAAATTTAGGCCTATGCTCGGCGCTTAGGGTCTTTGAGCAGGGAGGGATTTTTATCGTGCCACACCTGCTGAGACACGGGACCTCAGTTTTTGCGGTCTCATCCGAAGGACCGCCCCATTTAGTCGCCTCGTACGACAAGCAAGGGGTGCTGAGGACCTATTCTAACACGGATCCCCACGGGGTATTTTCATAAGAGGCAAAGGAGTCAGGGGCGGACTGTACTATCCCTTTGGAAGACGTCCACCGAGATTTGGCAAGTGTACTGACGATACATATATTTTATATACTGATATACTGCGGACAATTATTATTAAAACAGTACTTTAGGGGTTTAATTTTCGTGGTTTTCGTAGAAGCCTATTCCACGAAATTCCAATCACCACGAACGACACAATTCATATAATGTTTCAATCTACAAAAACCAAGTCCACGAAATTACATCCCAGCGAAACTGTACAATCCCGACAATCAAGGAAATTTGATCACCGCGAATTTAAGTGACACCACACTAATTTTACGTCCTGTGTTTCAGATCTGGTGATTTAGATATGGTTATTGCCCTTAAAACCATGAATTACTTGGACAAAGAGAAGGAGTTTGTCGCCTGGCAGGCAGCTCTACGTGAGCTGGGATATGTGGACTCCATGTTGGAAAGGACGTCTTTGTATGGCCCGTTCTCAGTAAGTATAAAGTAAAGGTTCCTACAAGAATTTGCCCATATATGTACACGTACTTATATGGTATTTGCAATCACTCACACGTGACCGGTAGCTTAGAGGTTAAGACCTTCGTTTCGTACCCAAGAAACCAAAGTTCGGTTCTCGATGCCGGCGCGGAGTCAGACGGAATACATTTTTTATAGTAAAATAGGTATTGACTGTTTTCTCGTCAAGCGCCCGGTATCAGAAGTGAAAGTCACGGGTCTTTTGGATATGGCCTTAAAAACGGAGGTCCCGTGTCACGACAGGCGTTGGCACGTTAAAGAACCTTTATTGATATGGCCTTAAGCGATATGCATTGGTCAACGTTTGCAGCCCGTCTAACACTGGTGACTATTTTTCACAAGTGAAAAATTATCGAATGAAATGTCATCAAACAAAGGTCAGTATATTAAAAGTTTACATATGTCGGAATACAATATTGTAGATAAATCTGTTATTAATGAACACATTATTTTTTTAAAAAAATCCATTAAGGTTTGAACTCGAAGAAATAATCCCTTCATATTGGCACCGCTGCAAAATCGCGATGTTTCACTTTTACAGATTTCATTAAAACATTCCTTTGTGTGTATTTCAGAAATTCATGAGGCATAAAGTTAGTGGCATTTTCAACCCTTCCTCATTGAGTAGCTCAAATATGACTCACCTCGAATCGTAAGCACGTAAAGTCATTCATATATAAAACTGAATAATTTTTTGTGTTTTACAATAATTTCTTATAAAACTGTATTAAAGCATATCTCTTTATATTTAACAAGTATTTCTGAAATAGGTTGACATTCTATAGACAATACAGAACCAACAGAAAGAAAACATTTTTTTAAGAAAAAGTTTGTCTTTCATCATATGTAGCTTTGTGAACACGCTGATAGCTGCGGAAGCCTGCAAATACGGAATACCGAGCTGTGTCAATGAAGCTTCCCGACTCTTCAGCCTTTGGAAACAAACACCAAAAAGCAACCCGTAAGACAACTGATGTTGCATGCTTGTTTTGCCAAATTCATGAATATTTCACTCATGGTATGGCAGTTGTACAATCTTTGGTGACCAACTCGCTAGATTTGTAATTCTTATTAGCTCACCTGAGCTGAAAGGTAAAATGAGCTTTTCTGATATCTTTTTGTCCAGTGTCCGTCGGTGGGGCTGTGAACTTTAACATTTTCGATTCCTTCTCCAGAATCACTTGGCCGATTTCAATCAAACTTTACACATACTATTCTCTGTTAAAGGGAACTCAAGTTCGTTCAAAGGAAGGGTCAATGTTCTATTCAAAGTGGGCATAATCAAAAAAGGCAAAAATAAGGTCATTTCAAAAATCTTCTTAAGAACCGCTGGGCCAGAAAATTTGAAATTTACATCGAAAGCTTCCTGACATTTTAAAGTCATTTTTTTTAAATCGCGGCCTCCATGGGGGAGGTTGGGAGGCAACGATAGGGTATCAAAGTGTTACATGGGGAAAATGCATGGGGAGATCTTCTTAAGAACAACAGGGTCATGATGAGACATATTGATATGCAAGAATCTCCAGATAGTGCAGATTAAAGTTTGTTCAGGTTGTGGTAGGGTGGGAACAGTAGGTGATCAGGTGATCAATGTTTTACATGCAATTATCTACACAGAATATTTACAAATCTTCTCAAGAACAGCAAAGTCATGAATACTCATATCAATATTTAAGCATTCCAAGGTCGTGTATACTGAAGTTTGTTCAAAGCATGACCTCTCCCCCCCCCCCCCCCCCCCCTAGGGGGCTAGAGAAGATTCACAATAGGGGTTCAAGTTTTTACATAAAGATACGTAGGGAAACATCTTTAAAATTCTTCTTCTCAACAACAGCAAGGTCATGGTTAGGCATACCAGCATCTTCCAGTACAGCAGAGTTACGTTTCTTCAAATTATACCCCCATGGGGTAATGTGGGGTCTCAAAGGGGATCAATTTTTTTTATATAGAAATATGTATTAAAACATTGTCTTCTTTTTCAAGAACAGTAGGATCATGAGTAGTCAATGTGTTACTCAATCATCTCCAGGTAGCGCAGACTCAAGTTTGCTCACTTCAGGAGCAACGGGGGGTATTTTATGTAGGAATATACAGAAACGAATTCTTTTCAATAGTAACAGTCCACCCTAAATCATATCAAAAATATTTCTAAACTTTATTCCCCGGTGAAGAAAATCGGTGGCTATCGTTTTTGTCCTGTCTGTGTGTCTGTCCAAAATTTAACGTTGTTCATAACCCTTGAAAGATGAGTACAGAGACTCTCATATTCAATATGTGCAATCATTGTTACAAGAAATTTCTTTTGGTATCAAGTTTTTAAACTTGTGGTTTAGACCTTGTAATTAGACCTACTTTTAAAGAAATCTAACCTAGACAGTATTTCCTGAAGTTTAGGTAGGATTTCATAGTCTGTATCTGTAGATTCCTTGTGGTAAAACCCAACATGTCTTTCTATGCTGTTTAACCTTGTGATCGTGACCTAGGACTTAGACCTAATTTCAATATCTCAACTAAAGCTTTAAATTTTTCCATAACTTAAAAATGACGATTGATAGGGCGTTCATATTTCATTGTACATTTCTTGTGACTCATGACAATACCGTTTTTGACATTAAAGTCTTTAATCCTATGATCTTGACCTTGGAGTTTGACCTACTTTTAAGAAATTTTAACGTGGGCAATATCTACTCAACTATTTGATTTAGGGTTTTCATATTTGTACACATACATAGATTTTTATGTCAAGAAATTTTATTTGATGGCATGCCATTTTATCTTGTGACTTTCACCTTGGAGTCTGACCCCCAAATTTCAAACCTCGCCTACAACCTTTTAGTGGTGAGTGATATATCTTTCATATTACATGTGTTTATTACTGCGAGAAAACCTTTGTTTTGCTACCAAGCTTTTTGACCTTCTCCATTTGGATTTTGATATAATTTGTCAAAACGTTAACCTAGGCAATATCTCCTGAACAGTTTAATATAGGGCTTTCATATTATGTAGATTGACCGTTAACCTAGGCAATATCTCCTGAACAGTTTAATATAGGGCTTTCATATCATGTAGATTGATTCCTTATGGCAATATATTTTATTTACTGCCATGGTCTTTGATCGTAGCCTTGGCATTTGACCCAAATTCTAAAACTTTGACATAGTTCAAAGCTTTTGAATATGCCCGATATATCTTTCATATGTGGATTTTAATCTACTTTTCGAAAAAGACAATATTTCCAGAATTGTTTCAGGTAGAGTTTTCATATGTTATATATAAATTCCGTATGACACTTCAAACAATGATTTTTACCTCGTGATTTTGTGAGATGGCTGTGTCGTGAACGTTTGGGGCTAGGTTGTGACGGCAATATGGGATCAAAAGTTTTCATGGAAACAAATATTGAAAAAAAAAAATCTTGTAAAAATCACCACAACGTGAAAACAGTAGGGTCAAGGCAACTCTGGTGAGCGATGTGGCCCATGGGTCTATTGTGTGATTTTATTATTAATATTATTTGGTTCTATTTGATATCTTGAATTTTCATATAAAAATATTCCATAACTTACTCAATAACTTACTAATAATTACTCCATAACTTACTAATAATTTCTCCATAACTTACTCAATACCACATTTACACATGTAAGATACTTTGTATAAAACTTTCCAACACCAAAGCAAAACAAAACGAAACCAAAATATAAATAGGAAATAAATTAAAATACGATAAAATAAAAATAAATAATATAAACATAAAACAAAACAAAACCCATAAAATATACATACTTCAATCAATATTTTACAAATTCATTCTAATATTTATTTTTTCTTACGGTTAATTTCAATGTTCAAGTTTCATATTTACTAAAACAGTACATGTAAAAAAAAATAATGATAGCAAATGAACGTTTTAAAAAATTCAGAACAGGAAAGATTTTACCATACTAATGAAAAGCTTTCCAATTACACCAAACTCAATGTGAACTTTTAATAGTGAAATTAGAAGTTCTGCCGTCCTATGATATTGGCAGTTGGTAACTGCTTGCATAACTCTTTTTTTTTTCGAGATATTAAGTTTAAACTTTTGAGCTACGCATGCAATCAGAAAACTCAATTTACAGCAAATGTAAAGTAGCGCACAATGAATCTATCTTTTTGCGTTTCAGAATTCGGTCATCTGTGCGGTTGACCGTGTATTGTTCCGCTATCAGACACGGTTCCGTTGAAGAGTGGGACTTTGCCTATAGGATGTATCAAGAAGCCAACGTAGCGGCGGAAAAATCTCGACTTATGGTAGCCTTGTCTTGCAGCAATGAGATCTGGGTATTAAGTAGGTAAGCGGTACGCTGTTCCACTCTGATATATAAATTACTTTCACTTACGATTCACGGATTTCAAGATGACTGATTCAAAGGTTGGAGAAGCCTAAATTGTATTTATTTTATAAAGAACATATCGCTGGGGAATAGTAACAAAATATTCACATTTCCAAAGTTTTTACCTTTATATCGTTGCGCATTGTGACGTCATTTATGAATACGCTGTCGATGTGAACAATGCGCGTATGAATTTTTACAAAAATAGTATGTGTATCTAAACGACTGGTAATACCGACAGAAATGAAAGTAGGAACATAATTTATTTTTGAAAATACATGAGTATATAAACTGACAGCTTCAAGCCGATATATTTCTTGAAGCGCCTTAACGTTTGTCACTAAGCAACACTTGACAATAAACTCCATTAGGCTTAGTAAACGTTTTACATCATAATGTATGTACTCTTTTCGTCAGGTATTTACAATACTCGTTACTTCCGTCTCAAATACGAAGACAGGATTCCACTTCCGTCATGGTTTACATCTCTGAGAATGCAATTGGGCGTAGCCTAGCCTGGGATTTTGTGCGCTCGCACTGGAATAGGCTACTGAAAGAGTGAGTATAATAGCATGCGTTAATTAAAATGACTTTGAATTTAAAAAAAAATTAAATATATGATAAGATCCTTATAGTTACAGAGTGTATTGTTGTAAAATTGTAAATCTCTCTCTCTCTCTCTCTCTCTCTCTCATTTGTTTCTATAGCAATACATCAGACTACATGTGTTAATAATTTATATGAAATACACATCACTCAACGTCACTTCCACGAATAGCATCAATGCACTGCTTAGAATAACTCGTTATAATTATCGTCAGTGTGTATCTTCTACAAGTACACGTATCAACTTCTATAACATTTTGACATTAAACCATGAGGGCTTCGCTAGGGGAGGAGGGGCTAGGTACTCGATTAAATCATGAAGCTTGTTGAACTTTATTCTCCAATTTTGTATGACTTCAATATACTTCTACAAATACGCAAACAGTATTTTGCATTTGTACTTTGGAGAAAAAAAATTATTTAAAGAGGCAAACGTGACTTATGTATTATGGGATGCAGGACATTGATCATTGATGAAGAAATCCTTAAAACCGTGCGGTCAACGATGCACTGTTTTATTTCAGAGAAAAGAATGAAGGTTTTCTGTCCTTGAATGTAGAATACTAGTGATATTTTTTATTGTATTCTTGGAAAGAATATCATGCCCATCTGATTCATTTTTGCAGACAGGGGAGTGTTTTATATAGATTTGCACGTCTTGTTTCCGGAATTTTGAACAAATTCAACACAAGATTTGAATTAATAGAGGTAATTTGCATATCATGTTGACGCGCATGCGCATGGCGTAAGTGACGTTTGCTTTTGCTTGCATATATGGGTATCCCGTATTTAAGTTTATTGCTATCCAGAAAAGTCTATGTAACTGCGCTGTACCATTTCATAATTCTTTTTCTACACCATTTCCTGTATAAAATGACCAATCTTTATAAAGCATATTTTCGAAAGAATTATTTACGTTTTTCTTTTATTATACATTGCTCAAGGATCTCGCTTTGTTTATAATGGAATACTACCTCGTTGACAAAACTACAAACTGATTCAATACATCTGAAGCCCTCTGTGGTAGTGTAAGCAAGACGGTAACTTATAATGCACAAACATTTGGTTTTTTTAATTTTAATTCTTCAGAGATCATTCAGCGATGCGAAATTTAAAAATCATGAAAATTAACTCATTGCGTCTTGAATTTAAGTTTCGAACGCATTTTGAATTAAGATTTTGGAAAACATGACATTCGTATGGAAAAGTTGATGCGGATTTCAATTATACTGTTTCATTCAATAAATTTCTATATAACATACTCATTCAGAAATTTCTATATAAGATGCTCATTCAATAAATTTCTATATAAGATGCTCATTCAATAAATTTCTATATAAGATGCTCATTCAATAAATTTCTATATAACATACTCATTCAATAAATTTCTATATAAGATGCTCATTCAATAAATTTCTATATAAGATGCTCATTCAATAAATTTCTATATAACATACTCATTCAGTAAATTTCTATATAAGATGCTCATTCAATAAATTTCTATATAACATACTCATTCAATAAATTTCTATATAAGATGCTCATTCAATAAATTTCTATATAACATGCTCATTCAATAAATTTCTATATAAGATGCTCATTCAATAAATTTCTATATAACATACTCATTCAATAAATTTCTATATAAGATGCTCATTCAATAAATTTCTATATAACATACTCATTCAATAAATTTCTATATAACATGCTCATTCAATAAATTTCTATATAAGATGCTCATTCAATAAATTTCTATATAACATACTCATTCAATGAATTTCTATATAACATGCTCATTCAATAAATTTCTATATAACATGCTCCCTAGTTTATTAAATTGACAATGTGGGTCATGCCGTAACACTTCCATTGTTGATGCGACAAATGACGAAAGCAGGCCTTGACATCTTGCATTTTATCATTAGTCATCTTAGATCCATACATTGTATGTTTATCGATATGTTTTGCATTACCTTTATGGATTCGCAGTGCTCTTAGCGCGCGATAATCTCTCCAAAAAGCATTGAATTGTGGAGATAATGAACAGAGATTAATCTTATAATGCATGTAAAGTATATAAATCAATAACAGAGCAAATACGGATATACCAGAGGTGGGATAGAGTACTTAAGAGCTGTAAGCATGTCCTGTTGACCGGCCGTACCCGCCATGAGCCCTATAGTTTGATCAGGTAACCCAAGTAATCGGTGTGTAATCAGGTCAGACAGCATCTACCCAATGATGGGTCACAATAATTGTAAATATATATTCAATGCATTATAGAATTTGACATCTCTATTCATGTGAGGGGGATAGACATGAAACTGATCACGTGATTGAAGTTTAAGGTAGGCTGTTTTTTGCATAGTGATTTGACTACGGATTACTCCATTTATATGATCAAGATAGAGGGATAACGGCGGATGTGACCGGTTAACAGGTGATGCTTACTCCTCCTGGATACCTGATCCTACCTCTGGTATATCCACGGGTCTGTATTTGCCCTTCTCTTAATTTTGTATTTTCATAGGTATTATGAGATTAGTCACTTTTTCACTTGTTCATGTATATTCAAAGTGATAAGGCTTTCAAACTGAAGAAGTTTTACAATTTTTTCTGGAATGTCTCAACCAATTATGAAATATTCAGGATTAATTTGACTGGTATCATTCTTACGAATTGTTGAATGTTGGTCAGTATTTTTATTAAATACCGATACTAAAATATTTATTGATAAAACGTAGGGATAGAAGTTCATTTCATATTTATTGTAGTGTTTTACGACCCATTTCGAGAATTTCACACTCACGTGGAGAGTTCATTAGCTTTAGATGATGTGCCATAAATTTTGATGCATGCATGGCTCTCAGGGTTGTAGCAGTGACACTGAACCTCCGTTCTATAACTCGTATCGATGTATTTTTATCATTAAGTACTTTGGAAAGGAACAGTCGCTACCCATACTAACGTCTTAGGTTTGACGCGACGCAGGGGTTGAACTCTGACCTTCTGGTTGCGACGCGAACATCTTAACCACTAAGCTACATTGGTAGTGCAATGTCAATGTCACCAAGTTCATTATTGAAGTCAGCCAGGGTACTTCATAATTGCCATGGCAAATGAAATACCAAAAAAAGGAAAAAATATTTAATGTATTTTGAAAAGAAGAAATAAATGTCGCATTTTTTATTTTTATTTTTATTTTTTTTTCAGATGAATAAGAAGGTTAAATACGGAGTTAATTTTTCATATAATGTATATATTTATTAATGACATGTTAGTCGAAACATACAAGAAGGGACTTGAATAGGCATCCATTCCTTCTAGTGTGTACGATACTGTATTCACAGGGACTTTCATTTCAGGCAATTTTCAGTGATTTTAATTGGGATGTAATTCTTTCATACCCATAACATCCTTAAAATGACATAAAAACTTTATGTTTGGACATATTCTTATCACCCCCCCCCCCCCCGGTCTATGAACTCAACAAGTGAGAGAAAATAATCGTGGACAAATGATATCCTCACTCAATTGTCTTGCCTTGATAACGTTTGAGGCAAACCGTGCCAAATGCTTTACGTGTGTTGGGACTGTTGCTTTTCTAGTAGCAATTTACTGTGATACTGTGATAGGGAATATAGTAACGGAACCGTTCCCGTGTGTGTTTGTGTGTGTATAACACTGAATTTGTAGACAGTCTACAGGTCACATTTTTAATATTTCAAATGAAGCTTTGCTAACAAAAGAGGAAGACCTCTTTTGATTTTAGGGTTAAAATGTCAAGGTCTTTTCCGTACCACATTTCGTAGTAAAAGCTTGTAGACACGCCACGGACCAAATGATTTGTTCGATTGAATTTATAACTCACATATAGTTTTATTATCAAAAGAGGAGGAATTCTTAGGTATTCATTTTGAGTTTAACAGGTTAAAGGTCAAGGTCATTACAGGGCGTTATAGTGAAACCCTGTGGACACTCTAGAGACCACATTATTTGCTCGTTTGATGCGATATATTTTTACATGTAGTGCTTGGTATCAAAATAGGAAGAGGTGTGTGGATTTGGGGATCCAAATTTCAAACCTCACTACGGAACGTCATAGAAAGAACTTGTAGACATTTTGGGGGTCACATTTGTTGCTCGATTGATGTGATACTTCACATGTTGCTTTGTCACCAAACGAATAAACACCATATTGATTTTAGGGCCAAAAGGTCAAAGGTATTGGTCACAATAGAACGTCATAGAAAAACCTGTATACATTCTAAAGGACACATTTTTGTTCAATTGATTTGATACTTCACAAATAGTTTTGTTATAATGAAAAGTAATTTCCTATTGATTTTTGGTGTCGATTGGTCAAGATCATTAACGTTACAGAAAATGTATGTAGACACTTATTGCGAGGGGATATGTCCCACCTTGCGAAACGTTTGTTTGACGTCCCTTCACTGACTTCCCTATCACACAGTTGTCACCAGTTGTTCGGTGAAGCACGACATATTTAGATTTATGCGTAGTAAGCGTGGTTGTAACAGTGAAGGTTCTTTGACGTGACGACATCTACTGTGACACGGAAACCCCTTACAGGGGTCATACCAAAGTTCAGTGCTTATTGTATGGATCCAGTCACATTATATATTTGTTAGTCGATTTATTATATACTTGTTAGTTAACTTATTGTGTACTTGTTAGTTAACTCATTGTGTACTTGTTAGTTAACTCATTGTGTACTTGTTAGTTAACTCATTGTGTACTTGTTAGTTAACTCATTGTGTACTTGTTAGTTAACTTATTGTGTACTTGTTAGTTGACCTTAAGCATCCAGTTGATTTTCTGTGGTAATTAAGAAAGATGTGGATAGGACTATTTTGGGTTGGAAGGAACCCTTACTTAAAACGAAATAAATCTACATGATTTTACCACATCGATTTCAACTAATATATTACCTATATTTATTCCCAAAGATATGTATATCAATTTTGAACTAATGCAGATCTTAGTGGGTTTTTTTAAATAGGGCCTATATTTATATTCCATCTTAATTCTATAGGTACGCTGTATCAACTCATGTGCAATTTTCCAAACTTACATATAGAATATATCCATATTTCTAAATAATTTTTTTTTTTTTTTTTTTTTTTTTTGGCATATTTTAAGTGAAAAAGGGGAATTATTCATATTCATTGACTTTTTATATAGATATTACCAGAAGATATGGATGTGTATTAATATAATGTGATTATCAATTTGTGTCACTTACTAGTGTATTGTGATGGCATACACGGACAAAACTAGTTTTTGCGAATAAATCAAAAGTAAAATGTCAAGCTATCACACTATACCGAAATAAATTTGTAACAGTGACCAAATCTTCACTCTCTCTTTTTGTGATTTACCTTTAATGGAGACATTAATGCATTATCTCTTTAAGATTGAAATGGTTTTCTCTAACAGTTAATATATGAAATATTCCCATCTTGAATGTTTTTTAGCTTCGGCCAAATGAGCAACTTTGGTAGAATGATTACGGGTTTATTACAATCGATGAACACCCATTTTGAATTCTATCAGGTAAAGGGACAATCTCTTCATAGTATCAATAACACGTCATAGAATCAATGTCACGTCATAGAGTCAATAACACGTCAAGTGTCAATGTCACGTCATAGGGTTAACATCCGTGTGAATCATGTCCTACAAAATCAAAACATAATGGCATTATGGAACAGAAATGTCATCAGCTTGATTTACAAGTAATCTTTGTACTGCTAAACATGGCAGATGATGAGTATTCAACTTAGTCGAGAACATTTGTAACTTTAACATTGAATAAAAGTCATGTCTCCCTTTTGGGTTTGTAGTAACACTAGGAGTTCAGCAGTCTGGGGTTTTTTTTGGGGGGGGGGGGTGCTGCTGTTGTTGTTTATTTATATTTGGGGGGGGGGGGGGGGTATAAACGAAAGTTGCGACATTATATATACTCGTGTATCTAAAATAGCCAAACGTGTTCGATCGCCGAAGTACGTTTGAAGCGAAAACCACCTTTCAAGAAGAGACACAGTATTACACATACATTGAAGAGCAAGGCATCTAGCGATTACTTCTTGAGATTAAGTTATAGTGCAAGTACAGGTGCACTTTCCTCAGGCACTAAAAGGTCTTAAACAAAACAGATAGCGGTTAGACTTCTCTTGGCCACAACAAGAAAGGTTTTCCTTTCATCGTCTTCTTTTCACTATAGTCCAGCTGGCCATGTCATTACTGGTAATGTTGACTTAGTTAAAATTGAGGATTCAAAATCACTTATTCTAAAAGGTCCTAAATTCAGAGAACATCGGTCTTCCAATTGGCGACAGAACTTCATCTCTATTATGAATTTTTGTCGAAGATTATGTCAGAAGATGGGCTAAATCTGAAAGAGAAGAACTTGATACCTTGTCAGAATGGATAAAAAGTATAAGAGGAATATTAAAATCTCGTATTAGACATGTCAAAACAAAAATGCCTACCATCTATCCTTTTGTGTTTAGTAAACCAGAAGTGATAAAATATTAGATAGGTTACAGGAGAAAAATGTTTTGGTTCTCGCTGACAAAGCTTGTAACAACATTGTATTTGTTTGTAAGGCTTATTATTACAGCTGCATTGTAAACGAACTTGATTCCACATTTAGTAATCGCATTTGTACTCCAACTCCTTTGAAAAGATGCCATTCTTTAAAACCATGCTTCAGTTTTAAACACATTTAATATACCAGTCAATAGAGTGGATGAATATAAGTTACCATATATATACTGGATTCCCAAACTCCACAAAAATCCAAACAAAACTACATTGCTGGATCCAGAAAATGTTCTAGCATGTCCCTATCTTCGCCCTTCACGAAAATATTAGCTGGAGAAACTCCATACGTATTGTGCCACTACATATGCCAGAAGTGATGTAAATCAAATTTGGATTCTACGAAATTCTTAAGTAAATTTGAAATCGCAAAACTTCTCTCAAATCAACAACATCAAAACGTATGACTTTACACGACTATACCTCACGATATATTAAAGAATATATTTTTGCCGTCATAGACAGTTGCTTCTTCAACAAAAAATGGTAAAAAGAAATATTCATATCTAGTGATCAGTCATTCAAAAAACGTTTTGTTAAACACTCTGACTCCACGTACACGTACTCTGAAGTTGATACTAAAAATATGCTAGAGTTCCTCATTGGCAATATCTTAGTAGTCTTTGGTGATCAGGTCTTCCAACAGTCTGTTGGAATTCCCATGGGTAGGGGTAGTAATCATTTGTTAGTTGACCTGTTTTTGTATTCTTATGAAGCAGAGTGCATTCAAAATCTTCTTGGCACACTGATTCTGACTGCGGATTACTCCGTTTACGTGATCAAGATATAGTGTTCACGGTGGGTGTGACCGGTCCACAGGAGATGCGTTCTCCTCCTAGGCACTTCATCCCACCTCTGGTATGTCCACCCATGTTTACCCATCTCTATGATATGTATTTTCTATAGGAATTACGAGAGTGAGCACTTTTCATACAACCAACACCTTAGAAACGAACATAGCGTTCTTAGCAACACCAAAAAAAAAAAAAAAGAAAAAGAAAAAAAACTATGGTGGTCACCCGAACGGTAAAGGGTAACGTGGGTTATCTGAGAAGAGAACATGTTCCATTGCTATATGGAAAAACGTTCTGGCCACACAAGTATGACTTCACGTCAAAGAATATTTAATGGTGGGCTAACCTCGACTTGGCGAGTGACGTAGCGGTAACAACGTAACCTCTTTATAACACAGCGTCATAAGATTTTTAAATGTTTTGTGAAATTGTTTGTACAGTATTGATCGTCATTATAGCTTAGTGGTCAAAGCATCGGGCTGGTGAACCGTAGATCCCGAGTTCAAATCCATTCCAGCCTTTTTGTTAAATTACTGAAATAAATGTTTTAAGATCAAATTTTTATATCCAAATTTGTGTATATTTTCTGCAGTTTTGATGTATATACTTGTTGCAAATCATAACAACTTTTATAATCAAATTTTTCGTGCTGATTTAAGGACCTCCTTCAAGGTGTAGTGTACCATCGCAAACGAGTGCGTTGTGCCGTCGAAATCCAAAATACTTGTCTTCAAATAAACCGAATATTGACTCAATGATGATTGATTCTATGACGTCTGACTGAAAACAACCAAGTCAGAATGTTAGAGAATCACGTACTTATTTAGTAAGTTGTACCTCTGCACTTTCCTGTTGCACAGGAATTGTCATTCCTCCTTAGTAAAAAAAAAAAAATACTACCGCCAAACATTTGACGTTGTGTTATCAGTTTTATGCTCCATTTCTTGGCGAAAATTTCGAAATTTTTGACATTTTCTACAGGAATTACGAGATTGAATACTATTAGTTATCTTGGCCTTTTCATTCTAATCAGCAATCGTTCCCCTTGGGAAACGCCCTAACAGATCTCAGAGCTAAAGAAAAGCTAATGATTTATTTCAGCTTAACAATACTGCATTATTATTGCAATGCAATTTCCTCGTTTATGATACCATTGTTAATAAGAAAACTATAAAATTGTTTATCTGAAATAAAAAAAAAAATAAACATTGCCAACTAAGAAACAAAGTTTCATGTAAAAAGCCTATTTCTTTTAGATGTTTATTTTTGTCCCAGGTGATACTCAGTTGTCTATAGAAAATCCGTGATGTACTAATGAATATATAATTAACAAAATCAACACGAGCAATTCCGAACGGAAGCAGCAAAAGGAAGACAATTCTGAATGCCTATCTCTCCGCTTTCACACCTGCACATTCACGCCCTCCTTCCAAATAGTTTATAAATTTATTTCCACCGTTTGCTGTGTGTTTGTATACACTAAATAATGATTGTTGAGATTTTGAAAGTGCCGATCAAAGTTTGTCCGTCAATCCGTTTGTACGACATTTCACAGAATCATTCCGTCTGATTGACATTTCACAGAATCAATCCGTCTGTTTGACATTTCACAGAATTAATACATATGATTGACATTTCACAGAATCATTCCGTCTGATTGACATTTCACAGAATCAATCCGTCTGTTTGACATTTCACAGAATTAATACATATGATTGACATTTCACAGAATCAGTCCGTCTGTTTGACATTTCACAGAATCAGTCCGTCTGTTTGACATTTCACAGAATCAGTCCGTCTGTTTGACTTTTCACAGAATTATTCCACCTGTTTGACATTTCAGAGTGAGCAAAGGGAATTAAATATTTGTTCAAAAATGATTCTTATTTCAAGGGGGATGAGAAACCGAAACACACACTAGAGACATGTTAGATTGCTATCATTGACAATAAGAGTTAAATTCATCACCATCAACACTAGATTGCTTGTTTAATTACGTCATTATCTGTTACAGGTATGGTGATTCATCATTTCAATTTTCTCGTCTAATATCTGGAGTGACCGCAGCATTTAACACTAATTTTGAATATTCTCAGGTACAAAACAGTTCACTGCAGCTACTGTAAATCACTTATATTTGCGAGACTTTATTTTCGCGAAATGATATCGTATTTTTGAGAGACATTTTCCGCGAATCGTTGAAATTTCAAAATGAAAAGGCAATATGAGGTACTCGTCCTATATACGAGGCATCTCCCGTTTCTTGTTATGAAGCTTTCTGGTAACTGGGAAAACTAATTAGTAATTATTATCTGGTTATTCTTTGAACAGATATAAAGTCCATGAGTTTTCTAGTCAACGTTTTGACACCTTCTCTCTCTATGAATTTTTCACCTAAAAATGTGGGCATGGATAGGGCAACCGATCTTCAAAAGCGTAAAAAATCTGTCGCAAACAATACCGAGATAAACCGATGGGGCACGTTGTTTTAAGAATCACAATAAAGGAATCGGGATCAGTATTCCTGAAGCAGGGTCAGGCCACTGTGATCTTCTTAAATAAATATATATCGTTTGCATTACAATACCAGTATGACAAAAGGTGAATGATTTCAAACCCTTGGGTGTATTTTCAAGTGAATATTTGAGTCACACTGTTCATTCCAGACAATCAGCTTCGAGTTCTTTATACGACTACGATCTCACCGTGGGGATCCGCTTTAGAACAGATCCTCAGTACCCCTTCTTCGTCGGAGGAGGCAACTAAATGAAGCGGTCCTACGGATAATACCTCGAAAACCGATGCAGGTGTGGCACAATAAAGCTCATAGGCCGTAAGCTCCGAGCATAGGTCTAAATTTTGTGGCTCATCACCGGCAATGGTGATGTCTCCTTATGAGTGAAAGATTCTTGAGCGGAACGTTAAAGAATATACAAGCAACTAACTACTACGCTCATACTTTCCATACGCTACTGTGAAAGCGGTCATTTTTATCATAAATTTCTATATCTGTTTACAAGGAAGTTCAACTTATTATCCCGAGAATTTTACATACGCCTTGAGATATGACGTAATTACGCTTAAATAAGTTCTCGTGAATAAAACGTGATTTACAGTATTTAGTCGCAAGTTGCTCAGTAATGAGTTTGTACTCACAAGGGTACTAGACGATGCGTGCTTCCTAGAGTTTACATGAGCGTGTAGCATCTACAAGGAACTCGCGCGGATATATTTCGTAGAATCCTGTTGGAAGTGGGAAGTTTAGACAGTGTTATGAAGTGATCGGAGTTTGGGTGTGATATCTGTCTGTGACGTATACGCATGAAATGTTTCTCAAAAACTCGGATGCTTTATATACGCATGCATGTCAGTGTTATGGCATGTGCTCTACGTCATGTATACATATAGGAAGTTTGTATATAAATACATATATATATATATATATTATTTTTGAATTTTGCATGTTAATATACATCGCTAATCATTGTGAAAACAATAACTGTTATCGGACTAAAGATAAGTTTAAAGTTTTGAACAATCATTATGATTAAAGATTTAAAATAGATAATGGATTATATATATATATATATATATCCAATAACAAAAGTCAAGAAGCACAAAATTCGAATTAATTACATTCCACTGTAAGCGCTTACGGCTAAATGCCTCTTCAGACGGTTATAAAATGTAAACTGTAAAAAATATAGCTGTCTGAAGAGGCATTAAAGCTGAAAGCGCTTACAGTAGAATGTAATTAATTTGAGTTCTGTGTTTCTTGACTTTTATTATTGGATATATTTGCTGTATCAAATACTGGAATTTTTGTTTTATAAATTATATATATATATATATATATATATATATATATATATATATATATATATAGTGAAACCTGTCTATGCCGGACGCGCATGATTTGGTTAGATGGTATTCGGCATTCAAAATAGGTTTTGCTGTATTAGTTTAGTACGGATTGCACAATATTTCGTATTGCATAGTACTCGACATAGACGAGTCATACTGTACACATTGTAAAGACTAAAGACACTACTTAATTTAATATCTGTTGTTTCTAAAATAGTTGGAAAACTTCCTGAAAGAAAATCCAGATATGGGATCTGGGACCCGTGCGTTCCAGCAGGCTCTAGAGAAAACCAAAAGCAACATTAACTGGATGGACAAGAATTACAATATAGTGAAAGAATGGTTGGCGGATCAAGGGTTCCTTGATGTGTGAGCGATGGGAAGGTAGATCCAGATGTGGCGAAGTTGGGAATAATTCTATGTTTTGATTTGAACCCTGGATGAAACATTTAATTTTCCATGCACTATGCCAAATAATTATCAGGGGTTTAATAGATAGTGCACCAGCCGAAGGTGTGTGCTCTAAATATTAAAATCCTGACTTCCATTTGGCACAATGCACGAAATTGTATCATTATCATAAGTATTGTGCTGATTGTTAATACTCGGTATTTCTTTCCAAAATAGATACGTTTCAATTTTGTTATGAGGGCGACTACTCCGAACGTTCTTCCTGTGATATGGTTGTAATATCCATCATATCATTATTATTATTACAAAGTATTTATATGGCGCATTACCTAACATTACAACTATAACTCTAAGCGCTTTACAACATGCATAAAAATAATATATCACATAAAACAAAGCAAAGTTACACATAAAATGCTAAATGGGGTATTTTAAACAAATATTAAATTTGATATCACAAACATAAATACGGAGACTGACATGGTTCATTTAAACATTCTTTAAATTTTCACATCACACCCCACCTTTTTTTTAAAAAGATAAATAAATAAATATAAAAATATGATAAATATCATCAATTCTGTGTTAATTAGTTCCTTGGACAACCTTTTTCTATAAAGTTCATGTTCATATTAGCTTGTGATAATCTTCAGTTATATATATATATTAAATTCATGTATCACTCCGTGGTGACGTGAATTGCGCGCGTAGACATGAAAAGTAGCAATTTTTTTTCTGAAGTCAACGGATTTGTTTCTGTTTACACTATTATCAAAAATGTGAAAGTTACACAAACAGGTGGTGATAGTGTATATACACTCATACTCTGTGCGACAATTAAATATAAAGGAAGAAACTAACCGGAAGCATAATAAAACAGGAAACAGTTCCGTCGGGAAACCCGGATATGTAAACATCATACCAAAACTCGGAAAAATCGCTAGTTGATGTATCCCCACTGCTACGTAAAGCAGAAAACTTTGATCGAACCTGTCTGGCTTTTTTTTAAATCATTATGTTTATGTTAAACATTACTCAGTATATTTTATTAATAGAATACACAATCCGTTGTCTAAATATTATCAATTTTTGTTATCAAACCTCTCTTTCTTTTTTAACCTAATGATAAAAATGTGAAAAGATAACTTTGTTTTACAGTTATAGCGATTTCCCTTTGAATTAGATATTCCACAACGTTGGGATATATGTAGTGTTTACCTCTAAGTATTACACGTTTTATATTGCATGAATTACATTTTGTGTCAATTTCTGTGTAGTTCGTTAATATCTGCAACCACAGGCGCTCAACGTTTTAAATATTCATAACAAAAAAAAGTTATATCGAACTTTTCGCCGAGAATTGCAAGCGATGCAGCTGGAAAAAAAACCGAGATGGCGGCGTGACATACCTTATGAATAGTTTGTTTACAGGAAGACCATTTTATCTTATTTATGAATATTTAAAATGTCGAGTGCCTGTGTCACCAACGTACAGTATGGAACCCACAACGAAGTACAAATACAAAGTTTAAAAAATACATTTTTCTAACGTACGAATAGAGAACCCTGCACCAAATAACATTCAAACGGACACACAAAGACCCAACAGCACTTTACCTTGGCGGAAACGAAGTATTTCAATGACTGAACGTTAAATTCCAAATTTCGCATTCGACTACGAGATTAATATTCAAAAAAAAAAATATACATAAAGCTTTAAATCAAATAATTTCATTTTGAATAGAACAAGATAAGCCATCTGTGAGAAAGAATTGTCTTAATTCATCATTATCTGTCACAGGAAATTATGGCGCCATTACAAGAGCAAAATGGCATTCCGTGGTACTGAGCGAAGGCGCCCTCTACCCCAAAATATGTACAGTACTAAAATTGGACCTGTGAAGGGGATTACATGTTATAGGCGGGTGGGTTACCTTACAAGACCGAAACTATAAATTGCCTGTATCACTCACAACACACTGAATACATATCGAAACGTTTATATCGAAACGTTTATATCAGAACACAATAGTTTAAGTTTTCTGTAACGCACAGCGTGGTATTGGCATACTCGTACCCCTTTGTTGACAAAGAGTGAGGCACAAAAATATTGTCTGGTTTAGACAATATCCGGAATAGAGGTAAATGTACGAAGTGTGGCGGGTTTTAAGGGGTTACACCCCTTCAACTTTGGCAGAACATATTCAACAAAACGGTCTCTTTTTTTCGTCTTTTACCCCATTTTTGGGAGGAAAAAGTACAAATTTAAACTTCGGTCGCAACATCCCTCTGAAATTTGCCTGGATCCACTCCTTGTACGTGTATCAACTAATAACTATAATAACCAAGAACGCAGCGCCAGGGCAAGACGGGCGACACTGAAGACAGTTACTGTATAGTACTCGACACTGTTCATTAACGTTGCAATTACGGCAACATCCTGGCGAAATCAGCAATGTGTACAATGTAGTACATACCGTGTACAATGTAGTACATACCGTGTACAATGTAGTACATACCGTGTACAATGTTGTACATACCGTGTACAATGTAGTTACAGGGTGTTTCATTATATATATCCCCTTTACAGACTGGTATAAAAACATATAAAATGAATTCATTCAACAAGTTTGAACAAACTTTATGAAAAATGAGTTTAACAACTATTTTTTTATTCAAATATCTATAGTTTTCTGTCCCAATTCTTTAAATTGAGCCATATTAAAAATGATTTGTTTTAACATCACATGTTCTATATGACGTCATCTTTGTGATAAGACAAGTTCCTTGAGATCTCTGAAATTATGTATCACTACAGCATAAATGACTGAATGTATTTTTTTTTTCATTTCTAAAAAAGCTGAATCTGTTTTTTCGGATTTGGATACTTTCTTTGCATCGTCCTTATTCTGTTATTGGTGAATTGCATTCAAAATATAACTCCAACACTTCAATACATTGTTCTTTGGACAGAGACACATCGATTTCTGTGTTTCATTATGACGTCATGGCGTAAAGAAAATTGTATTTTTTAATGTAAAATTAATTTCTTCTCAAATCAAAGAGGGGCCTCCGTGGCCGAGTGATTAGAGCATCGCGCTCAAAATCACAAGGTCTCTCACCTCTTGTTCGATTCTCGCTCGCGCCGATATATGTTAGAAAGTTTGCCCGTTTACTTTCGGAAGGTCGGTGGTACATAGTATCTGGGTTCTCTATTCCACCAGTAAAAAACTGCACGCCACCAGATAACTGAAAAATTGTTGAGTGTGGCGGAAAACAATAAACAATCAATCAAAGTTTTAATTTTTAAGATATGATACAAATTAAAGATTTTACAGGTATTTCTAATACGGGCATATATTATGAAACACCCTGTACATACCGAGTACAATTTACTACATACCAGCGTCGCAAGCAAAACCGGAACTGCACAACATCAGTCGTCCATGTGTGTATAATTATGAAAGTGTGTGCATGTGCAATGTTGACAATGTATTATATGAAATTGTGTATCATAATTATTGATTCTACATATGTAGGTTATATATATTTAAATAGATGTACGATGTATTAAGATATATTTGTATCTGCACACTGCTTGCGCAATTGTCCATATGAACGCCAAAACAAAATAGGTTTGTTGAATCAGTAAAAATCAGTAAAAAAAGAAGTGTGCAGTGCTGTAATTTCTTAATCCCCAAAATAGAGGGGTTTTTGTTTTACTAATAAAAGGTATAAATTAGTTAATATTGTTTATCTTTCACGTGACTGTTTTGTTTTCTGTGATACATCAGGACTTTCTAATGTGGACATGAGTAATTTAAATGCGGGTCAGATGACCCTGTAATATAAATGTAATGACATTCAATAGATATAACTTATAAAAGCCGTTTCGATCCCCCCCCCCCAAAAAAAAACCCCAACAATTTTTTATGCTGTGGGCGGTGTACCTTGTAAAGGCAAGCAAACGGGATGAAAGTCGAGTTGGATCTATAGCAACTTACGACCAAGCTCCAATCTCAACAGTAACTACGTCTTAACCAGGAAGTTACATAATCATGAATATTTGATTAAAAAAAATAAAGTGGGACAGATGGATATAACGACAGATAGACACAGAAGAAACCGATGGTCTCCAGGAATTTAAGATTCTACTAAAAACCGCTGTCTCTGACGCACATGCCTGGCCGCTCCCATAGGCGGGAAACTCAAAATACAAGCGACACGTAAAGGAAGGGCGTCAAACGGACCCATATATCAACATCCCTCTTCCTTCACTTGACAGTCATCTCTAGCTATGAAAAATAAATGTTTGTCTTCATGTTTATTGTAAAGATTGTGCAGCATAGGAGATTTTTGGGTTTCACTATACGACGCAAGTCCTGTATTATAACTATATAGTCCAGTCAATTTACGATTTCGCATGCAACTAATTGCAAAAGAAATAATTTTTTTTGCAAAGTATTTCTTAGTATCAGTAAAACAACATATATAAATCTAATTTTATCTAATGTGCAGAAATAATATATTTTGATGCATCAAATTTGCTGATAGCTCCCTTTGTTTTATGTCACCGCCGCGCTATCATAGCGTGCTTTCACCGAAATCGTGACGTATACATTATCATTACGTAGACATTGATCAAAGTCTTTGCTCGAATTTTATGACATATGTTCATACAAGCGTGTAAGCGCTTGAATCAATATAGCCTAGGTGTAATACTATAAATTTATTTACAAACGAGACGTTCTAAAGCTTCTCAAAAGTTTAGAAAAAAAAACAACAGGTTGGTAAAGTCACAACATGTGTCGTCATGTAGACGTATAGGCCTACTGGGTTCATTCAAAATTTGGGAAAGGTGCCGTAATGTAACGGAAAATAACATTTTTTTAAATAGTCGCAGAGCATCATTTCTTCAAGGCAAAATTAATAAGTAAGAAAGTGAAAAGGCTTTTTTCTATACTGCACTGCTTATTTCTATTTTCTATGTAAGGACACCCATTCGCGTTACAAAGCCATCTTTCTCGTTATTGATTGGGGTACACGGGGCGCCTTTTAACGTCCCATCCGACGGAGTAAATCTTTCTCCTGAAGTGAGGCTATTAGTTGCAACTTGAATGCGGTTTCTGTAATATGCAAAACTAATACGATACCAATTTAATTTAACCTTTTATGTTGTGTTAGTAAAAAATTTCTTCCATTTTAATTATATCTGTTCTAACCTTGTGTTGAATATGGAAAGATTACAAGACTGTGTAATTTGTGAATCGGGGAACAAGAATGGTCTAGTTTGTCTTCGTGGGAAGGGTAGCACAGGTATCAATACTGCTGCTGAGAAAAGGGGTAGCAATCTTCGCACGCATCTTGGGCAATATGTGCACACCGAATGTAGGCGTCTATTTACAAATGCGATTGAAATTAGCAAATATCTGAGGGAAAAAGAACAAAGCAAGCCAATTCCTCCTGCTGATAGTACACCAATTCTTAGATCAAAACAGACCTTTTCATTCCGTGACTACTGCCTCTTTTGTGGACAAACTGCCAAACTTAATCAAAGTAAAAGAGGGCATGATGTTTTTCCTGTGCGAACTCATGATTTTCAGGCTTGTATAAAATCCGTCTGTTCTACAAGACAAGACGCTTGGGCAAACCAAATTTATGGTAGACTAGAAGCTGTAAATGATTTGCATGCTGCTGATGCCATCTATCATCAAACTTGTAACGTAAATTTTCGCACAGGCAAACACATACCTAAAATATTCTCACCCTCTTCGACGGAAGCCAAGAGAGGCAGACCTGTTGACAGTGATATTACTGACGCATTTCTTAAAGTGGTGGATTTTCTGCAGGAGAATGATGACAAACAACATCAACTGTTAGATCTTGTTGCTAAAATGAAGGACCACTGTGGTGATGATGCATACTCGCCTGTTTACTTGAAAAAGAAATTGTATGAGCGTTTTGGGGATGAAATCATCATGACAGAAGAACAAGGAAAATCAACTGTAATAACGGTACGAAAAACGGCAAGATCAATTCTTCAGAGCTTCTACAATCGGCCTAAAACAGTGGACCAGACATTGGAGAAGCTCAACATCATTACAACTGCTGCTAAGTTGATAAAATCTGATATCCTGTTCCTTCATCTAGCTTCTGATCTGTACCCTTTGTCGTCAGATATTGAATCACTTGAAAAGAATCTTCAGTACGTTCATGAAAGTCTTCAAACTTTTTTGAAAATTCTCGTCCGAGAAAAGGACCCTGACTTGAAAATTGCATCGATTGGACAGACAATTATGCAGATGGCTAAGCCACGTATGCATATTGCACCACTACAAATAGGTTTAGGAGTGCAGCTTCATCACCATTTTTCATCAAAATTTCTTATTGATACGTTGAATTCCTTAGGATTTTGTTCCTCATATTCGGAGATACAACGTTTTGAAACAAGTGCAGCCATTTCACAAGGAACAGATATTCCAAGCTATGAAAATGGACAATTTCTGCAATTCGTTGCTGACAACGTGGATCACAATGTGCGCACACTTGATGGGTATGGTACATTCCATGGCATGGGCATTATTGTAGGCTCTACACCTGGTAAAAAGGTTAGCAAACCGGTCCCTAAACTGAACGTTTCATCGGCTGACCTGGTCACTGCTGGGAAAATTAATATACATTTCTACAAGCAACCACCTAAATTTCAGATGCAATTTGGAGTATGGGCGATTGTGCTGTATCAGAGAAGGAATTGCTTGATGTACATTTTGTTTTGGATGGCGGTTCTTTGCTACAGCGTATCCCATGGACAAAAGGCATGTCATTCAATGCTATATGTCAGTTGTATGTTGAGTATATTATTAGAAGATACTCGAGACCAACTATTGTATTTGATGGATATTCCAGTGAACCCTCGACCAAAGACGTGACTCATCTTCGACGTTCAAAGGGCATCATCTCCCCTGATGTAACATTTACTTCAGATATGACCTTCAAATCTAAAAAAGAAACTTTTCTCACAAATAACAACAAGTCTCGTTTCATAAGTCTTCTTGCCCAAAGACTTCGGGAAAATGAATGCACGGTCATCCTTGCAGAGGAAGATGCAGATTGTCTCATCATTTCAACAGCTGTAGCATGTGCTCAGTCAACACAAGTCGTTGTCATTGGCGAAGACACTGATCTTCTTGTTCTCCTCTGCTACCATGCATCACTGGATGGATACATTTGTTTGTTTGTTTGTTTTTATTTATAGTCGCCTGAGCAATTTTTCAGCTATCCGGCGACTGTCACTATTACCGGTGACGGGGCTGCAAATTTAGACCTATGCTTAGCACTAATGGCTTTTAGCAGTGAGGGTTCTTTTACGTGCCACACCTGCTGCGACACGGGACCTCCGTTTTTAAGGTCCCATCCGAAAGACCCGTGACTCTCACTTCGTAATGCCGAGCTCTTGGCGAAGGAGCAATCACTACCTATTTTAACGTCTTAGGTTTGACGCGACCGGCCCGAGCGGGGCTCGAACTCACGACCTTCCGTTCACGAGGCGAGAGCTCTACCACTGAGCCACCGTGATCGGTTGGATGGATACAACATTTACTTCCGATCTGAACTTTCTAATAAGTGCAGGCACTGGGACATACAAAAAACAAAGCGGATGCTTGGTATGCACAAGTGCAAAATTCTGCCAGTAGTACACGCAATCACGGGACGCGATACAACCTCCCGCCTATTTGGGATAGGAAAAGGTGTTGCTTTAAAGAAGCTTTCGAAAACAAACAATGTTACAATGGCAATAGAGGAATTCTTAAAGCCTGGAAACCATCTGGAAACTGTTGTAACGAGCGGCGAACAGATTATTGCTAGCCTATATGGGGGAGTATTGTGCGAAGGACTGGATCTTCTGAGACTGCGCTTATACACAAATAAGGCTATCACTAACAATAAGTGCGTTCAGGTACAGAGTCTCCCGCCAACATCTGATTATGCGGCTCTGCATTTTAGAAGGTCATATTATCAGTGTCAGCAGTGGATAAAACTAGATGGCACTGATCTGAACCCACTTGATTGGGGATGGACAGTCACTGATGATAGCAAATGCATGCCGCTTAAAAATACTTTGCCGCCTGCTCCCAATCGTCTTCTGAATATTATCCACTGTAATTGCAAGGTAAATTGTGACACAAAAGAGGTGTACGTGCCGAAAACATGGCCTAGAATGTACTATTGGGTGTGGTCATTGTAGAGGAACAAGTTGTTCCAATTCAACAAGGAACACGGAGGAAGAAGAAGAAACAAACTGATTTCCATGGTCTGTTCACTGAAATTACCCTCCCCCTTTTTCCAAAAAAGCCTCTTAAAGGTGAAATTATTACATGGAAATTTTACAATTTCTATTTCTTACAAAAATTTATAAATGCCAATCAAGAAACTGCATTCTTATTTGATAGGTAATGATGGAAAGCTAATTTCCAGTTTTTGTCGTTTTTTCTCTGTTTTTGACCCCCAAAAAATGGTATTTCCACTTCAAATGAAACATTAGATTTTTTATTTGTTTTAGTACACATATTAGCGAGGTCAAAATCATTGAAAACAATTCTTTTGCAATTAGTTGCAAGTTTGACCCTTTTTTGAGCTAATTTGACTGGACTAATATATTGGCCACGGTTAGCGAAAAAGCTCTTATAGCTCACATGTACATTCATTGTCACATGACCTTTCTCCATTCATTAAGAAAGCTTTCATATAAGTTTTGTCTTTTCTGGTCCAATTCTGAAGATTTTTAAAGGACGCCACTACATTTTCACTATTTCAGTTAGCTCCCCTTTGAAGAGAGTGCGGTTCTTCATTCGAACAATTTTTAAAATCCCTTTTACCCAAGGATACTTACTGGCTAGTTTGGTTGAAATCGGCGCCGTGGTTCTGTAGAAATCGGTCCTGTGGTTCTGTAGAAATCGATCCTGTGGTTCTGTAGAAATCGGCACTGTGGTTCTGTAGAAATCGGTCCTGTGGTTCTGTAGAAATCGGTCCTGTGGTTCTGTAGAAATCGGTCATGTGGTTCTGTAGAAATCGGTCCTGTGGTTCTGTAGAAATCGGCACTGTGGTTCTGTAGAAATCGGTCCTGTGGTTCAGTAGAAATCGATCCTGTGGTTCTGTAGAAATCGGTCCTGTGGTCTGTAGAAATTGGTCCTGTGGTTCTGTAGAAATCGGTCCTGTAGTAGAAGTTGAAAATGTGTAACGTTTACGGACAGACGGGCATTGTACAACACGTGGTCAGCTCACATGAGCTGCATATTACATATATAGTTCAGTAGATATTGCTCAAGTTTAATTTTCTTAAATGTTGGTCATATTCCAAGGTCACACATGTTGGTACGAAACGAAATATGTTGTCGCCAGAAATGCACATATGAAATATGAAAGCCTTATCACTTCCCATTCAAAAGTTATGAGCAAGATTAAAGTTATGGACAGATTGACAGATACAGCAAAATACTATACCCTCCCTCCCCAAAATTAAACAGTAATTACTTAATAAATTTACATTATATATCCATATGATTATAAATATAATTGGAAATAGTAATGTTTTATCGTAATTTTCATTCATATATGTGAATTTGGTGCATGCAAGCCCCGCCAGGAAGACCCCAATGACATGTGCGTACCACATTTAAATGTGTAGTAAATAAAACGGACAAATACAGGTACTTTCGTCTCTGACAGGTAAATTTATTACCTTACAAAATTATAAATTTTTAAAAACAAATCTCTATAGCAAAACATTTCATCAAGGGTTTAAAATTTATCCCACCCATTTCCGCACGAGTTAACGTGTGTGATCCAGGACAGCATATATCGTATTGTTATCATAGGTAATGTAAATATCAACATTATTGATGGACACTTTGCAAACCTACATTCCGGTTACTGTAGCTCATTGGTAGAGCGTTCGATTCGTAACCGGGAGGTCGTGAATTCGAGCTCCGCTCGTACTATGGCGGTCAAACCTAGGAAGTGATTGCTCCTTCGTCAAACGCTCGGTATTAAGAAGTGAGAATAACGGGTCTTTTGAATATGACCTTAACAACTAAGGCTGTCACATAACAACGTGTAACCGGTAACGTTTCGTGTTTGGGCTGTAAACGTTTACAAAATCCCTAAACGTTTAAACGATGTCTTATATATGTGGCACAAATCTTGCAGGGTTCAAATTACAATCTAAATTATTTGAATTATTATTTCAAGTGAATAAACTTTTAAACAAATTGCGAGGGGAAGTAATGAATTTATAAAAGTTTGACTATAGTCTATAGGAACGGTGAACAATTTTTTCCCGTCATATTTAATTAGTAAACTGAAAGGGTCTCAGAATCTCTTACTATATGTTTCTGGCTTGTATTGCATTACTGTGCTGCTCTTTGATCATCTTGCAAAATGTGCTTTATTGTTTTTAATAAACATTTATTAACGGTTTTGACGGCAATTATAGCCCCCCCCCCCCCCCCCCTTCCAGAAAATTCCTAAGAAGATATCTAAATGTATGGATACAAATCTGGGAAAACGTTCAAATTTAAAATCTGTATGAATATTTACGTGTCACTTGCATGGCATCTTTGGCATGTGTCATTTTTTTTTTCACTGAAGAAAGTTGCTGAATGAAATTAAGTGAATGGATGAGATTCAATACGTCATAAAATTGTCGATTGCTTTCAAACAGGTATTCTTAAACTTTATTTGCATTATCATCTGTCGCAAGACTCGCAACTCTCAAAATTAGAATGGCCGAAAAACAGAAACGTTCCGGTGTATGGAATTATTTTACGGAGTTGGAAGTAGCGGGAAAGAAAAAAGTGAAATGCAATTTATGTGCTACGGAGCTTACTTATGCCGGAGGGAGTACAGGGACAATGACCAATCACATCAAGTTCAAACACAAGTCTACAAGTATTGATGCATCTGATGAAAGTCACAAGCCGGGGTCTTCCGAAACATTGACGCAAACAGCAATTACAGCTTATAGAACGCCGGCATTTTCAAGAGAAAAATATCAAAAGTGTACCCAGAAATTAGTACTGATGTGCGCGCGTGATTTACGACCACTAAGTATTGTTAGTGGCGAGGGATTCAAAGATTTCCGTAATGAACTCAATCCGCATTATAAAATCCCTGTAAAAGCAACTATTTCAAACTACGTATCTTTACTATATGACGAGGAGGTACAGAAACTGAAAGAAAATTTAAAAAACGTGTCTGCCGTAGCGCTGACATCAGATCACTGGACAAGCCTTGCCACTGAGGCATACATTGCAGAAACTGCCCATTTTATTGATGATGACTGGAACTTTCAAAATACAGTTTTGGCCACCAGAAAAGTCACCGACAGACATACCGGTGAGAACACAGCTAACGAAATAAAAGCAATAACACAGGAATTTGGCATTACTGACGAGAAAGTTATAGGAATCGTTACTGATAACGCGTCCAACATGGTCTCGTGTGTTGAGCACCTGAAATGGAAACACATTCGTTGTTTTGCGCACACTTTACAACTTTCGATTAGAGGTGCGTTTGATTCTGTAAATTCTGTTTCGCGAACAATAGGGGCGGCAAAAAAATTAGTTGCACACTTCAGAAAATCAGTGCTAGCTACAAATGAACTACATACAAGACAAAAACAGATGAATCTACCTGAAAACAATTTAATCATTGATGTGGCCACTCGGTGGAACAGCACGTTCGACATGTTTGAGAGACTCAAACAACAAAGGCTGGCTATTTATGCCGTGTTTCACGATGCTAGTATAACAAAACCCAATGATGCGCGTACATTAGATCTGAATGACGATCTCTGGCGAGTACTTGAAGGCATGATACCTGTTCTGAAGCCTTTGTACATGGCTACTCGTGTCATGTGCAGCGAGGAGTATCCGACCGTCAGTGGCGTCTACCCAATTTTATATAGCTTAGTAAATCACCATCTTACTTCAAACGACAGCGACTGTGTTGCAGTCGCAACATTCAAACAGAAGGTGCAAACCGATTTGCGCAAAATGTTCAATATGGACAAACCAGAACTGTGTCAGAGTATTCCAATGCTCTGCACATTCTTGGATCCGCGTTACCGCTCGCTTCCGTTCCTAAATGACGAGCAACGCAATGATGTTCGAGATACGATAAATAAAATCTTAAAACAAGAAGACGATGGACAGAAAATTCATGCATGTAGTGTTAATAACGAAAACAAAACACAAGAAGCATACATCAAGGAAGGCGAGAATGAGCCCGAATGCAAGAGAAGTAAACTTTCTCAGGATGATATATCCTTCCTGTTAGGATCATATTTTGACACCGGAGATTGCAAAATAATTACCCCTTCCACTTCAGATGAAGAGATCGAATTATATCTATCTGAAAAAAGTGCGCCGACAAATACCAACCCATTCACTTGGTGGAAAACCAGTCGTATTAATTTTCCAAAATTAGCAAGTCTCGCAAAGGATTTGCTATGCACACCGGCAACGTCCGTTGCCTCTGAGCGCGTCTTTTCCACAGCGGGTGGAACTGTTACAAAACTGCGCTCCTCCCTTGACGCTGAGAACGTGGACAAACTGATCTTTCTGAACAAAAGATTAAAACATAAAGTGAATTGCGCTGCTCCGGCTGCACGTGAAGTCCATGTTAAAACCGAACCGACGGAAGAAGCCGCGGCACCAGCTCTGCCCTCTCTGGACAATCTAATGTGAAATCACTGAAATGAAAATTTGAAAAATGAAGTTTATTGTGAATTTGTGATCTGCATTGTGCAAATGTTGTACAGTGTGAATAAAATTGAATTCAATTTAAATGCTATCCGGATATTTATGTTCGTGTATTTTATTCTGTCTTATATTTATACTCCGGAACGTCCGGTGACAATCTCTGCATCGTCCATAGAACGATGAAAACTGAAACACAAACATAATGGTCATTAATGGGTCTTAAAATTCTGTGCGTATTTTATTTTATTAAATTATACAACACTTCGTTTAAACGGTAACGTTTCGTTTAAAATGCTTCGTTTAAACGTTTACAAAATTTTGTAAACGTGACAGCCTTATTAACAACGGAGGTCCCGTGTCGCGGCAGGGGTTGTCACGTTAAAGAACTCTCACTGCTACGGTCCTGAGCGCTATGCATGGGTCCAAATTTGTGGTATTTCACCTACAACTGGTGACGTCTTAATATGATTGAAAAATATTCGGCAAGACATTAAACAAGCGAACAAAAAAGTAGTGTTTGCATTAATGTCTAGCCATGCATGGAGTTAATCACGCTGTTTTATCCAAAGGAGAGTCCAGGGATGTGATTTCCGCTACGTTAAATTGAACATATTTCACTGCAAATATACAGATCAGCACATCTGACACCGGCGGTGAGATGAAACCGTTTGTTGAGGTGGCGGTGGTAGCAATCCCGTATACTCCTTCTTGGGTGTACACCCGTCTTCCTGACGGAATATCCCTTGTTTAACAATTCCTATACTTTGTATATGTTCGTTCAACTGAGTTTCGTTATATACAGTTTCAACTGTTATCGATGATCACAGCTTCAAAATCATTGGCACTCATATAGCACCTACTCTTAAAAGATAGAGAGGGAGAAACATGTTCTATGATGTCATTCCTTCGTACATCACTGTCTCATCGCGGAAGATCTATACGCGACAAGTCCTTCATTTTGTATCTGCCGAGTTTCAGTAGTTTTGGTTGTACTTCACAACTGTAGTAGTCGATCACCGTGATAGAGCCCCTACACACAGTCACAATGTCCTCCATATCCGTGTCCGTGATACTGTCACAGTACTCCAAACACAGATACTGCAGATTTGTGGCGAAGTGAGTCGAGCGGTAGGGGAAGTATAGTTCCTCATATTCCTGTTCAAAGATGTGTAGAAGTATCTGTATTTAAATGTACTACGATTATAGATTAATTAGTATTAATTATCTGATGTACAATAGATCCATTGAATAAAATAAATAAATGAATTTAATTTACATATTCTACAGTCAAACCTTGGTTTCTCGAACTTGATGGTGAAAGAATATCCGAAGGTTAAGATAGTGAAGTTAAAATACGTGGAGAAAATACAGTTGGGACTTCCAATTCACCTCAACATACACATCGCATTCGCGATATCGTAGTTAAACTGTATACTGATTCAGTGCCGCATTAAACACTTCTTGCCAGATTTTCCATGGGGTAACTCTTGAACCGGTTAATTATGTATATCCTTGAGGTATCTTTGCATGAAGTTGATGAATTTTACGAAGACGTATTTGCCTATTATTAGAACTTACATCATCACTTGACTCAGCCTCGTCTTCAATGCGCATCACCGCTTTAGCTGCTCTTTCTTTCACTTTGAAAACAAAGAGGGCTTTACATCGATTCCATTTTTCACAATCTAAAATCAGATTTAAACTCCGCCATTAACAAGTGGAAATAACGTCATAAGTCACTGTAATGAAAGAAATGTAACTAAATACAGTGCACATGCGCTGTTGTACTCAATCCGAAATTCCTCCGATTCTTACCTCATGTAACAATATAAAAAAGGAGATAAGTGAGAGGAATTTGCATTATAGTGTATTGTGACATCATTTTCAGATGTTCAGAAAACTAACGTTACGCCTGTGAAGCGCTCCGTTGTATACCGCGCATCACCGATGGAAACTTGGCACAAAATGTTACTTAATGTTATTTAATCTTATCAGAATAAAGTAATTGTGATAATAATAGACTATAAAACAGCTGTCTCATGTTTGTCCATGCAATGGGCCGGTCTGCGAACAGTGTCCCTCGATACTGAGGACAGGTCGGTGATCCCTTGCTCCCCACCGTCTGTTTGCCTAGAACACCAGCTGTTGTTTGTATTGCGGTCAAGCCTACTGACGGAAACACATGAACAGTGTTGTCACCCCCGCCCCCACCCCCCTCTCCTCACGAGAGTGACAACAATCATTTACCACGTGTAACGAAATGTATCTCAGGGATCACGAAGCTCTTTAGAAATATTAGATACACGTATATAGAATCATCCATGCAAATCTTTTGAAAATGATGTAATAATTTAATGGCGGATGTGAATACATAGAGCTTTTTCTCCTCTACATGTGACGACATGTACCACGCTTTAGATCTGGCTTGAATTTCTTATCACAAAAAAGTCTAAGTTTTTAATAAAAATTTTGAGGTTTTCATTTTTATTTTTTTTTGTTTTTTGTTGGTTTTTGGTTATTTTTTTTGTTTGTTTTTGTTTTTTTTGTTTTTGTTTTTTTTTTTTGTTTTTTGTATTGTTTTGTTTTTTCTCCCTCAAATCTGAGTAAACACAAATTTCTGCATTTCTCGAAAAAAAAAAAATCTTAAGATCAAAATACTGCTGTGCGGAAATCACTTTTTTTTTTTTTTGGACAGATCGCTTAGTGCCACGAGAAATAAACTTAGCTGAGCAACAAGATTAACTTACATAAGATTTGTCTAAGTGTGTAAGATCGTTTTCAGAAATGCAATTTGAGCAGAATCTCAACTGAGATGAAATCTAAGGTTTGAGTTGAATCTAAGATTAAGATTTGAAGTGTTTTTCGAGATACCCAAGCCATTCCGAACAAAGAGGTGACGCTTTTCAAAATAAGTGCCTTCAAACCCATGTATGCACGCCAGAGCCATGCAGTGCAAGTGTGACCCTAAAATAAATCCTCTCTGTACAACAATTGCCTTTTTCTGCTAACCTGATATGATCGGAAGGAAAGGTTTCGATGTCAGCAGAGCTTGTCCGTCTAGCACCATTCGATTTATCTGAGGACAGTATCTGAGAATCGCCTCCGTAACTTCATCGTGCAAACCTGAAAAAAAACAACAAAAAACGGTCAAACTGGAAATTCCCCAGAACTCGACATTATGATGCAAGCGCGGATCTAGAGGGGGCGGGGTTGGGTCTGGGCATAGAATTTCTAACTGAAACAAAATATAATCACCTTTCACCCTAGCATCGAGTTTAATATTGCTTCATCAACTCTCTCGATCGACTTTATAAATCAATCTTGGGTGCAGATTTCGCATAGTATGCTATCTGTAAAAACATGGAAATTCCGGAGGCTTCGCCCTGGAACCAGGTCCCAGATCCCCGGCCTTTTGGATCCCCCCCATGTAAAAAGCTAGATCCGCGCCTGGATAATTAATGGCTTGCAAAGTGACGACACAGAAATTGCTAATTGTGTGGTGCAGTATTTGGTATTTGTGTGATTTTAACACGCCTACATGTATAGTACATGTAAATTAACAAACTTTAGATTTCATTCAACCCTATTCTAATTGTATGGTCATGGAACCAGATGCTTTGTAAACGTGACTAGAATCATTCCTTCAACTCACAGGGTCTGGTCTCTACTCACTTGATCCGCCCGCCCCTACTCACTTGATCCGCCCGCCCAACTGAGGTCAATAAATTCAAGATGACGCAGATTCTTCGTCATGCTGACGAGACCACTACCGGAAATGGCCTCCACACTGGCTATATTCAGACTGCGCAACATCCGGAAGTTGCTACTTAGAAGACCCAAGGACAGGTTAGTAAGCGGCCCCTGGCGAGCGCTGAAAGATTCCATACAGCTTGGTTTCCGGAGAAGAGCGTTGATGCCTCGCTCTGTTAGCTCTTGGCAATAAGAGATATTTAAACTCCTCAACTGAAACATTAAATACAACATATAGTCATGTAAGACATATTTTGTATATTGAAAGTGGAACACAGTACTTTTAAATTCAAATTAATATTCATTATAGAACGAAACCCGTCTAATCCGACATGCACTGGAGTACTCAGTGTGTCGGGATAAACAGGGTAAAAAAAACCAATAGAAAATGAGATTGAGCATAAAAATAAGGGTCAGAATACCCAGTCAACGGATTGCACGGGTGTTAGATGAAACAGTTTTCACTGTAATATTGTTTTTATTTATGAAAATTACACAGTCATATAGAGTCATTACTTTGTTGAAACAATCAAAAACTTCACTATTAACACGTTACTATCCGTCCAGATTCAGTGTTTTGTTTGCTCTAGCAAAGCCTATGACTATTTTCTTTTTTAACACTCTCCTTTAGGACTAGACCTCGACATGATAGAAATTGAACGTTTTAACCGACGCTTCCTGAAACTCACTGCCGATGCATAAATTCAAATCAGTTCACGTTACAAACGATTCAAAAAGCTAAATGTTGGTAACACTGTCGGCACTTTAGAATTCGCTACAGCTAAGTACTAAGTTCTACTAAATTCCGTGATACGTACATTTTCTGAGAGTTTTGCGGCCATTCTGATTGCTGTGACGTCATGAATATCTGACTCGGACAGCGACAAGGTCTCAATGTCCGAGTTGGACACTAAAGGAACAAGTGACCAGTCCGTCATTCTCCGCAAGTCTGAAAACAATGGCTCAAAATAAACCCAGTCACTCTAGCTTATTTCTAGTAAACAGGCAGGCAAGTTAGATATTCTTAATTGCACGATATTCATTTTCAGTCAGACATCCAAATATCTATAACTTGCAAGGCATGCATCTGAAATTTCAACATAATTTTGCTGTGAAAATCTTTAAGATAACTTCTGGTACATTTCTTTCAGTTTGTAATGATATCACTTAGTAATGACATTACCATTTCGACAACTTACGTTGATGGAAGCAGCCAGAACAAATTTTATGACGGCTAAAAATTTTGCTTACCGAAAAACATGGAGGATATGTAGGAAGCGGGGTATTATAATGATACGCTAATACAAATAACATCGATGTTCATAGTTGAGAATTCACATTTAGACAACGTTTTATGTCGAACTTAAAAATGAATCAGTACTCTTCTGAAATACACTTTGTATATACATGGTATGACAACAGACATCTAGATTACATCTTCAATAAACATATAATATGTTTAAAATTACTATGATATTCTTAATATTCACAGAGGGGAATTTTCGCCCCGACTTACTTTCGCACTAATTCACTGAGATATGATTTCGCTCCGGTTTGAATTCACCGCGCTGATTTCGATACAGCAGTTAAAAATGTAATATATAAAAACATACACAATCAATTTCAAAATAAACCAGGGATAAAGCAAAGTGAACATTTTTTTTCAAGTAATAGTAACTTTTACCAAGTGTGTGTTTCAAGGAACACAGGATGTTGATCACTGTGTATATGAAAGGACTTTGAAGCTCATGTAAAAAACGCACTACCAAAACCCCTATCAAAAGCCCCTAGTTCTTTTTTCGCCCTGGAGCCAGGTCCCCCCCCCCCCCCCCCCCGATGAAAAAAAGGTAGATCCGCGCCTGAAATTGACAAAGTTCTACCGATATTGCATTATGATATTTCATAATTATGTAAATCTATGTGTTATTAATAAAACCATCACTTTACCTTCTAATTCAACTTTGCGCAGGTTCTTGCACTGCGACCCGATATATCGCACATGCTCAGCGTCAATCACATTGCAACCAATCAGAGTTATCTCCCGTAAGTCAACACACGTGTCCACGATCAGTTTCAGAAGGTGGTTGGGAAACTTTATCCAAGACAATTTCAACGACTGCAGACCATAATTTTGCGTTATAAAGACACTGAACGCGTTTTCTAGATCCCGCTGTTTGTTGTTAGGGTGATTTATTTCTTCTAAGTCAATTGACTTAATATTCGGTTTATAGATGTGCTTCATCGCCGGTAGGATTTCGTCAACACTCTTTGCTTTTCCTTGAGTTGATTTTGTGTGGTTCCTGAGATCTGTCAGTTTGAGATTTTTTAACGAAATGGAAGATTCTTTGTTTGATTGGTCTTGGAGTGGTTGTGTACAATTAAACTCTCCAGAATTCGTAGACGTGCGCTGATGATCGTTTGAGGCAGACGTGCACTGCTGATCGTTTGTGGCAGACGTGCACTGCTGATCGTTTGTGGCAGACGTGCACTGCTGATCGTTTGAGGCAGACGTGCACTGATGACCGTATGTGGCAGACGTGCACTGCAGATCGTTTGAGGCAGACGTGCACTGATGATCGTTTGTGGCAGACGTGCACTGATGATAGTCTGCCTCTGTAAATGTGTTTCCCTCCACATCGCTATCTCCTGACTTCTGATTTCCATATCCACATGACACGTTGCACGAACACACAGAAACTTTCCCTTCAGTGAATGACTCAAAAGTTTGGTTTATGGCATCATTTGGCAAAACAGAAGCTGCGGCAGAGTTTTCTAATTTTGGCAAAATGGCTGCAGATGACTGTTCATCTCTGATACAATCTGAATTTTCTTTTTCACCACTTGACTGAGAGTCGCTACTTGTGCATTTGCCCTCAGATCGAGGATCGTCATGCAGTGTGATTTGAGAAACACTACATGATATGTCCTCAAAACCTTCACTATTCTTTAGAACTATACCATCACATGAGCTGTTTGAGCTATGCTGTATCAAGCCATTCACTGAGGAGTATTTCATTGGTTCATTTTCATCTTGAGATGAAACGAATGAGTTTGAATGGACTTTGGGAGGTTGGTCCAGTGAATCAATAAATGACTCCTTGATTGGCGATTCAGAATATGCACTGATACTTCCTGATCCTACTGAATCATCTGTAATAGTTATATCTGTACAACTTTCTACTTCCAACAACGCAGATGTGTTTGATTTTGAAACCAATGTGAACAATTCCTCAGCATCAGCTGCATCACTGCCAGTGGTGGTAGTTGAATTGCTGAGTGTTTTGGAAGACATTTGATTAGACGTGTGTGTAATTGATTCATTTTGATTTCCAGGAAGATTCAGAAATTCAATGTGTTCCACTGGATTGGCTGTATTTGTCGATGTTTCCACTGAACAAGGAACAACCTTATTATTATGTTTTGCACAAGAGGAAAATAAAGGAACAGACTTCTCCGGCTTTTCATTATTATCAATACAAGAATTACCTCCCTTGTCAGAGAGAGGATCTCCGTTAAGGGTGTCCTTATTTTGCAATATTGTTTGAGCATCATTTACATACATCTCACCACTGCTATCAGCACCATCAATACCATGATCGATTATGGATGGACAATCCTTATTGCTGTCTATTGGAATGGAATCTACAAAACACATTTCTGTGGAAGATTCCTTCAAACAGCTGATATGTCCATGGTAAGAAGTGGGCTCATTGAAAGAGGTGGGACAAACTGTCTCCGACTCTTTACAATCATGGCTGATGACACACTGCATAAGGGCATGATTTTGTACAGAAGATTCAGATGACACACTGTTCGCAACCTGTACAATTTCTCCACTGTCAAAGAAATCTTTAGTGTGTGAAGTGAAAGCAATGTGTTGCTGGTGATTAGGTTTACATGCATCAAGATTTTCCAGATCCAACCCCGAGTCCACAGGATCAGCAGCACCACTCTGAGAATCGTGCTGACTAAATCCCTGTTTTCTGTTGCTTTCTTTTAATTGGTCTTCACACAGTGACACCAAAACAGTAACTGTATGTTTTTCATTGTCTCCAGTTCCCTCCAAAGAGTTTACACACTGAGATAAATCACTTCCAAGACAATTCTCATCTAGACTGTCTATAGTGGTACTGCCTTGTTGATCAAGGAAACCCGCCGGTGCCTCAGTGCCTTGAGGGATATCTGGAGATGGTTGTTCAACAAAGTCATCCTCCTCTGCAGACACTGCTACTATCCCCCCAGCATCTTCACTCTGTGTGTTACATGTAGTTGTCTCATCACATACCTCATCATCGTCTTCCATTTCGCATCCAAGAAAACGCCTAGGGACATGAAATCCAGAAAGGCACAGCAAGGATTCCAGAGTCAGCTGTTTTCAATAAAATATATTAAGACGAAATGATATCGCACTGTGACACGTAGTTGGACATTTAATATCATATAATATTGTATAGCATAACTTCTTTATACATGTAAGGAATCCTGTTGATATCTACAATCAGGATTCAATACATGTACTTTTAATGAAGTTTCTTAAATTTATAATATATAAATGCATGCTTGTTTCCATGCCAATAGATAGTATACCATTTATAGAATGAACATTTATCATTTAAATGTTTTAATATTGTGCATTGTCCTTATCATAGACAGAAATATTTAATAAGTTTAAATCATCATTTTGAAGCCTTCATGCTAAAACAAATACACTGTGAAATTAATGACGGGAAGGTGAGCCCTCCTACACCTCAGAGTCTTCCTTCACTTCACAATCTTCCAAACTTTACAGCTTTTCTATAACTTATAGTCTTCATAACCCTTACAGCCTTTCTATACCTCATAGTCTTCTTACATTTTGTAGTCTTGCTAGGTCTTGAAGCATAACCTTTGTACACTTTACAGCCTTCCTATATCTCATACCCTTTCTTACAACTTTCCTACACCTCATAGCCTTCCTACACCTCATAGCTTTCCTACACCTCATAGCCTTCCTACACCTCATAGCCTTCCTACACCTCATAGCCTTCCTACACCTCATAGTTTTCCTATATCTTACAGCCTTCCTATATCTTACAGCCTTCCTATATCTCATACCCTTTCTTACAACTTTCCTACACCTCATAGCCTTCCTACACCTTATAGCCTTCCTACACCTTATAGCCTTCCTACACCTCACAGCCTTCCTACACCTCATAGCCTTCCTACACCATATCTTTCAATACCTTGCAGCCTTCCTACACCTCATAGCCTTCCTACACCTAATAGCCTTCCTACACCTCATAGCTTTTCTATATCTTACAGCCTTCCTATATCTATTGACAATGCCATGTAGGAGACATGTTCACAAGCTATTTTACGTCCTCCACCCCTCTTAGGTCCACTATAATTTTTTTCAAAATAACTAGATCCTAACATCTTGACAATATGTTCATCTACAAATGGCAATGAAGCATTGTACAAAGTTTCAAGTCTATCCAATAGGCCATAATAGGAGGAGAAGAGTTCACAAGTTATTTCACATCCTCCATCCCCCTTAGATCCACTATAACTTTTAGGGAAATAATGGGTCATCATGTTCTGAATATATGCACATCTAAAAATGGCAAGGAAACAGTGTACAGTTTCAAGTCTATTGAATAAGCCACACAGGAGAAGTGTTTGCAAGATTTTGTGACAGGCAGACAGACAAACAGAAAGTACAAAAACATTGTCTTCCCCTGGAAGAGGGGAGACAGAATAGCATCTCCATTGTTACGTATTCATCTGCTTCTTTATAGATTATCACTGGTGTGCTCCATTGAACAAAACAGAGCATCCTCTAGCAACTAGAGGACTATATCTCTAAGCAAAATCAAACACAATGCATTTTACGGCTCTATAACCACACACTTACTTATATACTCACATCCCACCATGTCACTTCACCCTTTGTTACCCTGTAGGGGGGGGGGGGAGTAACTATTAAAACAAATTAACCCATACAACTTACATTTGTCCATGACATAGAGACATGTTGTAAGGTTGGTCCTGTTAAGGTCACTAGGTTCTGTATGGCCACGTTGGTCAGTCCATGACAGCCGGATACATCAATACTGGTCAGTGAACATTCAAAGCTGTTTTCTAGTTGCTTTCTGTTCTCCTTAAATTAAAAATTGTCCAATCAATTTGTATGAATTACAAAGTGTTTTCACTTTGAGCCGCTATTTTGTACATGATTGAAGTCACTGAAGTTGTAACAGGAATGGAGAAAATGCAACGGACAAGAACAGGATTTGAACCCATGTCTCCTGAATTTCTAGTCAAAAACTCTATCAACTTATCTACCTGGACATGGATGATCAAACCAAGCTGACCGTCATATTCCTCCCACTTTAAGTGTTAACCTAGGATCTTTATCCTCTGACAGGTCTTCTCACCTATCAGTCCCAGGGGCTGATCTATGGCACCAAATATGATATGAACGGGGAAAACACAATGGACCAGACCAGGATTTGAACCTGGGCCCCCTGAATTTCTGGTCAGATGTTTTATTAACTCAGCAATCTGGCCACAGACAACTGAGCCTGTCTGACCACTACAAATAAAACTATTAACTCAAATAAACACGTTTGTTTAGCGCTGTGCACTGGTAATAGGCAATTTTCACCCCAGACTAACACTGGATCCACCCAATGACATGTGGAATTTTCCTCATCCATATATTGTATAGAACATAAGTTAAGTCTCCAGTTAATTGAAGCTATATGAACTTAGAAATGCTTTAAAGTCTTTCACTTGTCTTACATTCAGACAGACAGGCCAACTACACGTACATTCTAGAGAAGTAGGTCAGTGAGGGGCATGCATACATACCATGCGTCTGATCCTATTTATAGATTGATCTAGATTCAGTAGAAAAGCGTTGTCTGTTATGTTTTTACAAGATGATACATTCAGGTGTCTGAGATTGTGAAGATTTCGTAAAATACTCTGAAAGAAAAAATACTATAAGTTTTTGTCAATTTAAATGTGTAACACTTGCGAAAAATTTCTGGGTCTCAAAATGTTTTGCAGTTTCTTGAAAATATTTCTTTAACCTTCACCCAATTAGATTGACCTTCACCTTGACAAACCAATAAGTTGATTCTTCAATTTCTGATAAATCCTAGATAACATTGTGAAACAAAACTATAACTACCATGAAAATTGATATTTTACATTGACTTTGTGATCAGAACATCAATAGAGAAAATCTGTTTTAATAATATTCAAAAGAATTAAAATAAAAAATAAAATAAAATGCTTTTACATGTATGACAGCATCGTCCACCGTTGTACAGTCTTCTACAGATAGTGAGGTCAGGTTGAACCCTGCCATGTCAATCAAAACAAAGAAATCTGGCAACATCACCTGGCTACAATATCTTAGGTCAAGGCCATGGAGATTCTTACAGCTGCAATAAATCAATAATGCTTATGTGTGTGTGGCGGAAGGGGGGGGGGGGGGTGCTTTTCATTAAAACAAAAGAAGAGCTGATACACATGAAATGAAAGATAAAATATTAGTACATACATTTGTATTAAATCCATTTTATTTGAGTTTTATTGGAAACATGTAATGAAAGGTAATAAAAAAATGTGTTTGTGAAGCACTATATCCCCAGTGGCAATGACACAAAAAATAAAACGTTTTGTCATAAGGAATCTATTTATCAAATGTAAAAATCCTACCTTAAATAGTTCAAGAGATATTTTTTGGGTTAAATTTTCTTAAATGTAAGTTAAGGTCAAAAAGTTTGGTACATAGAGAAAGATCTTGTCACAATGTCTGCACATCTGAAATATGAGTGCCCTATCACACACCATTCAAACGTTTTGAGCAATGTTCAAGTTTTCTACCTAAAGATTGAAAAGCATGACAAAATCAATATGATCTGACCTTTGATTTTGGGGCATAACAATATCACTAGCTCAATACATGTAACAAGTAATAAAAATATGAAATTAATCTAGTAAATATTTTTTCTACCATCATAGTTATTCAACAGTTTGTATTAATACTGCAGGAACGAAAAGCATATATAAAGAGAGATAACTCAGGAAGTCAGAAACATGCTTTGATACACACATGGCTTAAGTCCCTTTCTCTCTTGTAGTACAGTATTTGCATCAAAACAAATCAATTTAAATCAAATTGGGGTACAGTACTCAACAAAAGTTTTCAATAACTGCTCTAATATAGTAGATTACACGTAATTCATTAATTCAGAACCAATACAATGAAGTATCATAAATCTTGGCAGTGATGATGTATATAGTATATAGAAACACTCTATGAACAGAGGCTAAATTTGTACAAAATATTATGATAGAAATGAACACAGATGGATAAATTTTATGGACAGAGAAACTCTACCAATTAGTGGAGGTGACAACCTTGACTGTACATATTATACAAAAGGTTGTTAAACAGGACACAGTGACATTCAATTTACATGTTTTAATTGTATAAAGTAAATGTTAAAATGGAGTACTGTAATATAAATTATTTATACTAACTATGGCGAGATTTTGAAGAAATTGGATGGCTTTATTTGTGAACAGTTGACAAGCTTTAGGTTGTGTATGTGTGGAGACACCAGACCAGCCAAGATTTCATTGGTCAGTTTCTTCGGATAAAACAGGACCAGGTGATGTAAAAGGTCCTCTGTAACAGCACTGCAACAGAAGAAGAATTTTTTCACAAACGGGTCCTGCATTGAAAATACTGATAGGCTAATTATGATAATGGAAATTAAATTAATATATATGGGCTATTAAATCTCCGACCATTTAACAATGACCAATACTGTCGAAAGCAGACAATGTAGCTCTTACATGTTCTTTATAGAAAAACTCAGACAAGGCTTTGTTGAAATAAAATGTCTCTGTCAGATCACATGATAGCAAAGCCTGCTGTTAATGGCAACTTAAATATATAAAAAGAAAATTCTAGAGTTCTAGTAAAATTTAATATTGATTGATTGATTGTTGTGTTCCGCCACACTCAACCATTTTTCAGTTATCTGGTGGCATCCAGTTTTTTATTGGTGGAGGAGAGAACCCTGATACAATGTACCTGGGAAGAGACCAACGACCTTCCGAAAAGTAAACTGGCAAACTTTCTCAAATATATCGACGCGAGCTAAAATTTAATAATGTCAAATAAGACTTCAAAATAGACAAAACACAAACGTGCACACGATATTACTGTCTAACACCTTGTCATCATAGAGATGGGAGCGATCATTGATACAGCTCTGATATGTGTACCAGTAATACCAGCACTACAGTCATCTCCAAACAGTAGCACCATCACCATATTAGTCACAAAAGAAATTTCACTGCACCATCAAAAGTGAAGAACACTTTTTTTTATTACCTGTGGTATGCTAATTTCAGATAATCTGTGACATTTTTTTCTTCCGTCAGGTTCAGCAGATTCTGAACACACACCAGTCTGGAGATGTGCTGAAGAGTCAGTGGTTCCACCATACCTGTGGCAGTGTTCTGAAACAGACAGGTAAACAATTAGTCCACAAGATATATATGCATAAAATGTGGCCTATGTCAGTGTTTTATACATACATGTAGTTGGTCCATTTAATGATAAATTTATACCAAAGGTTTGGTTCAGCATGGCAGTCATCTCAAAACAGCTCTGGCCTGGCGGTTACAGAAGTTTTTTTTTAAGTACGTACTCCGTACTCAAACTCATTACTCCAAATCATCATTATTTTACTCCAATTTATCTGTTTATGTTTTACTTTTGAGAATGAGTATGACAATTATGTGTTTGAATATGGAGTATGTACTCAAAAAGTTTTATAACCTCCAGGCCTGGGTTTTTTAAAACCAGATTTTGACAGCGTTCCTATCTGTGTCCCACAATAGTCTGTAAAGCTCGACTGCATTGAACCCTAGTCCGATAACCCAATCTATCAGATATGTTGTTGCGTGCAGTAAAATTGCTTTACCATAGTTCATGGAGTAATCACAGGGGTACGTCTTATATGCATATTTCATATTGTGTATACAGACAAATATAAAATAAATATATATGTGACTAATCCCTTTTGGTTTGTGCTTTGAAGTAACTGTCATTAAAATTGTTTCATTTGTACGTGCTTACCAGAAGCAAATTACAGTATTGAGTTTATCAAGCATTTGTGAATACAACAGTACTGTCCTCATTTTCTGATTCTTCTCCAACCGTTTTGTACTTATAGGCCGACACCATACATGTCACCTAACTAACACAAAATACACGTCGTTCATTATTTTCTATGACATAAAAAGACACCTTCGCGTATTCCAGCAGCTGTAAGGTAATATCTTCTTACGAAGAAACATCAGTGAATAAAACCGTCTTAGTATAATAATGTCTTACAGATGCCTTTGTTAGTTGGTTCGTAAAATCGTTTGTTGACTGTCACAACAGAATTTTATTTTAACGTATTCCGAACTCGATGGAAAAACAAATTTTAATCATGACAAATTTGACCTTAGAAACAAATCATTACTGCATAGGCCTACTATTGTTAAAAAATATTTTATTTTAATGTCAATATCGTTAAAAATACTTCAAAGTAGATCTAGTGGTGGAAAATACTTTGATAGTATTTTCTTATCGAGATCGGAATTCGCAAAACAATTTCTCACGTAAACAAATTAAATATCGGTGTGCGTGTCTCTCCGACCTGTCATCAACTCAATTAAGGTAAATTCTAAGAATGCTTGCTTTACTTATATATGGAGACATTTAAACAATCGTTTAAGTAAACGATTTCATGACTTATTTCGTTATAACTGTGTAATGTTGTATAGCGGTACCTCAAATTCCCGAAATACATAACGGGTATCTCGAATTACAATACAGTGTATATCTTATAGTAATACTGCATAAATCCGTATATTCTTTTATCTGTTTAAAGAGATAAAATGTAGGCTATGTCTGTTAGTTTCTGATCCGCACCAAAAATTTAAAGGGCTTAATGTATCATAACTTATTTAAGTGACGGTTATATACACAATTGATATAGTTGATGTTAGGACTAAATATAGAATCAGTACACATGCAATGAAGAGTCATCTGACAATTGCATCATTAAATTATAAGTAATTTACTGGTGATCTAAATCAGTTGCATGTTTTGTATCACTTCTTTTTCTCTTGTAAAAATTATTCTACTCCTAGAAATGACCTATTTAATGCAATTTTTGAAATGAAAAATTTACACATAGTGGATACTCATGTACTACTTTGGGAGATAACACCATCAGTATTAAAGAAAATGAAAAATTATTTTCTATTGTTCAATTGTTTATAAAGAGATCTGGTCGTTTTTAGTTTTTCCTTTGACATAATTAAGGATTTTCATACTATAATATTTTGAGTTTAATTATTGTACACACAAATATTGAAATAATCTATGTGTTTTTAATCTTATTGACAATTGTTACTTGTATTGACAAATATTGTATATACTAACCTTTTTGTATTTTGGTGTTGTTGTCTAGGAGAGGGCGTTCTAAGTTTTAAGAACTTGTGCCCAATCCTTTTGTCTATATTGGCAATAAAATATGTTCAATTCAATTTTGTACAGCATTGTTTATTATGACATTCAGATTAAGAAGACCGGATGCTTGTCCATGTGGCCTTGTATGAGTTAGCCATTCTCTTTACTTGCATTCTTGGGGACTATCTACCTTCCAAAGTGAACAGTGTCCATGGTAACCTACTGAGAGCTTTGATTGACAGTTTGACACATGGAGGTGTGGCTTTTTTCTGTTGGGCAGTCCTTGTCCAGGCAAAGAATTATAGAAAGATCGGAGAGTGTCTGCTCTGTGGAGTCCTTGCCATGGCAATAGATTGTGATCACTTCATCGCAGCAGGGTCATTGTCACTAGAGGTACATAAGAAATGAATTTCATTTTTAAAAATACATAAGGGTATGAACAGTCATAAAGTGTGGTATCAGAAAGCACTTTATCAAAACTGTTATTTTAATGATGCCCAAAGCAGGGGATCAATCTCCAGGATGGGGCCAAAATGGGCATATGATGTTAAGTTATATACTGTTTAAAACTCTTCTCTGCTTTTGCTGATTAATTGCTTAGTGTATCATAGTATCATATACCTCATGTAGAGAATTCTACTAATATTGAATGTAAGCGGAATACACATTTATAAAGACTATTAAGCTGTCTGCTGAGAGTTTAGATTTCCTGACCCCCAGGGTAAACGTTTAAGCCGCACTGCAGAGACAAATTAGTAATATTTTGAATGTCTGTTATAAAATCTTTAAGACATTTTCTAATGTTGAATATAAACAGTTAGTCCTACGATAACACTGTCAACAAAAGTTAGATTTCAGCACTACTTGGTACAGTTGCTTAGGGGAGGTGGGGAATTTAAAATGATCAATGGTTGAAATTCATTCTCTTCTGTTTTGCTGACATTGAAATAAAATGAATGTATATTTAGAGGATTCATGTAGTTTTTAACAAATTTTAGATTTCCTGTTGTTGAAATCTGATTTAAGGTAGGGGCGGAACAAAATGATTTTTATTTTTTTGCATTTTGATTTAAGAGATGTGGGATATAGATACATTTATATATTGGGCAAAGTTTTAGAGATGAACGTTTTCCACAGTTTAGTTAGAAATTCGAAGGTGGATGAGTGTATAGGACTCCACTGAAGGTGGATGAGTATATAGGACTCCACTGAAGGTGGATGAGTGTATAGGACTAAACTGAAGGTGGACGAGTGTATAGAACTAAACTGAAGGTGGATGAATGTATAGGACTCCACTTAAGGTGGATGGGTGTATAGGACTAAACTGAAGGTGGATTAGTGTATAGGACTCCACTGAAGATGGATGAGTGTATAGGACTAAACTGAAGGTGGATGGGTGTATAGGACTAAACTGAAGGTAGATTAGTGTATAGGACTCCACTGAAGGTGGATGGGTGTATAGGACTAAACTGAAGGTGGATGAGTGTATAGGACTCCACTGAAGATGGATGAGTGTATAGGACTAAACTGAAGGTGGATGAGTGTATAGGACTCCACTGAAGGTGGATGAGTGTATAGGACTCCACTGAAGGTGGATGGGTGTATAGGACTCCAGTGAAGGTGGATGGGTGGATAGGTCTCCACTGAGTAGACAGAATAATTCAGTGAACTACACATGCATATCTATTGTTTCAATCAAAATAGGGGAGTGGCACACAGTAATTTTAATCCATTGTAACTATTTCATTTTATGATTTTGTTATAAATTTTCAGTCATAGGTTATCAGACATTTCTGTGAAAGACAAATTTGTTGCCCAGGGGAACTCAAAAATTCACAACTTCATCACACAGAATCAAAATTCAACACCTTGTTTTATTCAGCTGTCAGTGTAGAGTTGTTACATCTTACAGGTGACTGTTATGGCTTATAAACCTTTTGTTCTTTCTTCTTTTTTTTTTTCCAGCAAAAAGTTTTGAAAATATATGTTTAATTTCTAGTTTGGCTACAAAGTTAAAAAATTCACTTGTTTATGATATCATAGTTAATGACAGCAACCCATTTAAATAATTAAATGCAGCTTCCTACTTTGTGAATTTAGGAAGCTCTACCATAAAATGATTGAATGTTTTGTTTGTTTTGGTTTTTTGGGTGTGTGTGTGTGTTTCTGTTTATGGTTTTCTAAATGCAGTTAAGGATAGGACAGAGGCAAAATAAATCTAGTCTTAGGAGTGAACGTGTTCCTTCATATTTGAAGTTGGATTTAATTTTGTGAACAATTCTATCTAAATCTATAATACATTTATATTATTTGACATTCAATTAATCAAGTAATGTGCATATATATTTCAGGCAGCATTGTCATTAGGGTCACGACCTTTCCTGCACTCTTCAACCTTGACCCTTTTGATAGCCCTCATAATCCTTATAACTGGATCCATACTAGAGAAGGGGTGGATCAAGATTCTCTCTCTGATGTGTTTTATTGCCTGGACATCTCATCACATCAGGGACGGATCTAGGCGTGGCCTCTGGTTCCCACCCTTTAGATCCACACCTGTAATTCCTTATAATGTATACATAATTTTGACATTATTATTACCACTCTTTGTATCAGTGAGTCTGCGGATATTCAATGTTGATTTCTTTGGCTCAGAATTACAAAGACAATTGTTTAGGGAAGCAAACGCTGACAACGGACTACCGTTATGAAGCATGTATATGTCATGTGATGTCGTGTAGTTCGTTACTATGGTTATTGTCTCTTTTCACATGTTGTTTTTAGTTTCGAGTGTAATACTGTAAATCTCATTCTATTTGTGAGAACAACATTTGTGCATAATTTCATGACACTAGCCAATCGCAAAAAGTTGGTTATAACAAATAAACTCTTTCACGCAGAAGACTTGATTTACAGACGATATGTCTCCACAATAAACACCTCATAGTATCCAAGGAGAAATAGAACTACCGTATGATTGATGATATTGTCATGTTTAAATATGTCCGAGTCCTTTAGTTTAAACACTGATTAATGTCAACTTTTTTTGTTTTTTTGTTTTGTTTTTTTTGTAATTTATTCAGAAACATACTTGGGATGTGGTATGCTCGTATTGGTTTAATTTACAGCATGTTGTTTTACATCCCTTTGAGAGTCTTTCGATCTAAAATGAACTTTATCGGCTCTGTATTTAGCACCACAAATCTGTACCTACACATGGCACTCAGACTGCAAGGACATCTATGTGTACCAGGACACAATAAAACTGCATGTACCAATCTCACAAATTTGGTCAATATTTCATAGTTGTGGTCAGTATCACAAGTTATGTGTCCTTGTAATCATATATTCACATGATAGCTATTGGAAGTTCCTCCCTAGCTTGATGCATTAATAAATCATGTGTCAACTCCATCAGTATTGTCTCTTATGAATTCTTATATGGAAATAAATGGTTATATTGTGTTTCTGTTTTATTTGTAGCTCAGTGGGACAGACTGTCCAGAGAGTTACATCTATTTTCACGCACCCACACATGGCAAAAGCTAATCTAATGTCCTTGTAGAACTAATCAATTCATTTGCCAACAAGTATAACTATTTTTAATGCCCCCCCCCCCCCCCCAATCCATATAAGATTAGGACCTCTATCAAAAGGTTAAGGGTCAATCCACTAGGACATTGGAAGATACTGTCTGCTCAATATCTTGAGAAATCTTTCCTTAACAGACTTCAAACTTGGTACATTGTAAGGAGTAGGTGACCCCTATTGGTTTTGTGGTCATAGGGTTAAAGGTCAAAGGTGAAATTGAACACAGGAATGCACTGTCCACTCCGTATCTTGAGAACCCTTCGCTTGACAGACATCAAACTTAGTACACTGGTACATCCTAAGGAGTAGATGGTCATTATTGATTTTAAGGTCACAAAAAAGTTCAAAGGTCAAGGTTCAATCCACTCTGGGTGTAGGAAGATATTGTACGCTTATTAACTTGATTTGTTTGTCACTACTGTCAGTTAAGTGATGCATGTCTTTAACTTTTTAAAATTTTTACCACAGGGAGAATTACATGTTTCTTAAACAGTTCTTGTTTATTTTGAACTTCTCAAATGCCAAAATTAAATCTACTCTTAGCAGTAATATTTTAAGCAGTATCCATTTTATAAGTGTATAATAAAAGAATTATAAAGTAGTACATAAAAGAATTGGTTCACTATAAAAAAACATGGCAGAATTTTGATGAGGTTAATACATAGTTTTATCGACAGATGAGAAAGACGATATCATAGAAGCACAAATAGGGAGAGAAATAATTTGAGAGCTGTAATATTTGGAAAGATGAAAATTTGACTACCATGTAACTAATCTTGTTGTACAGGTAACATCATTCCAAAAACACAAGTACTAAACCCCCAGTACTGCTCAGTCCTCACCTCAGAGGTCATTCCGTTTCCCTGGATTCCGGTCCATGAAGGTCTCATTTGACAGTGTCGGTATCCACACCCAATGACCTTCTGTTTCCTGATCCAACAACCCAATCAAGAATTCAACCAAATAAATAATGTATAGATTACAAACTGTATCTATCTACAGATTAAACTGGACAGCACTGCCAAACCAGTACATGATACGCCCCCATACATTACTGACCCAAGAAATCTAAGTCTAAGGGTCCTTACTCCTTCAAAGATTTTGGGACACCGTTCTCTCTGTAAATGCAGGTATACATATTGTGATCTTTTTTGTACCATGTTTTGTTAAAGTCCCCCCAAAGGTTTTGGAGTTGCAAAGACAAAGAATATTGCATCAAAAAACTAAGTCCAAGGGCCATAACTCCTTTTTTTTTTTTTAAAATTTACATCTGCACATTTACACAGTGTCATCAAAATTGCTCCAAAGGTTAAGGAGGAGTTGTGAAGACATTGTTAAGAAAAGTTTTGTGATTTCAAGTTTACTAAAAGTTCTTTAGAATTTTTTTGATTTACTTCTGGCATATGTTGTGGCACAATTTGTTCGAAGTTTCTCGTTCACAGCTGTTAATATTCTCTGTAAGAAAAGATATGGGCTTGGAAGTTTGGGAATCTAGTATCGGTACGTTAGCTCATATTTATCCGTCCCAATGACTGGGATATTAAATGTGTTTAAAAGTGTAACATGGTTTTGAAGAATATCAGTTTTTGAAAGGGCAGTTGAAGTATAAGTATGATTACCAAATGGAGAATTAATGTCAAGTTCGTTTAAAATACAGTTGTAATAATGAGCCACCATAGACAGCTGCTTCTTTAACAAAAATGAAAGAAAGGAAACACAGTCATTTAACATTATTTTGTTAAACATCACTCTGATTCCAAGTGCAAGTACTCTGAAGCTAGCATTAAAAAGATGCTGGAGTTCCTCTTTGACAGTATCTTCATAGTATTTCGTGATCATGTATTCCAAAAGTCTATTGGGATTCCCATGGGCATGAATTGTGCTCTGATGTTTTTGGGGTTTTTTTTTATCATAGAGCGGAAGGTCTCTTCGGGTATTTTTTCCCTTTCTAAAAATGAATCAATTCGGTGACTATTTTTGTAACATGACAACTTCCGACCATTAAAGTTGAAAATCAACGATTAGCTGCAAGAAACGATGAAATTCTTGATTGAACTGTGCCCCCAAAAGGTTGTGCATTTAAATCATGGATGCTTTATGAAGTTAAAGTACGGCGACCGTTACTTTTAGGGTTGAATGTATTTTGAAAAACGATTCTGGTCCATTGTTTTCCCAGCGAGTATGAAATTTTTGCAGATGCCTTAATGCCAAAATTAGAATTCTTGTTATGTTATAGTAGTTTGAGTTATTTTGGATTTTTGGAGTATGCAAGATATTGATGGCATACTTTATGCAGGTTATTCGGAAATGGGGGGGGGGGGGGGGGGAGGGCTGAACCTAAGCACCTGTGATTTCTATACGTCTTTCTTGACAACGTGAAAATAATCTGTGTATTAAACCGAAGTATCTTATTGCACACACTGACTTTATATTCCCAAAACAGTGCTGCAATGTACGTAAATCAAGGGGCGGGGAATAGTAGTTTCAACAGCAGGTTGTCAAAACATGTAAGCTAAAAATATCCTGTGTTCCTCGGTTTGAATCTGACCAAACAGAGACTAAAATACAATTAGATGCAGAACTGTTGCGTATATGGTTTTATATTTTGACGTTATGGTCAAAGACTAAAATATAAAACCTTAATGCTAGAGTTAGAATACAATAACAATTAAATTAAATCATATATATATATATATATATATGTGTGTGTGTGTGTGTATATGTATATTTATATATATATATGTGTGTGTGTGTGTGTATATGTATATTTATATATATATATATATATATATATGTGTGTGTGCGTGTGTATATGTATATTTATATATATATATATATATCTGTGGGTGGGTGGGTGGTATGTGTATGTATATATATATATATGTATATATGTGTGTGTGTGTTATACACATGTGTGCGTATGTATGTATGTGTAGGTGTGTGTGTGTGTGTGGTTTCTGTTACGTTTGTATTTTTTGTAAAATACACAAGCCAGTATACAAAAAAATGGTGTTTATACAGGCGAAAATTTTAAAACAGTAAAAGTGTGTCAACAGGTGGATTCAAACCAGGTCACTAAAAATGTTGATTATACGCGTCACCGATCTAACCATCTGAGGTATACTAATCGTGAATATAACCGGCTTATATATTAACCACGATGACAGAAATAGGTTTTCGAATTTTTTGAATGTTTTTTTTTTTTTTTTTTTTTTTGTAAATTTCGACCCCAGGGCTGGGGTGCCCCCCCTAAAAAAAATCCTATCTTAAATTATTCCTTAGTTCAAAACCTATCAAAATGCCATAGTTTTTATTAGAGACAGGCCAGCCCTGAATGACTTCTAGGCCAAAATTCAGGCAAAAATAGACGTTTTTACTGAGAAAATGCTGTTTTAGCCAACGTCCAAGGTTAATTTAAAAATTGCTTATACGACATTTTAGGTTCAAAATGCAAATTTGAAAAATTTAGAAATATATACGTAAAATGAACATCGATTTTCAAAAGTGGATTTTTCCGGGAAATCGTTCTCTCCTATAGATCAATTCTTTTGATATTCCGAATACATCCTTTAAAGTGGTCATATTTATTTCCATATATAAGTTAGAGACGGGTAGCAACCACGTGATGAGTACTATATGTATTTGCACGTAAATTTATTTTTCGGAATTCCTTACACCGTCATAGAATAACTGAAAAACAAAAAGGGGGCTCCTAAAGTGTCTTGTGACGTTAGTTAGAGACATCACAGATATCAGAATTTTAATCAATAAATAGAAAAAAAACCGGGGGGGGGGGTCTATCTATATCTATAGATAGACCCCTCCCCACCCACCCACCCCATTTATATCTATTTACATATATTCATTAAAATTAAGATACCTGTGGAGAAATTAGCAATAATTTAGATTAGGATTTACGCGAATGAAAAATAATGGATGATCAAATGTCTTTTTACCAAACGGAATGTAAACCACCCTCATAACATGTGTAGCTGCGCTAAGTAAACAGAGATATCGATGCATCGTAATGTCCGAGTGCTGTGAGTGTAATTAAATACTGTTTATGTCATCGAGAGTCTAAACAAAGTTTCTTCTGCGAACAGGAATCCGATGCATGCATTCAACTTGAACAATGAAGTCATAATTTCGTTTTGGTAAGTGAAAATAATGTCATAAATTCATAAACTTTACATTTCCTCTGCTATTTCACAACGCGATTTATAATTATTGTGAAATAACAGAAACATTTGTAATTTTAAACACACGACTTACAGTAGATGAATCATCTTATATGCATTTATAAATTCCATGTGTGCCCAAGTATATAAAAGTAACTCGTACATGTGTATACAGTTGTGAATGGGTGTCGCACTCGTGTATAGACCTATAACACATTGTATACACAGGAAAATGACGGGCTCTCACAAATTTGTCTTTTTTTTAATAACAGCATTATGAAAATAACATATTTTGAAGTACTTGAATTAAAGTAACAAAACAAATATTTGTTTACTATGTAAGGGTGTGGGTGGTAGAAAGTGGAGGGGTGGGGGGTAATTGCACTAAAAAAAATTATAAATGGATCATGTACTTTGTTCATGAAAGTAAACGTAAAGTGGAGTTTCCAACGAATCTTAATTACAGGAGATATGCGTGGGCGGCATACGAAGGACTAATGTTTACGTCACAGCGCAAGATCGACTTTGGAGCCTCTGACAGAGAGTTTAGACCAGGGATCACACAAAATACGTAGGAAAACAGAAAACGCAATATAACTTGCGACTTAAAACATTTTTAATTTCATAAAAGCTTTAAACTAGCTCTACATTATAACCCACCATAGCATGCAATGAAATCCGACAAAGTAAATAACATATGTAACTAATTCACAGATGGAACGTGACGTCATGTAATATACATTTCGCAAGACCTGACGTATTTCTGTTCTTTGATAGGCAGATCAAGCAATTCCCCCCACCCCCTCCTAGTAAAAATATATTTATAATGAAATCGCAAACTTTGTAAATTTTTCATATATACCATTATTTCGCGTACGATATCGTTGTGTCAAAATTTGTATACCATTTCACCGTTAATTGTGTAATGTCACTTGTAAGAAAATACGTCTTGTTTGACATCATAAAAAAAAGTAAATAAATAAAATGTGCTTTTAACAAACCGTATTTTATTGTGCACGTTTAATTCTCTTGATTTTCAATTCACAGAAGCCTTAAACGTGAGCTATAAATAGTAGTGTAGTCTACGTTGTCAAGGGGGCGTTTCCCCATACCAAGTTATATTATTAAGGTACGGCTTTAATTTTAGCGCGCATTAGACGAGTATAACCCCGAGTTGGTTCAGTTTCCGCTGTATAATCTGCGAAGTATTATATGTACAGAATATGTTGGGGTTTTACAACAGTGATTTGTGTACCAAGTAGATTCTATACGTCTTGCTTGACAATTGCACACGTTGACATTCTATTCCACAAAAGACCCAAAAACAGTGCTGAAATATAAATTGGGGGGGGGGGGGGGTAGTTCCAACTGCTGGTTGTCAATGGGGTGGGGCCACATACCAAACCAGGTTATACAAAAATAACCTCAGTTTGCATCTGACCAATCAGAGACCAGAATACAACAAGATTTAAAATGAATCTTTTGAGTGTGCTCAGTCAGTCAGTAAAATTTAAAGTATTTAAGATTAGAGTGTTGTTCTCTGGAATGACGTTAAGAATTGATTGTTTGTTTGTTTGTTTTACGTCCCGTCGAGAATTTTTCACTCATATTGAGACGTCACCAGCTGTAGGTGAAGTACGACAAATTTAGACCTCTGCTTAGCACTCACGGCCGTAGCAGTGCCAACGCCTATCGTGACACGGGACCTCCGTTTTTAAGGTCATATCCGAAAGACCCGTGATTCTCACTTCTAAATGCCGAGCGTTTGGCGAAGGAGCAATCACTACCTATTTTTCGTCTTACGTTTGACACGGCCATGGCACGAGCGGGGCTTGAACTCATGACCTCCCGGTTACGAAGCGAACGCTCTAACCACTGAGCTACCGCGACCGGTTACGTTAAGAACGTCATAATGTCATGCTGATGTTATAGAATATATATATATATATATATATATATATATATATATATATATATATCAGTGCTTCAAATGCAGGGGGAAAACACACGACTTAGAAAAGAAGGGAGAGCCATAAAATTTCATATTTTAAATATTCTACCTATTACCTATCTGAATCTGCCAAAAAGTCAAAATGGGCAAAAATTGTCATATGGGCCCCTTTGTCATTTTAATTTTACTTTATTGACATCGATTATTAACTTTCAACAAAGGAATACCGAATCTTTTAAAACTTGAATACTACAAAATGTCGTACTTTGCTGAAATTAACACGATTGCTCGGGAATTTCGGTGAAGATTCCGTCATCTTTGCAAGCCAAGGGTTCTCAGTCCACTCCGCTCCCCACAAACCCTGGCAGGTTACGCCACGAAAACTGTGGTCAAGTTTTCATTGGTTCCAAGATCGAACCTTGAAACCATTGAAATAAAAACTTTCATTCAAAAGAAACATAAATGTCAACAAGCCAAGTCCGTGCGATATTCAAGATAGATCTCTACGATGGAACTGGGTTAGTCGTTCGGGGGTCAATTACCACTGAAGAATCCTAGGGTAAAATTTTCAACTTATTTAAGTTTTCAAACAACTTTCAGAAGTTCTGAATTACAGTCTGTATCAAAATGGTAATCTGTCCCAGAAAATTTAATATGTGGGCGTCAACAAGCTAAACAGGCCAAGAGAAATTGGATCATGACATCGAAAACAAAGTTCAGGAAGCTAAAACCGAAGTCAACTATACTGCAAGACTTGCGTCATTATCATGCTTTACAGTATGAATATGAGAGGTGCAAAATGAACTGGAATTTCCTCTTACTACGCTGATGTTTCCTGTTCTGTTGCTAACGATATTCTCTTCCCTGTTTTATATTTTCTATAGCGCGTAATTCTCCTGCCATTAACATTATATCAAAAACTGGTCGCGGTAACTCAGTGGTTAAAGCGTTCGTTTCGGAGGTTGGGAGAGCGGGGCTAACCTAATTGCGTAAAAATAGGCAGTGGCTGCTCCTTCGCCAAAACCTCGGCTTTTGGAAGCGAGAATCACGTGTCTTTCGGATATGACCTTAAAAACGGAGGTATCGTGTCACGGTAAGCGTTGAACGTTAAAGAACCTTTATTGCTACGGCGCTGAGCGTCAAACATACGTCCAAATTTGTGGTACTTCACCTACACTCTCAATGCGAGTGAAAAATTCTCGACGGGACGTAAAACAAACAATCAATCAATAACACTTTAGTTGATTTAGTCATACTTGTTTGCATTTATAATGAACAGTATCATGAAAGCAATTACTCGATTGGCTAACTTATAAATTCAAATTCAAAACGTTCGCTAGGTGTCGCCACTGCGGATCACAGTTTTCGTGGCGTAATCTGCCAAGGGTTTGTGGTGAGCGGAGTGGACAAAACACCCTTGGCTTGCGAAGATGCCGTCAAGTTGAAACTCAAAAATACAGTTGTGCGGTTTGCAAATTCTTATTCTTTGTTTAGATTGAATTATTTCCGAAAAAAAAAAAAATCGGTGAAAATTATCACGAAGTATTTGTCAAGAACACCGCTTGGTCCCAGTTTTTGCTGCATTTTTAACACAAAATGCGCCGCCGCCCCCCCCCCCCCCCCGAATTTTCAGGCCCAAAATGGGTGGTGATTATTAACATCAACTTGTATTATATTCGGCAAATTACAGTAAATGTTCATGACATTGTAATATGATGTAGTTTATTACGTTTAAAAATGTTAACGCTACCAAAATCACTTCTAGCCCCCTCCCTTTAACGATTTAGATTTAGATTTTTATCCGATATCGATCTTTTGATCTCGCCCCTTATCAAAATAAAGGGCTCTCAGCGGATGTGAGAGGTCGACAGGAGATGCTTACTCCTCCTTAACACCAGATTGCACCTCTGGTGTAGCCATGGCTCTGTGTTTGCCCAACTCTTAATTCATATTCCTCACAGGAGTTACGATACTGAACACTGTTCGTTATCTTCACCTCTTTACTAAACAATTACGAGTCGCTAAGATAAAAGTTCGATAGCGCTGTGTAAATCACGTCAAGTGATTTTCAGCAAAACGGCCATGGAAATTAAATCATTAGTGACCGACAGGTATTTTTATGTATAAAACTCAAGTTTTTGGAAATTCACTTGACTTTTATTAAATTAACGGAAGAATTTTTTTAAAGAATTAAAACTGTTGTCATTCGACAAAGTCCTAAAATATTCAGAAAATAAAACTTGAACATGTAATGTAGAATAAGCTCGCATGCGCGAGTGCTACAGAAGTTTAATCATACACGTGTACATAGACATCTGGAGGTTCATTATTCCACTCAACTCAATCTACAACAGAAAATAAAAATGTTAAGCACATCAAAACACAAAATGTACTGGGTATTTCGTACAATTCTCGCACCAGAGGGTGTACAACAGAAGCTTCATTTGCAGCTTATAAAAACAGGTAATTTACCCAACATTTATCCTTACAAAGGTAAGAATTAATGGTAAACGCACAAGGCGAAAGTAAAGCTTGCTTAATGCACTCTCTGGTAAGATGATTTCACACACCTAGAGCAAAGTTATTACTGAGAAGCAATGAGTGGCGCGCGAATTTAATTTGTTTCGTTCAAAAGTAGAGAAACTTTTAATGTCATGAAACAGACACGCACCATCGTTTTTCAAAGTGGGGGGTTTCAACCGCCTGATCAGATAGTGATCATTATTAAAAAAAGTGCGGACGGGGTGAGTGGGGGAGGGGGTGAGTGTGTGTGTGGTTTTGTTTTTTTTTGGGAGGGGGGGGGGGGGTTTAGTGTGGATTCTATCTGCCTGATAAATTTTATATTACTATAGGGAGCAGTCTTCAAACACTGAACACCTCATTTTGTCTTAAATGTTTACAAGTATATGCATGCTTCACTTTTAATGCTTTGAAGTAAATTATACCTGTAAAAAAATTATATCACGATTTACCGCATATAGATAAAATAATAATGTAAGATGTTTAACATAGGTAGTTAATGGTCCCTCGCCAAGCACCTTGCAACAGACATGCAAGTCACTGGTCTTCAGATATCACGTTGAAAACGGAGGTCACGTGTCATGGTGGGCGTTGTCAGATAAAAACCGTCACAACTGAATTAGTCTCGCTTCATCTAAACCTGATTAAAAAAAATTAATGAAATGTGATTGAAGCTTTTATTTTATTATCTTTTTCTAAATTTATTTATTACATTTGTTTTTGTAATTCGGAACCAAAACGGAGACCCTCTGAATGGAATGCCCCCCCCCCCCCCCCCCCCGGATATTGCTGTTCGTTTTATTTTGGTGGTTTTTTCTAACTATACGAAACATTATATTTGTACACAAGGTCGAATTTCAATATACAATCAGTATAATCAAAGAGGCTGTATATACAGTGTCTTTATAGTCGACTGATTTTGTTGTTGAAGTTAAAGAAAATTGTTACCTCTGAGGTGAATATTGACATAGCTACCCAACATAACTAGGTCAAATAAACGTTAAAGCTATTTAAACAATCGATAACACGTAGATTACATACAGGCCGACACGTCACACAGGTATTTAATTCTCAGGACTAGACGGAAGGTCGAAATAACAGGGAGGCCATGTTGGATTTTCAGGTTAGACAAAATTATATACACGCATTCTGACATTTTAGTGACATTAATATCGATATTTGTGTGATCAATGGGACAAATCTGCTCACTTTGATAATAATTTTATATAATTCTGAAGGGGGGGGGGGGGGGGGGGGGGGCTCAATTCCTCGTACGTATCATTCCATTTACAAAATATTACGATTACTCAATATTACTCAAGGTAGAATATATATCACACTGTAATTCTAGCTTGTCATTTGTTTTGACCTATCAAAATCCTTAACTTAAGATTTCGGGTTTTTTTTTATTAACAGTAAATTACTCGTGTGATCCCGGCATCAGAAATGCATCCCCGGCGCAGTGCACAGGAAGTCCTACTGTGTGACCTCTGTGAAACTGTCCCCCTACAAAGTCACTGTGAACTTTGTCACATAAACCTATGCAAGGCCTGTGTTGGGGAGCACCTCTCGGATTCGTCTAAACGACACAAAGTGGTGCCCTATTTACACAGAAAATCCACTGAAGATTTCCCTAAATGTTCGACACACGCCGATAAACATTGTAAACATTACTGTGAGAACTGTGACATTCCTGTCTGTTTTACCTGCATCTCCTCTGGTGAACACAAAGATCATGATATATCACATATTCTGGAAAAACTCGGCGCTAAAACAGAAAGTTTACAGAAAGATTTGGAAGAACTCGAGACCAACATTTATCCCCGATATGAAAAAATGGCGTCTGATGTTCAAACTGCAAAAACCGAGTTAGAAACGAAATACGGGAAAATGACCACCGCGGCCGATCAACAAGGAGAAATCTTACACCGAGAGGTCACCGCCATTGTCAACCAACGGAAATCTGAGATTCAGGAGATGAAAAACAAACACCTATCTACCCTGAATAAAAATACAGATGAAATCACACAGAAAATTACAGACCTCAAACAGATCATTGCTGACTTGAAATCAATCCTAGAATCAAATGACGTCTCCTTAACCTCAATTTACCAATCTAGGAATTCCGAATTTAGAACATTACCGCCTGAAGTCCGCGTTACAGAACCAAACTTTTCTGCTGGAAAAATAAACAAAGATGAACTCCATGAAATGTTTGGTTCTTTGTCGCCATTATCCATGAACACAGAACATGGCGACACAATGAAGTCAGCTGAAGCTGTATCGTCTCCTCCAGTTAAACCACTGCTTGATGAACCGCGCCTCACCGCCACCATAAACACTGAGTATAACTATCTATACAGTGTTAGCTGTCTCAGTGAAGATCAAGTCTGGACATGCGGGGATAACGAAATCATGGAGCTCCTCAACCTCCAGAGTGAACGACTGACATCAATAAAAACCAAGTCAGGGAACAGACCATGGGACATAGCAGTGACACGGGACGGAGATCTTATTTATACTGATAATAACACTGTAAACATAGTGAAGAATAAACAGACACAGACCATGATCACACTACAGGGGTGGAGACCTCTCAATGTCTGCTGTACCGCCTCTGGTGATCTCCTGGTTACCATGATCAGTGATGATGGCAAACAATCCAAAGTTGTGCGTTACTCTGGCTCCACAGAGACACAAAGCATTCAGTTTGATGATCAGCGTCGTCCTCTCTATTCATCTGGTTATAGCGATAAATACATCAGTGAGAACAGGAACCTGGATATCTGTGTGGCTGACTGGTCAGCTAGTGCAGTAGTGGTGGTCAATCCGTCAGGAAAACTCCGATTTAGATACACGGGTCATCCCTCTAATACCAAGTCATCATTTGATCCACGCGGCATCACTACAGACAGCCAGAGTCACATCCTGACAGCAGACATTGACAATGACTGTATCCACATCCTAGATCAGGACGGACAGTTCCTCCGTTACATTGATGATTTACGTCGTCCTCACGGTTTATGTGTGGACATCAGAGACAACCTCTTTGTGGCTGAGTGTAACACTGCTAAAGTGAAGAAAATCCAATATCTATCTACACAGTGTTAATTACACCTCTACACAGTGTTAATTACACCTCTACACAGTGTTAATTACACCTCTACACAGTGTTAATTACACCTAAACACAGTGTTAATTACATATGTAAACACGGTGTGTTAATTACATCTGCTTGTTGACTACAGTTCCTTGTTAATTACAGCCCTGTGTTAATTACAGCCCTGTGTTTGTGGTGTATAACTAACATGTACTTGTGTTTGAGTGTTTAACTGATTGAACATTAGTCTCTCACTGCTGTTTAGTAATTCTGTAGTATTATTTAGTGATACAGTATTAATCTTAGTGTACTAATTACTAATTTGACTGTGTTACTGGTTATTTATCTGTACAGTCTTTTGTGGACTAATTTGACTGTGTTACTAGTTATTTATCTGTACAATCTTTTGTGGACTAATTTGACTGTGTTACTAGTTATTTATCTGTACAATCTTTTGTGGACTAATTTGACTGTGTTACTAGTTATTTATCTATACAATCTTTTGTGGACTAATTTGACTGTGTTACTAGTTATTTATCTATACAATCTTTTGTGGACTAATTTGACTGTGTTACTAGTTATTTATCTGTACAATCTTTTGTGGACTAATTTGACTGTGTTACTAGTTATTTATCTATACAATCTTTTGTGGACTAATTTGACTGTGTTACTAGTTATTTATCTGTACAATCTTTTGTGGACTAATTTGACTGTGTTACTAGTTATTTATCTGTACAATCTTTTGTGGACTAATTTGACTGTGTTACTGGTCATTTATCTGTATACAGTGTTGTCAACACATGTGAATCACTGAACACATTTTAATGAATGTAAATCAGTTAATGTCAAGTCCTTGGAAATTTCACTTTGTCAGTATTTTGTGTGTAGCCCTAAATTATAGTACATCTACTACTGAGTACTTACATGTATACAGGTACTTGTTGTAGTGTGATAAACTACTGATTGAACATTATTCTGTGTGTTAATTATATCCTCTATTTGTGTTTTATTTTCAATGTATATATTATAGATAAACATGATACAGAGTACAGTCTTACCTTATTACTGAGTACTTACTTAGATTTGTAGTACTGTAACAGAGAGTGACCCCAAATGTCTGGACTTATCACAGATCTTCAGATCCAAGGTCACAGTCTTCTGTTTATCATCAATAAGGTCACACCACGTATCTAAATCTCCACCGTCCTACAAAATCAACACAGATAATGTGTAATCATGTCAAACTGAATAGTCTGTGATATATTTGCTTGTTTTTATATATGTAAATGTAATGGTCAGGAGAAAATTTATGGCTCATCCAGGAATCGAATCCAAGACCCTTATATAATAGTCAGATGTTCTAACCACTGAACTATCGAGACCAATATCCATGGTACAAATAGTCAAAACCACAACAACATTCAGTAGTACTTCTGTACTGATATGCTGCACCTATATTTATTGAAAGAACATCAGATTTCTGATTTTGGAGTTTATTAGCTCACCTGAGCCAAAGTGAGATTTTCCAATCAAAATTTCTTTGTTGTTATTAACTTTCCACATTTTCATCTCCTGAACCACTTGGCAAATTTCGATCAAATCTTGGTACATATCCTTAGGTAAAGGGGGATTCAAGTTTCCTTAAATGAAGGGGAAATAATCTAGAATAGGCAAAAATAGGGTGGGTCATTTAAAAAAATTGATTTAATGTAAAGTTTCTTGATGTAGTGTTGATTCAAGTTTGTTCAAATCATGGCTCCCAGGGATAGGGTGGGGCCACATTAGGGGATAAAATTTTTACATGAGATACATCAGACAAATCTATTTCTCAAAAATAAGATCATGATTAATCACATCAATACGCAAGCATCCCCAGCTATCACATGTTCACATTTGTTCAAATTATGGCCCTAGGGGGTGGGGGTAGAACCACAGTAGGGGATCAAAGTTTTATATGGGGACATATAGGAAAAGAGCTTTAAAACTCTTCATCTCAACAACAGCAGGGCCATGATTAGTCATGTTAATATGCAAACAACTTCAGATCCAGACATGATTTTGAGTTAGAATAAAAAAATAGGAAATAAATGGGTCATGAAGCACTCCATCCACTGAGCTTGTTTGTTGGCCTGGGGGCTGCTTATGGTTCTCGAAAGCTATAGAAAAAATGGTGCAAAATCCTGCATTCTGGCAATTTCCTGCCACCATAATAACAAGGTTAAGGACAGAAAAAAATATGGAAAATCGGGATTTGACAATGCTGTTGAAAAAAAATCAGAATTTCTATCTGAAAAGACCAGAAAATAAGGATTTGACAATGCTGGTGAAAAAAATTGGATTTTCATTCTGAAAGTCGGAGACATATTGTCCTGTCTTGTATGTCTCCCCCAAACTTTAACCTTGCTACTAACTTTTGAATTGTGAGTGATATGGCTCTCATATTTCATATATTTGCATTTCATGTGAAAAATAAAGACTTTTCTTATGGTATCAGAGTTCTTAACCTTGTGACCTTGTCCTTAGAGTTTGACCTATTTCAGAAAACCTAACCTAGACAATATCTCCTGAACTATTTAAAGAAGTTTTTAAATTTTGACTTAGATTTCTTATGACAAGACCTTCTGCATTATTATTTGTACATATGGCAAGACCCTTTGTTTGATAAAATGATGTTTGAGCTTTTGACCTTCAAGATTCACCCAAGTTATTCTCAAAATCACGAGGCCTCTCACCTCTAGTCAGCACAGGTTCGATTCTCACTCACTTCAGTATATATGGTAAGTTTGCCAGTTTACTTTTGGAAGGTCAGTGGTCTCTTCCTGGGTACTTTGTATCTGGGTTCTATCCTCCACCAATAAAAACTGGACAGCACCAGATAACTGAAAAATTGTCGAGTGTGGCGGAAAACAACAGGGAATCAATCAATCATCACACTGCTCACCTTCCCTCCTATATTGGTGTTTCACCAGATGATTAAGACATTTTTCAGCTGTAGGTTCAAGTCCAGCAGACTGACCTTATTTTTCCCTAAATCCAAGAGAACTTGAGAAGTTTTGTACAATTAATCCCTTCAAATTGAATATTAATTGAATATTGTTTAACGTCCCACTCGAGAATCTTTCACTCATATGGAGATGTCACCATTGCCGGTGAAGGGCTGAAAAATTTAGGCCTATGCTCGGCGCTTATGGCCTTTGACCAGGGAGAGATCTTTAAATTGTCACATCTGCTGCGACACGGGACCTTGGTTTTTGCGGTCTCATCCAAAGGACTGCCCCATTTAGTCGTCTCTTACGGCAAGCTAAGGGTGCTGAGGATCTATTCTAACAACCTGGATCCCTACAGGGTTCTTTAGTTGATTTCTAGAATATCCAGTGCTGTATTAATAAAATGTCTACACTTATTGCAGAGATTTAATTACACTCAATCAATGATAGTCATTGAAAACATTCTTTTTAATTTTTTTTTTGGTTGTTCACAATTTTTTTTAAAGATTTTGATGTTAATAGTTCTTTATCTTTTATTTCCAATAATCCTGCATTTGCAAAAAGAGCTAAATGTGTTGTAGCAATACAACTGCATCCACTCAAGGGCAATAACTCTACCAAACTTTATCTGACTGACCCCATTTAAGTACACACACAACTTGTGTATTCTCATACTAAGTCCATCGCCTATCATCAACTGCACAGATTTCACTCATATGCCTGACGTACTTGTGTCATTCCCTGTTCGAGGGATCGTCACATTAGGGCCCGACTCCAATAGTGTTGTCACCATCAACGCTGGGATAATTGCTGATGGAACCACATAATGTTCTCAGATGAGTTGAGGCTTATTGTGGACTTCCTGTACAGACGCAGGAGGGTTTTACGCCAACATAATGAATGTTTCCATGATGTTAACGTCATTAGACATTATCGGTATAGGGGTGGATCTGTAATGGTGTGGGGAGGCATCACTGTTGCCAGCAGAACAGACTTGCATGTTGTTGCTGGACATGTCACAGGGCAGTACTACCGGGACAACATCTTGATACCCCATATTGTGCCATTTGCACGTCGTTATGGCTGCCGCTTCATTTTTCAAGATGACAATGTCAGATGTGGCCAGGATCGTTACAGATTATCTCCAACAGCAGAATATCACATTGTCATGGCCCATCGAGCATGTCTGGGACATGCTTGGACAGCGGCTATGCCAATGTCAACAACCACCTGCCAATGTCCAAGAACTTGCTGCAGCATTCCAACAACAGGAATGGAATAACCTTCCCCAAAATGACCTGGGACGTCTCGTTAGGAGTATGCCACGCTGAAACTGAGCTTGTCTGGCCAACCGAGGGGGCTTTACCCGCTACTGACTCTGTTTCACAATGGTGGGAAATTTGCTGTGTGACCCTGTGTTCATGTCGACCCTTATTCTGGACAATCTGTCCCATTCTGACAGTACACAGGGTTTCGATTAAATTGACAAATGTTTCCTTAATGTTTTTCTGTCATTTGTTTCCTTCCTGACCTCATGATCTGCATTTCATTGTCCTTGTAAATCCAATATCCCCTACGTTTTTTGAATAGTATATTTATATCCCAAATATCAATTCAAAATTTTCATGTATTACTGAGATCCCAACAAAATTAATACCACAAGCAGGGCACAGTGGATGGAAAGAGTGAATTTGTGCTCATTGAAGAATAGATGTGTTTAAGATACACTCTAGATAATGACAACATAACCATACCCCCCCCCCCCCCCCCCCCCCCCCCCCCCCCCCCCAACCCCAACCCCCTCGCTCCCTCTCCAAATCTAACAAAAAATATTCATAAGTTCCTTGAATGTTAAAAAACTGTGAATGAAAATAATCTTAGGAATAAAAAGCGGAAGCTGAATTATCAAAAAATGTCTAAGGGGCACAACTTTGTTAAGAATCAAATAAGAAGCTGATCTAGATACTCTGGTGATGCATCTACAGTGTGTATACCAAATTTCAGTTGAATAGGTACATCCATAACGCAGGTAATGAAAGGAAACTGAATCATGATCACAGGAAGAAATGAGACCTTTCATCTAAAAATGATAATGGTAATACATCTATATACCAAATTTCAGTTGAATAGGTACATCCATAGCACAGATAATAAAAGGAAACTGAATCTGATGAAATGATGGAAGAATGGAATGAAAAACAAGAGACCCATACTTAAAGATTTTCCCTATATTTTGACATGAAAAACTTTGATCCCCTATTGTGGTCCTCACCGTTCCCCACAGGGGCAGTGATTTTAAACTTCAATCTGCACTGTCATGTAAATTTGAATGTTTCTGACCCAGTGGTTCTTGAGAAGAAACTTTTTAAAGATTTTTCTAATATATTCATATGTAAAACTTTGATCCCCTGCTGTGGTCCCACCCTAACCTCGGGGGCCATGATTTTAACATACTTGAATGTGAACCATGTCAGGAAGCTGCCACGTAAATTTGAACTTTTCTGGCCCAGTGGTTCTTGGGAAGAAGATTTTCCCTGTATATTCGCATGTAAAATTTGATACTGTGGACCAACCCTATCCCTGAGGCCATGATTTTAATACATTTGAATCTGCAGTGTGTAAGGAAGCTGCCATGAAAATTTGAACTTTTCTGGACCAGTATTCTTGAGAAGATTTTTAAATGACCCCACCCTATTTTTTCCGATTATCTCCCCTTTAAAGGGGATATGGCCCTTTATTTGAACAAACTTGGATTCCCTTCACCCAAGGATGATTTCTACCAAGTTTAATTGAAACTGGCCTGCTGGTTCTGGAGAAGATGATTTTTAAAATTTGCCAGTGTATTTTGGCTATTTAGTTTTTATCTCCTTTTGGAAAAGGGTTTTGTCCTTCATTTACACAAATTTAAATTCCCTTTATCCAAAGATGATTAGAACCAAGTTTGGTTAAAATTGACCCAGTGGTTCTGGAGAAGAAGTTGAAAATGTTAAAAAGTTTTCAGACAGACGGATGACAGACATAGGGTGATCAGAAAGTCTCAGCTTTCAGCTCAGGTGAGCTAAAAAGGTAAACACTGTATGCCCTAACCATTTCATGGCGGTGCATAGAAATGGAACATTTTACATAATTTCATTAACAAACCTGACATTTCCTACAGCAATAGTACTATCCAACTCTGACAATATTGTCAGAGTCTCTGGAAAATTATCCTCATCAATCAGCCGGACATCTCCATTAACTGCTTCCCTGTAAAATTTATGATCACATTAAGAATTAGGAAACAGAAATTTCTACAAAATTCTACAATTTCTAAAATTCTTACAGAGAAATTCATAAAATGGTACTACATGTGTCAAAATGAAACCAATCCTCAATTTAAAAACATTCATAACACATCTCATCTCTTTATACATCAAGTCCTATATTTCATCTACAAAAATAGTTATCCCATGGAAATCTGGGTTAGAATAGGTCCCAAGTACCCTTTGCTTGTCGTAAGAGGCGACTACATGGGGTGGTCCTTTGGATGAGAAAGATCTCTGCCATGTGCAATATGCACATACTGCCGAAAAATGGCACAAGGCAATAATGATGCACTGCACTATCTGGCAAACTTGTAAATTTTTAGCAAAACATGTGCACGCATCATTTTTCAGTTTGTTTTCAGATACATTGATGATTTTCCACAATCATATATATACATGGAGTGTCCAAGGTATGTAAAATTGCAATTAACATCATGACCTGCTTAATTATAAATGGCTCCGATGTACACAATTGTGGCCCAATCAATTTTAGAATGGCCCCACCGTTTTATTATAAGTGGGGTCACTGGCCTGTGGTTTGTCCTTCCCAGGCACTGGTGTCCCTATCCTATCCTCTGGAGTCATAATTCAAACAAACTGTTAGAAAAATTTCACATAACCTGCACAAATTTTATCCTTTCTAGTTCAGTGGTTCTTGCAAAGATTCTTAAATGACCCTATCCTACTTTTGCAATTTCTTGATTATTTCCCCTTCAAAGGGGATGGGGCCCTTCATTTTAACAAAGAACAACAAGGTACATTATTGACCAAAATATGCCATGTTCCTAAACTCCATAAAACTTAACTGGATTAAAAGATCAGGATCTGAACAATTCAATGGATATTTATGTATACTTAAAGTAAAAATAATTATATACTTGGTGGACTTGCATACAAAGCATCATCCTTTTGTTCTAACCCGACATCATAGTACATACGGGAATAGCGACGCACTTGCAATTGATCATTAAATGTAAAACAAATTTTCTACATTAATCATGTATTTAGCACCAAGTTTAATCCTTTTAATTGATTGTATATTGTTTAACGTCCCTCTTGAGAATCTTTCACTCATATGGAGAAGTCACCTTTGCCAGTGAAGGGCTGAAAAATTTAGGCCTATGCTTGGCACTTATGGCCTTTGAGCAGGGAGGGATCTTTAACGTGCCTCATCTGCTGTGGCACAGGACCTAAGTTTATGCGGTCTCATCTGAAAGACCGCCCCATTTAGTCACCTCTTGTCTCTTCAAAGTGGTCAGGCATAGCTTATATACTGAATGTAGGTTATGCCTGTCCAATTATCAAACGACAATCCTATTAATAGTGCGGAAGCTGTCTTTGGAACTGATGACCCTGTTGAACAAAAAGCCTCATTTTAATACCTTTTGTATACATGTAATTGTTACTTGCTTGATTGTATAAAATTAATTGAAATAAATTTTACTGAGGTTATGTGCATTTTCATTTTCTCGTTAGCGAACATATGCAAACTATTTTTTCAGTGTAAAAACAAAGATTATAGTAAGATGTGACCATGGTAACAATATAAAAATAAATACATTCACTCAAAAAGACCTTTGTGTTTAGCTTATATCATATATACAAACTGAATAATGAGCTTCTATCAATATATTATTTAAGCAATGGACTTTCATTCGTTTCAAAGATATAGTCTCGAAGTTGCAACAGTGTGAGCATACAAAGTGAATAATGAGCTTTTTATTAAATGATTAAAAATTAAATACAAGTGCAGATATTTATTTCGAACAAAGTGAATTAATATGATTTTATTTCAAAACACTAGTAAATTAAATAAAGAAATATAGAACAATTTTCCAATAAATGTATGCCATTCATTTCGCTATCAGACTTGTCTATCACATGATCGACTTGCTCTAAAAGCTCAACATGGGTCTCTCCTGGTTTCGTGCGTATGCCAAATACACTTGTACCACATCACACTGGGACATGGGCACAGCAGCCAACAACTCACGTTTGCAGTACCCAGTCTTCAAAACCCTAATTCTTGTGGGTGGGGTGTGTGAAGTCTTGTACTATGACTGCCTGAATTATTTTTTCTCAGAACTTCATTTTCATAAGTCATAAATCTGATGTGTACCATCTTTCATTTACATTACAAAATAACAAATAATGGTGAGGTATCCCCTCCCCGATTCTTCGTACCTGTATGAATTTAAATCACATATGCAGATTATACATCTGTGATATATCAAATTGTCATTGGCACTTGTTGCCTTTCAAGTTTGGAAATAGTATTCATAATTTTGGTCTTAAGCATGATAAGTTACATGCTGATGATATTTCAATATTAATTTTCGATAGGCCTCTGTTGAAATAAACTTAATAAAAATAATTCATTTGTTTTATTTATTTACAATTTAAATAATATGATATATTATTATTTACATTTGTTGTCCAAGTCCATTGATTTATGAATAGTTGTATAGATAAGTTATTTCAATTATGGGCTCCAATTAGAGGCATGAAAGTCAAAACATAAGAAATAAGTGGTGTTCTAGATTTCTTTAACAGCCTTACTCACCCTTCCCCGTCCACTCTCTGTTATTTACATATGCTTATAATTATTTATTTGGTGATTGTACCCCCCCCCTCTTTATAGTAGTGGTGTTAAAATGGTAACAAATGTAAGGTATGGATGTAATTAATTTCAATCCATGGAATGATTGATTATGATTGATTGATTGATTATTTATTGCTTTCCGCCACACTCAACAATTTTTCAGTTATCTGGTGGCGTCCAGTTTTTTTTTGGTGGAGGAGAGAACCCAGATACAATGTACCTGGGAAGAGACCACCGACCTTCCGCAAGTAAACTGGCAAACTTGCTCACATAATGCCGCGGCCGAGATTCGAACACGCACCGACAGAGGCTTTGTGATTTTGAGCCTGATGCTCTAACCACTCGGCCACGGAGGCCCATCCATGGAATGAAGTCCCCCTCCCTTTTCCCCACGACTTAAGAAATCGGTTTGTGATTTTTTTTTTAAAGGAAGTATTATACATAAACTAGCAGCCCCCCCCCCCTTCCCCATCACCACCACTTTCAAGAGTTAAGATTTTAATGTTGGTGGGGGAAGATAAAGAGAGGCAATTCTTTTTGCACTTGTCAAAAATTTTAGACAACAATTGCTAGGTCATTCTTCAACAGCAACATTTAGAAAATTTACATTTAAAAGACATCACATGGATCCCTGGTCATACCAGAGGTGGGATCAGGTGCCTAGGAAGAGTAAGCATCCCATGTTGACCAGTCACACCCGCCGTGAACCTTATATTCCGTAAATGGAGCAGTCCGTAGTTAGAATCAGTGTGCCAAGAACAGCCTAACAATTGGTATGAAACACATCAGACAGCATTTGACTTAATCGTAATTTGTACTGGCAAATTAGAACGTTATAAAGATAATAAAATTTGTGAAATGCTGACTGTACAAATCTCTGTAACATCGAATTCTTTGTCAGTAGCCCTCCTCGATTTAAAAACTGATCATATGCAGAACAAGATCTTGTGTATCAAATCAGTTTGGAGACATAAACACCATATGCAGGTAATGATGGAATACTGCCATATAAATAAGGGAAGTTGACAATGGAGAAGTTGAAATCATCCCATTTGTCATTAAGTTGAGTTGTTAGTTTGCCGCCGGCATGTCGAGCAATTTTACTTCGCTTCCCATATACTGTGATTTATTTTAAAAGTAATATAAATATTTTGAGAAACGTATATATCACGATAAGACTTAGCCAGGACTGCGTTTACATCCTTGACCAAAATATGGAAGTCAGCACAATACAGCACAAAGACCAAACTTAAGGTCTTTAGCACAAATGTTATATCCGTGTTGCTGTATGGCTCTGAATTATGGAGAACCACGGAGAAAAATGAGGAAAAACTAAACACATTCCACCCCAGAAGTGCCTTAGAAGAATCTTGAAAATACACTGGCCTGATAAGGTATTAAGCCAACAACTATATGAGAGAGTGAGAGCCATACTACTATCAAAAATGATTAAAGGAAAGTGATGGAGATGGATAGGCTGCATCCTCTGAAGAGATACCGGCTCACATATAAGAATAGCGCTTACGTGGGCCCTGGGGGGAAAGAGAACAAAGAGGAAGGCCAATGAACACCTGGAGAGAGAGAAAGAGAAGAACTAGGGTGGAGAAGTTGGAGGGATGGGCAAGTCATTGCCAGTGGTGTTCTCTGTTGGACGGCCTCATGTGTCCCCTGGGGCACAGAGAGGATAAATAAGTATGTATCACGGATGCAGTGCTGTGTAACATTTACATTGAACACACACTGTGCATTCCATAAAGTTATATACACAGGCTATTTGTAAATCCCATTCATTCATTATATATATTTTCACTTTTGTAAGCATTAAACACAATGCAACAGATAATGAGGAATATACAATTAATAACACACAAAATATGCATATGCATCGCACAATGCTACCTTGCGTCTTTCCTCTGATTATAGCGTTGCTAACATAGATTTCATAAGAGATGCTGGAAAAGAATTGTTTTCAGTATTTGATTTTTTCAAAATTCATATTGATAACAGATAACAACCGACACCATTTTAATTTTACAAACAGATTTTTAAGAAATGAATTTATATGCAAAATATTAAATTGGTTGTTACATGCAAAAGGATTCAATTTTAGAAAAGTCAAAATATGATAAAAAATAACGTTTTCTGTTTGGCACATATTTGTTACGTCATAGATGAAAAATTAAGTCATTTTAATTGTAGTGGAGTTTAGCTGGTATCAAAGTACTTTTTATTTACACGATTGATAAACAAAAAACAGATTATGAAAATTCTGTAAATTTAGCAACCATATATGAGCTTATAGCTCAGGTGAGCTAAAAGGAAATTTTACCAGCTCCATACAACAGACTGTTGCCAGAAATGGATCAGATGGTAAGGTAACCTCTCCCTGCTTTAAGAGACAGGAAATGCTCCTGCAGCAGATTGTCGTCATCTCCTGTGACCCAGGAAGCTGAAAAACCAAAGTAAGAATGAAGTGCTGGAATAACAAGAAATCAGAAAGGTAAGTGAAATTTTGTTCAAATTGATAATCATAAGTAATTTTGTCAACAGAATTTTGGAACTTAATGAGCTAATAATCTGTTAAATAACAAAATATAAACAGGAGACTCACTGGCCTTATCTATTAGTTTGTTTTGTTTGTTTTTGTTATTTTACGCCACACTCAACAATTTCTCAATTACCTGGTGGCATCCAGTTTTTGTTGGTGGAGGAGAGAACCCAGATAAATGAATCTGGGAAGAGACCACCAACCTTCCGAAAGTAAACTGGCAAACTTTCTCACAAATATCGGCGCTAGCGAGAATTGAACCCGCACTGACTAGAGGCAAGAGGCCTTGTGATTTTGAGCGCAATGCTCTAACCACTCAGCCAGGGAAGTCCCTATCTGTTAGTTAAAGGTAACACTATGGCTACAAAATCGATAATAAGTACTGTGAGCACTGCTCAATAAGAATAACCCCCACTCACACCAATCTACCAAACCCAAAAGGTGTTCCTTTGACCTTTTGATCCCAAAATCAGTAGAGATAAATTGTGTCCCATGGGTAGTCCACATGTGTGACTTGGTGACTCCACATGAAAATTACATGTGATAGCCCGAAACCATTTTGCTATTTCAATGTCCAGTCTTGACCTTTGACCTTAAAATTGATAGGGATCATCTTCTCATGGGGAGTCTGTATGTATGTTGAGGTGAAAAGGATTTTCACTTTAGAGCCTGGACACCATTGCATCTTAAGATAAACAGACGGATTGACAGACTACCTAATTCCAGTATACCCACCACAACTTTGTTGCAGGTATAGTATAATTCATATAGTCTAATGGAGGTAGCTGTAATATCTGCCTATCATATTCTCTACAGCCTGAATAACAAGCATTCTCAGTGTACTGCAGGCAATACAAAGTTCCCCTACCGACAGGATAATTCAGTCAAAAGTAGGTCAAATGTAACAAAACTCAAACTTGATCTGTAACTATCCAAGACAAAGCCTTATATCAAATCTCAATTGAATATTTTCATCCAATGCAGAAAAAAAGTTTTGAAGACTGATTCTTGCAATTCATCAAGGGCTATAATACAGTCAAGCATAACAAAACTCAAACTTGATCTGTAACTATCCAAGACAAAGCCATACATAAAATTTCATCCAATGCGGAGAAAAGTCCAGAAAACCTTAAGCATACATCAAGGGGCATAATTCAAGCAAAAGCAGGTTAAGCATAACTAAACTCAAATTTGATCTATAACTATTCAAGACAAAGTCATATATAAAATTTCAATTGAAAATTTTCATCCAATGCAGAGAAAAGTCTGCAAAATTGATTCAGAATGACAGACAGACAGCTCGACAGACAGATGCACAGACCAAGGGTAAACTAATAGTCCCTTCAGCAAAGCCGGTAATGGACTAAAAATGAATACTTCTCTGACTCTTCTAAGGGCAAATGAGGATGCCCACTGCTAGCTACACTCAAGCAATATTTATTCAGATGTTCAGCCTCCACCAGCAGGTAATGATGATCAGCTGATGAGTTAAGAAAATTTCTTCTGTGAGTGTCCACTAACACTCTGGCCTCTTCTATACAAGTCCCTAAAAAATTCCAGTGATAAGTTATTGAAGAAATTAAGAATATAAATGAGGCTGAATTGATTCGAGTCACATATGTTGCCAGCTGAAAAATGTCAAGACTCAGGTGAAATGAGTCCCCACATGTAATCCCCGTGTAGAGCAATGACATGTATCACAATCCCCTGTACTTGAGGGTGAGACATGTTGTAGTCAGCAACACAAGCTGTGTACTCCTTCAATGAGAATGTCACCACAAAGCACATACATGCAATTACAAAAGGCCCACAGACCCTAACAGTCACCTGAGTACTATAGGCTATACATATACCATGCATTTAGTTTTCCTCACACATATCTGACAGAAAAGAAGATTTTAGAAGATTGAACACAATTTTACTAATAGGCCATATTGCCCCAATCCTAGGGCTTAAACTCCTGACTCAGTGGTAATGATTTTCACAATTTATGTAGATATCTTCATGTACATCATATCCATGCATTTAGTTTTTCTCACACATGTCTGAGAGTTGAGAATATTTTCTAAGACTTAATATTCTTAACTATATGACCATATTGGCCCCAATTAGAGACTGAACCCCAAACAAAAGGGCCATGAATTTCACAATTTTGGTAAAAGGCTTCATGAACATCATAACCATGCAATTGGTTTTCTCCCACATACAATGATTGGGAAGGCCCTGCACGTCATACTCCCATTCAGATGATAATTGGCACATTAGATTATCTAATCCATGCGCTGAAGTGCACATTCATTATCGACTGTAGGTTGTAACTTGCGTTTTCTGTCAAGAAGTGAATGGAGAACGACTTCCTATTTTATTATGAAGATACTAGTACACATAATTTTGAAAAATTGAATTCATTTGGTCCTTTAAAAGATTTCATTCTAAATGTTTACATTAAGAACATACATGATGTTTCTGATATTTTGTTTTAAATCATTTTTTCATCTTCTCAATATGAAGAGTTCTTGTACAATTTCTGAAATAGGTTTCCGTTTTATATTGTAGCAATATTATCATACTTTGTATTTAAGCTTGGGTAGCTCAATGGTTAGATCACCTAATTAGTAATGCAAGGATCCCTGGTTTTATACCGATTGTTTCAATGTTTTCCTCTCCTTCTTTGCTAAAGTAATGTTCATTTATACTACTTACTGCAATACATCAGAGCTAACTTTACATTTTGACTTGCCACAACCAGGAACTATTAAAATCGGCTAACTCTAAAACAGACATGGTAAATATATTCCACGACTTTTTTTGTAGGAACGAGATAGCATGCATGTGAATTATAAATAAAATATAACGAAAAAATATACATTATTGGTAAATGTCATGTCTGTCTTTAATCATACACAATATTGGTGATTAGATCTCTCTTGTGACTCCATCCTAACCCCAGGGGTATTCTTAGTTTAAAAAACCTTAAATTTATGTTGAACCTCACAGTTGTTCTCATTGAATTATATATATATGTGTGTGTGTGTGTGTGTGTGTGTGTGTGTGTGTACCAATATCCACTGTGGTTCTTAAGAAGATTTATGAAAAAGACTTGATGAGCCTCACTGCTCACACGAGTCTGTGTGTTCATATTTATGTAGCCACAGTCTGAGATCAGTGTGTCTAATAATTGGAATCTACACTACATGAGGATGGTTGCATTACGACTGAGTTATATATCATTGTAGATTTTGAAAGCAGTTTTTTTCAAATACATTCCTATATAAAACTTTAGACCCCTACACTTCCCCATGCTGATTTACTGGGGAATGGTGTGTACAAATTATAAATATCCTAAATCCCTGACTACAGAGGCCACAATATCAAACAACTTGAACCTATACATGTACATATTTAATGAGTCGGACATACTGTACACCTATATATATCTAAAGATATGTTGTACACCTGTGGTTTTGAGGTATTTATTAATACTATGAATTCTATTTAAAACTTTGAACCCCTGTTGATACCCCATCCTTTGCCCCTGTCATGGTGTAAACCAGTGGCATACCTAAACACAGGTATCTGAATTTTAAGGTAGTACACAGCAAAATTTTCCTTTTTTTTTTTTTTTTTTTTTTTGAAAATTACAGAACTTTTCTATTATGTTAAACCCTGTGGGGATCCGGGTTAGAATAGATTCTCAGTACCCCTTGCTTGTCGTAAGAGGCGACTAAATGGCGCGGTCCTTCTGATGAGATCGCAAAAACCGAGGTTCCGTGTCACTGCAGGTGTGGCACGTAGAAGATTCCTCCCTGCTCAAAGGCATGGGCCTAAATTTGCAGCAATGGTGACGTCTTCATATGAGTGAAGGATTCTCGAGCGGGACATTAAACAATGTATAATCAATCAACTATTATGTTAAACTGCATCTATTTGCAAAATTTAAAAGAAATTTGATCTGTAGAATTTTTTATAAAGGTCACAAATCCAGTCTTGGACACCTCACTTAAATTCATTAATTTTCATTAATATACTTGTTTTGGGAAATAAATTGGAAAGAAAATGTTGATTTTATGAAACAAGGTCATTAACAAGTGGTAAAGAAATATAAAAAACAAATAAAATAATAATTAAAGTCATAATTTAATTTTTATAATTATTTAATCACACTTCAACATATATACGAAGGTCAAATTTGCAAGTTATTTGCCATACTTACTACTGTGTAAAAAAGAATCCATAATTCAATTTGAAAAAATCCTAACAAATGACATTCCAAGACATATAGATTTAACAATGACATGAATTCAACATATGGATTTCATTTTAACAGATATTTTACTAACAGACAAACACCCTCCCCTTTCAATCAAAGAGAAGTGATAAACAGACTGTTAAATTCTATGCCAATGTATTGTTTTAAATATCCTTTTTTTTATTTTACTTTTCATATCTATTTGAACCCAGCATTCATCAATTTATTTTTCACCCCCCTCCCCCATCTCTACAAGTTCTTTTGAAATCAACCTCTGAAGTGAACAACAACAACCCCCTTCACTTATATCCATATTTTGCATTCAATAACAAGTTCTACACATGTTATTATTAGTATACAGACGTCATAACTTATTTACAGAAACAAGTGCCTGTGACGTAGCACTTAAACTCACTAAATTCCCATTGGATGTATATACTGGGGAGTAATATACGAATGTACAAAATTATGATGCACATGCAATTCATTTACCAAGTTTCTTTAATGGCACACGCAAGTCCACGTCATGTTTCTTTCACCATGTGTGTGAGGTGAAGCAGAAATTTACATACTTGACAAAACATTTGTTTAGCTAGATGGACTCTGTGTGTGTGTGTGTGTTTTCTTTAATCAAAATGACTTGTGTGCTTAATTCAATGATTCTCATTCCCTAACTTCAATCTTAACTTGCATTTGTGCCATGTCTGATCCCTCCACTTTACTTCCGATTTAATATATTTTTCAGTAACACATTCAGCATCAACTAGCCAAACTCAGTATCAGATGATAATAATGCATAATTATGATGTTGAATTTCCAAACCCCTCCCTTTTCTTCAAATGTAACCATCGCTCGAATTTTAAAAATGTTCCATCACACTCCATATTGATGTCGTATGTATATAGCGCAGCCCCCTTTGAAAATTGTCTGGATCTGCCACTTAAGCAAACAAACTCCAATCCCATCACCAGATTGAATGCAAAAACTAAATATTTCATTTATCCAACTCAACTGTCCATGACTGCGATAGCAATAGAAGTGTAGTGTTACGGTTTTATAGCCTTTGACCATAATGAACTAAAATGTCAAACCATAATGCTACAGTTCTGCAGCTACAGACACGTGTCATAAGTATTCGTTTTGTTTACGTTTGATTTACGTAAAATTTCAAACATTCGCTGTAATGAAATAAAGTAATAAAAAATATAAATTATGTAAAACTGACTGTTAATAAGATGTCCCTTGAGCCTTGATGTATGATCGCAAATGCTTCCATTTAACCAAAGTGCCAATTTCTACTTCTGAAAAGTAAATGGTTTATTAAGTAAATGATTTTAATTCTTATTTTTCATTCTATTTTAAGTGGCTAAAATCCAAGAGGGCTAAAATATTGGTCCGATTCAATTTTGCAATGAGGAGAAATCTACCCATTGGTCATGATGCTCTGTGCACAGTCACTTCGTTTTTGTTGGCAGACGACTCAGTGAATCACACACCCGATGATTTTTTTTTTTAAATTAGGAAACCGATCTCGAATTATTTGTTTTAGGACATGTTATAAGTAGTCTTTTCCCCGCCCCCGCCACTCATTGATCACTCGTTTTGGGGATCTCAATACGAGTGATCAATGAGTGGCGGGGGAGGGGACCAGACTACTGTATTATTATCATTATCAGTAGTAGTAGTAATAAATGCTACATAACGACTTTAACAAATATGAGTAAAAATAATAATAATGAAATTATTCGCTAAAGTAAATAAATTCATTTACTTTAGTAATAGATATGAATTTCACCAATAGCCTAGATTTAAACTTTTAATTATAAATGCTAAGTAATCATTACTTCTTATCATTATGATTTAAAGTTTTAAAAAAAAAGATTACTAAATAAAAGATTTTTTAAGAATGTGTGGAGAATGATCAAAATCAGACTTGCTCGAGAATAACACCTGATCAAATCCAGACAAGAATTTACAGTACCTTTATAAAACCCTATCAGATCGTCCTTGTGCTCTCCTTAAAGCAAAAGGTCATGCAACAAAGTATTGAAAAATCCAAAGGCTATGAAGGGAAGTATTTGGGCAAAAATGATTTTAATTTACCCTGTCCTATAGACTGGTTCCCGAGGCCTTCCAAAGAGCACTTCGGAAGGCCTCGGGGACCAGACTACCCTATCCTATTGCTCTTGGTGTCAGTGGCGTCATGAAAAAGTGAAATACTAATTGCACGGTACTGTTCTTGAGTCGTAATTTACACACCTTTTTTCTTCAATGTTATTATACTTTTAGAAATGTCCGTATTAAAAAAAAAAAAAAAAGGCAATACGGGCTGAATACAGAAAAACCAGATCGCGTATTTTGTCAGTATGATGAATAATGAAAAATATGATTTGACAATTTTGACATATTATATATGGATATAAAAGGAGCATTGATCTACTCAAAGCAAGGAAATATAAAGGAAAGACGTTTATGGTGGATGTGCGCAAGCTTGTGAGAAAAAATATTATTAGAAACACCGTGGGAGGTGAGAATTTCGTTTACAGTTTGAAGTGATTTCGTGTAAAACACACACACACACACACAAATAATAACCCACCCACCCACCCTTTCCATTGCTCAAAGTAGTGAAAATCTACATCTTGTTTCCCAATTTTCGCAAGGAACATTTCCACTACATTGCTGCACACATCAATGTTTGTTCTACGTCCCGTCGAAAAATTTCACTCATTTCGATACGTCATCAGCTGTAGGTGAAGTACCACAAATGTAGATCTATGCTTATCGCCCAGGGCCGTAACAGTGAGGGTTCTTTAACGTGCCAACGCCTGTCGCGACATGGGACCTCCGTTTTTAAGGTCATGTCCGAAAGACATGTGATTCTCACTTCTAAATTCCGAGCGTTTGATAAGGGTTAATGTACGAGTATCGCTCCATTCCTTAAAAGTAATGTAGCGGAGGTCCCGAGGTACATTGCTTTTAAGGATTGGAGTGATGCAAGTAAGCTGACCCGCTTAAAGTCCACCTTTACATGGGAAACTTTAGTTTTTATAATTTTCTTTATAGTAGATACATGTTATCAACAATTGAATGTTATTCTTTACCCCCCCCCCCCCCCCTTTTATATATAAGGTATAGGACTATATTTAGATATTGTTTTTAATCTTTCGCTTTTCAGCCGACTGCCGAAGTTTCTCTCAGTGAGTAAAGCATTTGTCTTTGAATGGAAGAATCACACAGGTATGTGTTCGAAATCCAGTGTGTGTATTTATTTTTTGTAATAAAATACTTTGATATATTTTGCATTTCGTCCTTACAAATTACATATGGAAAGAGGGTAGTTAGGGGTAGAAGTGCACAGAATACTGAACAATTCCTTTGTTGTTAGAAACTCTTCATTCCTAAAAAGTAAAGGAGTGTTCGAACAAAAGAATGACGTCACGGGTAGATTTCAAGCGGAAGAGAAGTCTCTATCTATGTTCACGACTTATGTTTGTCGAGGTGGTACGAACGGGGTTCGAACGCAGGACCTCTCCGTCGTGACGAGAAAGCTCTAGCCACTGAGCTACCGCGACCCGTGAAGCATTGTTTGAATTGATGAGAGCAATAACTGATTTGATGCTCGCACCACTTTAATTAATGCGCGCAATATATTTGAATTTCCTCAAGTAATTAAAGATATCTTCATTTATTTGAATTTATGTGTTTTAAAGCAATATTTGTTGGTTCACACTCCACCCCCCCCCCCCCCACCCCACCCACCCCTCCGACCTTGATAGAAATAAATGTATGATTTTTTTATGTTCTTTTATCCATTGAAGTTATAAAATATTAAGTCTTGGACCCCTGCAAAATACTGCATGTGGTAAACATATTTCCATTGGGTAATTTTTTTTGACTGTTGTGCTTTGCCTATCGATA